>CAJQUW010008645.1:0-10278 GCA_907163375.1 Prostheceraeus crozeri
TGTGCGCACTTACGTGGTGTGATCCAAAATGTCTAGCCTAGTTGCAGCTATTCCCTGATAACGAATACTGTTCCAGCTGTTTATTTTGGTCTCTAAGGCACAAGAAATGTGGTTGTAGAAACATGTTTAGTTCATTTTACACTTTTTACTGACTTATTAAACTTATTACTCAAATTTCAGCATTTTTCCAAGTTTATCTGTTTATCTAACTGTCTAGCAGTATTCAGTTTATCCAACTTTCTAAGTTAAATTGACTTCGCCTACACATTCGAAGGGCATTTGTTTTTGTGACATCTTACTTCTTCATCTGCACGTGATTAAGCTATGATTGACGTCATGAGATTCACATTCAGCAAGAACTCAAATTGCTTGTTCATTGAATTTGCAGTCATCATGATGATCGTCACCATTTCTGTTTATCGTAAACCGAAGTGTAGTAAATTCTCATGATCTGTGAATTCACTAGTAGTGACATTTTGAATGAAATTGAACCTCGCTTATGGTAGCAGTGCACCGTCTCGAACAACGGTGTTACTTTTGGATCAGTGAATTCTCAGAGGGAGATAGTCCCCTGTAAGCAGGATTGCTCAAGTGTTTGGCCACAGAGAGACCGACTAATAAAATTAAGGAAGTGATGATCGAAATTACACCCAGAAATAACCGCCCCTGAATTATCAAAGCATCTACGGATTTAGTTACTGGCTCTTGTTATGGCATGCCTATAGATCATGGGTAGTCGAAGAAATTGTCCTCCCGTTTTGAAGCCAAAGTTTCTCTCGCCCGATGTGATAGAAAACAGAGCTCAAGCGGCACAGTCAATTTTGGATCTGTACGAAAGTTACGGGGCTGTTCGTGAGCAATAATCTAACAGATAGATGAAACTCATTTATCTTTGTATCTACCCACACAGAAAACGAGAATCTGCAGTGGCGAAAACCGGCCGAGTCCGCACCAGTTTGAAGGATGCGATAAACGTCCACCGCATCGACCGATCTTTGATGTCTGACCCTGTTTTGGAATCCTCAGGGATTCAACTAGTTGACTTGGCTGTGATCAAGAATATTTCTACCGGAACAGTGAGTACTAACTCGCCACCTGTTGTAATTGTCATGAAGAAAATTGGAAAATCACGAAACATTCCTTTTCTTCTGCTACACGACAATGCTCCGATACACACCAGTCAGGAAACGACCAATGAAAAAACAAAAAACGTATTCCATTTTTTAGACCATCCCTCCTTACTCACCTACACGATCGCCTCAAGTGATATCATATCTCTTCAGATTCCTTAGAAACACTTGCGAAAGCACTTTCATTGACACATCAAGTGAAATTAAAGGACTTCTGCTAATCATTCTTCGATTTTCTTATCAACCTGATTTTTTTTTCAACGAGACTTTTCTGGAACTGCAAAGTCGGTGGGGAGAAAGTGACAAATGTAAACGGTCATAACATAAGAAAAATGAAAATAAATTGTATTTCTTGTGAATAAAACTCGATCTCTTCTCATAGCTTTCCTCCTGAAGAATATGGCCAAAATTTTTACTAGTTAATATGCTCATAATTTTCAATTGAAAAATACTGAAATTCGAGTAATAAGGTTTTAATAATCAGTAAAAAGTTATAAAAATGAATAACTAGAACATCGTTTTCTATTACCATATTTCTTGTGCTTTAGAGACGCTAAATTAACAGCTGGAACAGTATTCCGTTTACAGGGAATAGCTGCAAACTATGCTATCCGGACATTTTTTGGATCACACCTCGTATTTGCTGACAATGTACTTGACTTTTCTTCATTGTAAATCCCTCCGAAAATTTTAGCAAATTAATCTTTGGCAGTTGGTACGAGTAGTATCCAGTTGAATGACATGTTATCACATCAATCCAACAACAATTGCAGTTTGAACTATCTGTCAAGTGGTAGCCGACATGTTCCCTAATTATTACTAAAATAATCTAGTTTCGTTTGAATTGACAGGTTGTACACAACGGCACATTCTTAGAAGTACGCAAAGCTTCACATTAATTACAACGGAACGCCTGATGTGATTTCTTTGTCTCTAAGATGGCCTGTAAAAATAGTATCACGTAATTAGTCATACAACGGATAAATGCTACACTTAACTGTTGATCCAGTTCGTTTTTGTCAAAACTCCGCAGAAAAAAGTAGATTGGTCTTCGCTAAAATCGCGACGACGGATTCGACATACTTCGCAAGCGGCCGATTAGAAACGATTACCACTGGAGCAACACGTTGCTATCCACCTTAGAAGGCGCAGACGCCTAATGCCTGTCCCATTTTTTTTCAAAATATCTTTTTACAGTATTTCGAAGACCATACTTTCTGTTCCGAAATGGAACAAAATGAATGTCTTGCAGTGAAGTGTACATATGATCGTCCATAAAAACTAAAAGATGAATAAACGATGAAACGCTAAAATGAGAGAAACCTGAAGTTTTGGCTCCATATTTCGGACGTGATACTTCTTGTCATAATCTTTCGCACGTTTTCATGCTTTGCATCAATATATGACTTTCATACTTAGTCTCGCAAAACGCGGGGACCGGCTGTAAATTTGTATTATGTGTCACTGATTTTTGATTTTCGAATCTTACTTTTAAACCATTGCCCCCCAAAAAAATTCGATTTTTGATTTTTTCCAAAAAGATTTTGGCCTGCATCGTCTCCTTTAAACTCAAGCACATTGAATCTCCCAAGGTGATCTACTGGCCAAGACGTACTTAATTTAACCGTGATAACTATTTGATTGATGATAAGGAAAGTACGAGGAAGAAATTAGGTCCCCGACATAACCGTCTCCGTGCACGCACAGCGATGTCTCCGAGCTGATGAGTGCCATCGTTCATCTGACAGAAGAAGAGTCAGAATGTCAATACTTGGAGATGCAAGGTATTGATTCGGAAACACACAAACAAAAGAAAAACAGCAAGTTAGAAATGCAGTGAATTCTCTTCAAGTTGGTGATTAAGTAGGGGACATTGGAAATGTCGAAATGAAGTTGGACTGCAAAGACCCAAAGCGGAACGGAATGGTCGTGGCATGAAATCAAAAGAATAGCACAGTCTTGAAGTCAGTCTGTTTATCACAACGATCACTTCAAAGTTGAATGGATTTCGGGAAATTTTTGGAGCTATCAGACAGTGTTAGTTCTTTGATAGTCAGGCACGTGGGAAAACAGAGCTGGGTCTAGGGAATGGCTGACCCCATTAAAAATTCCACCTATTCCCAGTCAACCCAAAGCCTTCATCCAGACTCTTATCGCGGAACATGCATGTAGTCTAATTCATCGATTGAAGAACATAAAAAACAAAAGCAAATGTTACTAAACATTTCAGAATGATTTCTTGTTAGTTACCGTCCACGTGTATTGTGTTCCTCCTGTCAAATGACTCTTGATTGTGCATGAAAGAAGATAAGGTCAAGTTCAACGAGTTCACGATGCAGAGGTTGTGTGGGAGCCACTGCCCATTTTTCTTCCGAAATTACGCAGAAGAACTTCTTGTTAAGGTTTTAATTCCGCAGATTGTCACTCAACATCAGTGTAAAGTGGACAATTCTTGAGCATATAGTTCTAGTCTTCTTGCAAGTTGTTGGGAGATACGACAAACATCACAAAATTCCATGTATTTGTGGATCTACAAATGCTTTCCGAGAGTTTGGTACAACTTAACAGCACATAATGATCTAACATTCCATTTCATAATTTAGAATGTGAATTCAAATGTAATTTTTTGTGATATGTGATTATTAACACTTTTGAGGTAGATTTTCCATCCCACAGCAGGCAGAAATACGATATTTCTACGTGAGAAGCTTGCTTTGTGAAATTTTGGCCTTTTAAAGTTAATGAAGGGCCATGGACTGTCGATTTTTATCCGGCTGTACGTTAAGTGAAACTCGTCATTTTTCTGCTCGTACTGCGCATTGCAGGTCAGCACTGCAGAAATATATTGATACAGCTTCTATCTTATGTACATGAGCATTGATTTAATTTATTAAATAATGTGGGTATGTTCCCATGCGATAATCTGTTTTTCTTCCCGTAATTCAGTTACCATTCCAACATAGCTTTCAAGTTGATGGAACGTACGATGACATATGACTCTTGTTTGATGTTTGTTTTGTTGGCTATGTTTGGAGTTGGGGTTCGTGTGATTTTTTAGGGACAGTCACACGATAGGTGCTATTCTTTGAAATTTTAACATGCAGTAATCACATTAATACATATAAAATATATTGCATCAAGAGTTCATACTGACATATAATGTAAAAGGGCACTGAAGGGTTCTATGTACCGCGAAAGGGTTCTTGTAAAGGAGCTTGTAATCTCATAAATATATTTGTGCTTGTGCATGTGGCTTCCAGAGTATATTTAGTCATGCAATTTGATGCACGAACACGATACAACATGTTTGCCCATTCTGTCTAAATGGCAGATTATTTTTATTCTTTACGATGATTATTTCATAGATATAGATCGTACCCAAAATCTAAATCTTATCCTCGCTACACCTCTTATTGGCCTTAAAAGTTATTGAAAAGCACAAATCCGTATTTTTCTGTAGATTATAAAATGCTTTTCTTGAAATAAGTAAAAGCGAAAATGAGTTTCAACGTTTCGCTTATATGTTTTATTAAGCATTATAGCGGTACATGAGACTGGAAATGCCTTGAACAATTTAATGATTAACATAACTAACATAGAATCTAGAATACTAGACTCAAAGTTCATAGCAATAAAAGCAAACAGCATCGGAGAAATCATAAAAGGAGCTTAGGTTGGACAGAATCTTTCTGACCATTTAGGATGCCTTTTTATCTGAATATGAAGCTATGTCATAGATTTTGAGATCATATGCGATGAAATATTGCGATTCACTCGAAAGGCACTTAGTCTCAACTGTGTTGTTTGAATGCACCTTAATGCGATGTTCGCCAATGATGTGAATTCAACAACACAGTGCGGCTGTGAATTTCGAGTGCTATGCAAAAGTCACCTGCATATAGAGTTCTTGTCCAACCTAGAGCCTTTCCTATGATATCTCCGATGCTGTTTGTTTTTATTGCTATGAACTTCGAGTAATTTTAGATTCAGTTAGTTTTTTTAAATTCCTACAGATATGCAATTGTCATCAAATTGTTCAAGCATTTCCTTCGCAAGTGTAACTTGATAAATGATTAATAGACATGAGCGAAACTTGAAAAGCTCATTTCCCTTTTATTTTTTCAAAAATAACATCTAAAGCAATAATCATTTAATTTTCTGCACTCGCTATTTTGACAATTTTTTTGGTTCATACAATTGCAATTGGATATGTCAAAGTCAACAGAGGAAAGCAGAAGAACGAGTACCTATGAATTGAAACTAACAAACCAAAATCCGACAAAAAAGCAGACAGCTGATACCAGGTAAAATTTGCGCCGAATCAAAGTTCACAAACAAATAGAAATAAATTAAAAGCAGTGTGTAAGAGACAAGTGCACACGATAGAAAAGAATCTAAAGTGATGACTAAATCAATGACCAATGCGGCCCAAGAAGGAAAAACAAAGAATAAGAATGTTGTAAATTGTAGAGTTACCGTGTTTACATGAAAGCGGTCGAATTTGTCTCACGACAAATGTGCGACAATGGCAGACATTGCAAAGCTTTGCTCTATTAACGTAAAAAGTAACGATATGAGAATGCAGTGTGCAGTTTAGAATACTTCAGTCATTGTTATCGCGTTGTTTAAACAATCTCCTTTATCTGAGATGGCAAGTATCTAATGATTTTGTGTTCTTCTAATATAGTGGCGGCCTTTGTTACATAGTTATGACATTTGGGATTTAAACAAGTTGATATATAAATCCCAAATTCATCACTTAATCTCAGCTACCACTTCATCTGAATGCAAAAAAATATTATATACATGCCATCACGATATGGGAGATTGTTCCAAAGAAGCTTTGGTATTCTGATAAAAAGAGCCATCATTGAACACATCGAAATAGACACCAACTATGCCACTCTCCCTTTAGAAAAAGTAATGAATAACGATGAATTTTAGTAGAAGGTCAATTTTAGAAAATTTATTCCCGACCTCTTTTCATCCTGAAGACGCACCGAGTTCATGGTGTGAAAATTCGTGAATAAATTTTGATTTCCTAAAATGTATTTCAATTAAATCTACACTCAGGCTACCGATTTTTCCAAGGGCTTGCTTCATTTTGTTGTCGAATATCCCTTAACACACCTCATGCTGTTAATGTTATTCATCATAGACTGACAGAAGAAATTACCTTTTATTGGACATTCAAATAACACTCTCCGCACTCTCTGGTCCGTCGTGTCTCGCGTCCGTCATTGTGGCAGGCATTTTCTGTTTTTCTGCCGTTGTTTGGTCACAGTTGCTATAATTTTGGTATCCATCAGCATCGTGCATCAGCCCTCTTTTTCTTGTGTTGTCAGTTTTTTCGTGCTGAACGATTTGTTGTCCGATGGGCTATTTTCAGTAATTGCGTTCCTAAGTGATCATTCTTGAGTGTGATTCGTTGATCGCGTGAAATTGCAGCCGCTGCATGTATAACTTCTTCTTATTGTCCTTATTTCGCGTCAGCTACGGTCTGGATTGTCAGCCGTCCTACACTAACCTGTAACACTGGGACTGTCAGTGCTTTCCCTTGTCAGCTGATGCGTTCAATTGTAAAAAATTTCTGACCAAATTTCTTTGGATTATTGATTTTTTGTGACTCATTCTATTTACGTCAACGTCGTATGAAAGAAACATACTGACAAAACACCTAAGGGAGTTCCGTACGCGATCTGCTCTTCGTCAACAATAACGCTGAACGACATAAACCTATTACGACACTGAAAGATTTATCCAGCAAATTGACGAAACACGTATGGTATCGTCGCCTCTTGAGGGACGAAATCTCTCAATCCGCAGACTGTTGTAGAGCTCAGTCTATCTTTACAAAAATCAAAGATGAGAACAACAATGAAGTTCCGAAACAAAGAAATAAAACAAATGTCAACTTGAGGTCCAAACAATTTGAAGCTTGAAGTAACAATGAACGAAATAATTGAAAGAGAAAACAAAATGAATGTGATGATTTCAGTAATACAGAGTCTACATTCAAATGCTCTGGATGCTCTAAGAACATGACCTTTCAAAATTCGAGCAACCTACTGACTACACTGTATTGACGGCTCCGAAGGATTAGAAAATGTTCACAAGTTGGCAAGCAAAAGGAAGGTAAAAGCCAGGCCCATGGAAGGTAGTTTTTCAAAGCATCAAGCAAAAAGATATGCTCCTTAGGCAAAGCTAAGAACTGCGACTTTTCCTAATTAATACGGTCATTTCATCAACACCGATAGAACTCAGTGCCAGCAAGTAATGTTTCAAGAAATTAAGAGAAGAAAGAAGTGTAGAATAAGGGTGAAGATGTCGTAATTTTCCATGATCGCTCATTCAAAGAATCAATTTCAAAATTTTTGAATCCATTTTTAGTACTCGCTTATGTAAACCCATTAAAGCTTACGAGTGTTTGAACCTAATTAATGACGGGCTACTTCTGTGTAATGCCACCGCTCTTTTTACAAACTTGAAGAGCTACGAATCTTTGTCTGTTTATAAACCTACCTTCATTTTATAACCGAGACATGGCTGTCTTCAAACATCGAAGTGACCCCTTGAACATTGATGGATATGTACTTTTCCGCAATTGATAGGTATAGATAAATCAACGAACGTCGTGGTGGTGTACGTTAATTTAACGCCTCTCAACAAGTCTCGCCACTGTTGTTCTATGTACATAAACCGAAAGGCATTGACTACACAATCATATTTTCAAAAAGTTCGAATAAGCTGTGCTTTCTGATTTGTACAATGTTCCACCTGGTCTTCTGTTATCAGAAAAGTGTTTCAAACATTTTATTGTGACATTTTGATGATATTTTGTTTCCTTACCTGATGCTGACATTTTTGTGTGTGGATTTCAATCGTACGATTCTTCGTTTTTGACGACAAACTTCATCTATCCAATATTGTTATGACCTACTTTGTGACAACATCTTAGACAATTTCTTAGTAAAACAAACTCAGTCGGAGATTTATTGTCTGCTACGGCTCCCCCACTTGGTATGAAACGAACCTTACAAATTTATTAATTTTCGTTAAACTCCTGTACTAATTCAAAACCATTTTCATGAATCTCACCTACGAAATCAAATCATTGATAAATTCAATCTTTATTCTGAGTAACTGGACAAGATTTATGGAATCGATGTGTAATTATCTTAGATGCCCTTCACAACATTCTGAAAAGATGCAAACCATGCATACCTTATCATAGAATTTTCCGCAAGAACAAACAACCTTGGGTCACTCCGTGTTGCTTGAACTAATAAATAAACGCTGAAAGCTTATCGCAACTGCAACTGATGGTATATGAACATTAATAAGAAAAAATACGAACGAAAAAATCAAATCCAAAAGAATTTTGAGTTCAAATATGTCAAATCACCAAAGGGTGTGTGGGTCTTAGTTAATGACATTCGAGAAAAAATGAGACAACTCAGAAAACAAATCAATTCACTATTTACTTGCCACGAAGCAGTCAATTACATAAATCTACATTGTGCCGCTCTTTTGAAAAATGAGCTTCCAATTCATCCAACCATAACTGTGCGATCATCACATTTGAATGACACAATTTTTGAACTGCTTAGCACGTTGAAGACAAATAATCGCCAGAGTAGTGATGCATAATTCTCCTGTGTTATTGAAAGTTTCCGCAAATCATTGTACCAACCACTGGTCATAATTTCAATCTTTTCTTAAGACCGTTTTTTTTCCCCATTTTGAAAATCGCAGACATGTGTCCTATTCCCAAAACCACCCAATAAAAAGACAATTTGAGACCGATATCATTTGCCTATTGTAAGTAAGCTCTTGAACATGTTGTTATACTTTTTATCTAGATTTTGAAACGATTCTATGAGACTTGATTAAAAACTAGATGATGTCAATTTCCTACAGACCGTACTCGTCAACAGTGTGTGCATTAGTTTCACTCATGACATAATTTTGTAAATTTTTGGAAAGAACCAAGTCATTGGTTGCGTAACTCACTTTATATACTAAGCATTCGAATGCATTCCCACGAAAATAAAAAAAAAAAAAAAAATCTTTCCTTTTGTCGAAATTTCAAAAATTCTTATTAATGATGTAAAGTTTTATGTCAATTGGTTAACACTACCTTTTAACGCAACACGAGTGAAAATAGGTCAAAACAGAGTTCAATGTTGAATGTTGACAAGCGTTTCCTCAGGATCAAACCTGTTTCTCCCCATTCTTTTTCTCTATATAGTCAACTATAACCCCGTCAATTATCGGTAAGAGTTGTGAATGTACGCTGACGATGTCACATTAGTCATTCCTTGTGTATGCAATGAAAATACCTAGACACTGTTTCTTCTGAATTTTGTAATTTTTAAGATTGGTGTTTTCTCAATCAAATGCATGTCAACACAGTAAATCCAAGGGTTCTCAATATCAATTTTCGCAATTCTTATTTAACATCCGTCCAACATATTCCCATGTAACGAGATGAAATTTTGGTTTGTTTTTTAATGACAGGCTTACATTGTCAAACATTTGATCATATAATATATCGAATGTTGTCCAAGCGATTGTATTCCCCGTATTTTGAAAAATTTCTGAATCACGACAACTGTTTTTGATCGTTTATAAATTCATCGTCCGATCTATTAAAGACTATGCTTCACCTGTTTTTGTCAATCCTGTGTAACTCTGGATCACAAATTTGTTGCTTTCCTGTAAAAGACTTTTTCCATTATTACATGGATTTGATGTTCGCTCTTGTTACAGGATGCCGATGTTTTGGAATAAATTTTTTTTTATTTTCAGATCGAAGAAACATGCTGGCGCAAGACTGTCATCAATCTTTCAAACATTCGACACAATCTCCATACCACCTACCTACGCATCTGATCGTAGTCAAAGACTCATACTGCCACATATTAAGGACAACACTAACAGAAATCCTTCTAGTCTCAAGTGCCATGTTTACAAGTGCTTCTCTGAGCTCGTCCAACATCATGACCTACTTACTTTTTACTTTTTGACTTTACTTCTTAATTACTTGATATTTTGTTAATTAGTCTGTATATGTGTTCAACCTCCGCGATTCTCATGGAGGTCCAGAATTGTAATTGTTTTCCAAATTACCTAATTCATTCATTCA
>CAJQUW010008646.1:0-343571 GCA_907163375.1 Prostheceraeus crozeri
CACATGTCCTAGGAAGTGTTCCTACAATGAAGGGAACCATATTTGACATTAGGATTCATTGTTAGATTGCTATGATCTCCTCTTTGGTTTAGTTTCGCGTAAATGCCGAAAAAATCATATTGAAGATTTTTGTACTTCGCAAATGCTTGGATTAGGTCTTTTCAGCGAGCAGGCAAGTGGAGCAGTTCATCACAATTTCTCCATAACGTGGCAAAATTTCGAAGTATCATCGATGGACAATTCAGAATACCATAAAAAGCTCTTAAAAGCTGTGTGCACTTACAACAGTCATCATATTTGACTGCGTTTCTTTATTCTTGAAGTGATTGTCCTATATGTGTGCGGTAGTTCATAGGAGCAAATCGGCTTACTGTCATTCTAATTTTGATTATTCGCTATATTTGGTCATAATCTTGTTATTATTGCTATATAGACATGTTAATATTAGGGGAATTTTTTTCAACCGCGTTTTTTCAAGGGTGAGCGCTTATCATGGAAATATAAGCCATTCATTAGCTTTCAGCAGCACAACACAGTGACTATTCTTATAGGATTCTAGCATTCAGTTTTGTCGATGAAATACGAGGCATAAAACAACGCAAATTAAAAGTTTCAAAATGGAAAAGGTGTTAGAATGCTATCATCAAATTAGTGTTTTCATCTAAACTTCCAATTGTTTTTCATAGAGTAGATACGATGCAAGCATTAATTGGCCTACAGAATTGATTAGGCACGCATGCAAAAAGAATAAAACAGCTTCAATATCATCAGTATAGCTTACCAGATAAAAATACATTTATCTGATCTCTATAATCATATAAGCAACTGTATGCATTTCAGCAACTATTTAGAGTTTTGTCAGAGATATGGACAAGGTCATATAATTTCGAGGAAAGCGTGCTATAACAATTATGCAAAAAAGCGAAAAAGTGGAAACCAGCTGCTGAAAGAAAAGGGCTCGACAGATTATTTTCAATTTGCATTTAAAGTATTTCCTAGGACATGTGAAGCAATCTGCATTTGGTTTATAGAGTGGACACATTACTTCAAGGAAAATGTATTAGAACAATTATGTGGAAAAGCAAAAAGTGCAAATAAGCTCCTGAAAGAAAAGGGCTCGACGGATATTTTTCAAATTTACTATTTTATACTCCCTATGATATATTAAGCAATCGCCATTTAGTCTCTAGAGTGGGCACATAATTTCAAGGAAAATCTATTATAAAATGAAAGCAAAAAAGTGTAAAAAAGCTCCAGAAAGAAAAGGGCTCGATAGATTTTTTTCAAATTTGTTTTTTTACACTTCCTAGGACATGTGGAACAACCTCCATTTGGTTTCCAGAGTGGGCATGAAACTTGATGTATAACCCCTAAAAAACACACCGTGCTCACCCTGCATCTCTGTGAAAATGGCCATTAATATACCCTTCCATTGCCTTGTCTCAGTAGGATAGTAGCGGTAACCTATAACGCATGACAGCTAAATAAGCCCCAGATAAAAATTGGATTTTGAAGTCCTTAAACCATTGTTTCAGGATGATTTAGCGACATTTAAGATAAATTCCAACGTTGTAATCTTGAAAGACTGATAGTTTGAACATCAAATCCGAACATTGGGGTTAGAGCTTGCGCTTTCACAACCAAATGTAATTTTCGTCAAAGCTTGACCATAATTGACGAAACATTTTCAATTTCCACAATTTGTTTCCACAATTTACTTTAGTTCATAAAGAAGATTTCCTGGTAAAAGGCCATTATGGATTACAGTAATGTGTAGTACAATTGCGTTGCCTTAGCATGTTATATCGGTTTTTCATGTCTCGCAGATTTGTTACAATTTTCATTTTATGAAAAATTTAGCAGAGGAAAACTCCCAAACATTTTACAACTGATTTGTTGTCGCTTTTACCTTATCACTACTTGACGGTACAACGCAAACCACTCTAAACTTCAAATTTCAAAATTCGCATCCTCACAACTGTTTATTCTAGTTTACGCAGGACAATATCTGTGATATCGAATCTGATAATTCTGCTATTAATGTTTGTCTCTTATATTTTTCGTCTTTCATCAATTTCATCAAATCGCACCATAGAGAGCAATAAACTGGTGAATAATTTTCACATGGACAATTTGATGATTGTAAACGCTTGTCGGTGGACATTAGACGACTCGTCCTGTTTGGCGCCAACCTCCTCTATGAGTCCTCATCCCATCGCCTGATAAGAGAAAATGAGGGTGCATTTCAATAACAAGAGAAGCAAATGACTGTTTGTCCAAGACTGTGTCAAATATGACAACAGAAATACATTCCAGAGCAGAGAATAAAGCAATTTTCTTTTCCCATTATTCAAGACAGTCTCCTTGCATGTCATAGAGTGCAGGAACTAGCTGTACACATGGGAATTCTATCCCGTCTTCAAGCATGGATGGCTGATGAACAAATGTAAGTCTTTGTAACTGTGCATCGAGTAAAGCATATTTTTATATCTGTAAATTTTATATTTATTAAAACATCGGCAGTTATTCACCCGGGAGAGTTTTTTGCTTATTTCTACTTTTGAATCATGGTCCCTCCGCTTTCTGCTATTGCATGTGCATCAAGTCCTGATGATTATCAACTCCTACTTCGTTGAGGCGCAGATATTTGTCAAAGGCCCTTACAACTTGAGCTTCTTCGTGTATTCAGCAAGTGCGAAGTGTGCACTTAGAATATCAGCCCCATGAAGTCAAAGGCCTTATAAGCGGAAGAGAATCAAATAAACCGAGGATCGCAGGGCGGAGAGAGCGACCCGCGAAGAATACGACCGCCTCCTAACTTTTTTTTCATCCTAAAATATGTTGACTGCTGAAAGCAGGTGCAAGATGGTGGCATGCTGTGGGCGAACAAAGCTAGTGTAGTGCTGAAAATACAGTGACGGCCCATGTATATGACTAAATGCTCACCTAAATTCACCAAAACTAGTGCGAGGCATGATGACTTGTCCATCATTTTTCTTGGGATCAACTCTTTGTAGTACAGACTGAAAGCGCTGCTATTGTTTAACACAAAGGTCAAATCGTTGATGTTCCCATGTACAAAATTCGATAAAATTTGAATTGGGCTATCATGAAGAAATTAAAAGTCAGAAAATATTAGGGCCGTAGCCATTATACTTTTGAAAAACATCAAAAAAACGTGTAGAACATAAGTGGAAATTGTTGTCTGGAAAAACACTCATATTCAAATGTATGGTTTTATATTGATGAATATGCCCGTGTGATAACAATAAAGGCTACTAGAACCATGAAGTTATCGAGTTATTTGTAATATATGAAGTGATATCTCAATGACTTTTGATCACATGAGCTTCTCTACCATACTCATACGCATGTCAGAAATAGAATATCGCTTATAAGATTGTTTTGAAAACTCACGTTGCCGGTACATGAATTGCACACCTTTCACTACGCATATGCAATATATTCGGCCTAATAACTGCACATCCATCATCACGCGTAGAAAATATTGGTAGGCCAATTACTCCATTATCATAATGCAATTGTGTTAAATGGATTTCTTCACAATTTCACATAACCGACAGAGAATATCGGTAGATTGTGCGTGTACTTTCATTTTTCGTGGTGATTTCCTTCAAACATCATACTACTTATTGAAGAGTCTGTCAATATCTGATCTCTAAATAGCTATGCATTGATCTAAGATGAATTTGCACATGATCTAAGATGAATTTGTACAATGTCATTAGTTTCAAATAATTTAGAGAAATTTGCCACTGTGTCATTTTAGTCTAATAAGAGATACGCATACTCATCGTAGATGGAAGTGAACGTGTTAACAAGTAGACAAAAATAATTACAGATTTTCAAAATACTGCCTTTATCACATTATCTAGTTTGTATACATTAAGTACTGTCCAAAGTGCCAGCAACTAAAATAGTCTTCAGATTCCATGCTTTCCACAAGTAGGCTACCTATGCCAATTAATCTGCTGCGGCTGGAGAAGGTGCACCGCACACTCAGGCGTTTGCATTGCATCCAAATACCGAATTGAAAAGACGCCAACACTCCCCGAAATGCCCATTAAAAGTTGTGCCACATCAATGGTACGTGCAGTGCACGTCTCTGTTAACTATGTTTATAAACAATTTAAGCAATCAGCATGCTAATTGGCAACCTGATACTGACAGATGGTTGCCCAATTGAATTTTAAAATTTAATGCAAGCTTGTATTCATTTTTCTACATAAAACTTTTACCCAGTAAGCACCTCGTAAGGCACCTCAGTAGCTAGCGACTCCCTGATAGAAAATCGCTGGTATAGGCCTACTGCTGCAAACGAAGCATCTCACGTTGCGACTAAATCAATGAATCGTTACGATTCGGTGATAAAAACAGTCGCCCTCCTTAGATCAGTGAGGAGACGAGCCAAAAAAAGACAAGAGCATGAAATATCTTCGTCCCCACTATACGCCCGATCTCTACCTCGCTTGTAACTAAGCTTAATATTGAAAACATTGCAAACTTGCCACACTTCGGCAGACGTAACCGTAGACGTTTTGGAATTACAAGCGCTCATCAGCGCGACTCGGACACGTCTAAAGGGTGCAGTGCCAATATACCCCAACATCAAACTAATTGCAACAAGCAGCTGTGCGATTAGTAGTTATCAAGACTAAACACAGCGTCTAGAAATGAAGATGGTTCACTCTTTGATTCTCGCAATATATTTTAGCGTCCTCTTCACATCGTAGGGCATGCAGATAGTAACTACTTCGTGAAATATATTGCGAGAATCAAAAAGTGAACCACCTTTTTTCACCTCGGTCTTCCAAGACGAAGCGATGACTGACGACCGCAGCCTGCACAAACCTAACATCAAGGACTTCCAAGGATTTTCATGCATGTGAACATTTTTGTCTGAACACTGGTTTCAAAATCCAAAAAAATTAAATGACGACTGAAGTAATTCAAGTATGGCTGACATTCCTGACAATCTGCTCTTTTCTGCACCACGCCAACTGCATTTTCCAAATTTCAATTAACCAGATGCTCTTTTCTGACATATTCTGCTCATTATGTTTGAGACAAAAGTTGAAAAACTAATTTATTTGATAAGAAAGAACGAACAAAACTCAGAGAATGTAGTGACATCTTTATTGTGTAGGCAATTTTATGAACTGGGACATCAATAATTGAAAGTTGTGTGACAAATGAATTTCTTCAACTCCTGTTGCTTTCTCAACCTCTGCAGAGAAGGACCGATTCAATCATGGAAGCCAATCTTAATGTTAATTTGTAGGTGTAAAAAAGTAAAATTTCGTGACGGGGACGTCACAAGATTGACAAGTTCTGGACGTCCCATAGGATTGCAGTCGACTTAAAACCGTTTTTCAGCAAAACGCCAAGAATATCAATTAGGATAAATTTACGACGTTTGGCGACTAACGAGATGCTGAAGCAAAAGATTCACTGACTGGAAAACTGATCGAGAAAAGATGTGAAATGAGTCAGTTAAGACTTAAGCATATCATAATGCTATGAGAGTTTCAAAAAGATATTGGATGAAATAGCAGTTATTCAGGTCTGTTTCCATTTTTCAACTGAGGAGGCAACTCAATATTTAATTATTCTATTTAGCCCTACATTGTGTTTACAAAAAAAGCAGCATTATTTAATTTATTAATTATTTCAGGCGATTTACCAGTAGTGTGTTTAAAGTGATGTCTAATTAAATGTCCGACGATATTTTACTAACTTGCCAATTGCAAATCTCAAGACATTTATAATTTTAGATATGGCGCATACCTTATCCTCTCTATTAATTGCATAGTATTCCTGGCTTGTAAAATGATTTAATGATGATTTTGAAGGTGATGAGAGAGAGCAATTTATGAATATGTGAAATTACACTGTATGTTATAGACCACGAACAGAATTATAAATAAAGTGATCACCGTTTCATAGATGATTATAAATGCATCCGAAAACATTCAGTGAAGACAAAATTAGCGGAATTATCCTCTTGTACCCTATTTGTAGAAAGACTTCTCGGTCAATTTTGTGCAATGTTTGAAAAATTTTGAAACCTGGCTAGAATATTGACAATTGACCTGTATTGTAACAAAGTATACATATTCTATGGGGTGTCCTTTTCCATCCTCACCCGTATGGTTACCCTGTTGACGGGATACAATCCAATTTCTTTATCAAAAATCAGCGAATATTTCTAGAAAACATCAACATTTGCTCTCATAGCCTGCATGGAGCGACATCACTCATCTAAATATAGCAAGAATGATATCTTACCGAAACATCTGACGCTTTAGAATACAGAGACATGACAGCTCTTCAGAATTATCAATATCAATTTATTCTATTAATACCAAATAATCTTCATTTATCAAACAGAATGAATCTGAAGCTGTCCACGAACAGTTGAGATGCAGAGAAATAAGAAAAGACATGATAGTTTTGTCATCATGGAGTGGATTAACTATGTTTATGAATTAACGCAGATCTAAGTTGTGAGTTCCTGAGAATATCAGACAGAGCTATAAAGGTCGCAAACTTAGAGATAAATGAAAGCACCAAAGTGAATCACTTCTGGTGTAACCTTGCAGGGTGATATCACAGAATTTCGATACATTTCACAGGTTAATGTAGTGCGCTGCTCCACTAACGGTCTACGAGAAAAGTAAGTATTATCTTTAATGGCGAATCAGACAGTGCTTAATAGATTTTAGAAGATCAGCAGGAATAACTTATTCATGGGTCTCCGCAATTTTCTTCTAATGCAAAATAATAGGTCTGAAAGACAGTTCTGTCTGTGAAGAAGATTTGGACTGAAAAATCACAATTTTGTGCTGTCTGCAGAAGATAATAAATGAGATAGTGAAAGGTATTAAGATGAAAGGAACAAAGAATCCCTACCTCCTTCCTCTCCATTCTTTCTTTTCCTCATCGGCACCAGTTTTGCATCTGTAACTTGTAATTTACATTTTACGATACAGTAGAGGCTCCAAGGAGACGGGTATGAGAGACAGCCATTTCCATAACAAAAATCAACGCCTTGCAGGGAGACAATATGATTACGTACCTTTGCAGACGTATTGTCAGCTAAGTTTTACAAGAAAAAGAGTTCTGCAGCTTTCCTCACATATTACCTATTCAATAATTTCTGTGCAATAAAAGAACGTACATTTATTGATCCGTAGCTTGCAAAATTCACTCAATGTCCAATTTGAGTCGTATCTGAAGTCTTGACCTTTGCGGGAGATTTGTAAGGGTCGCGGCGTCGCGCTAAGCCATGGATTAAAGAGAGTCAAATAATGCAATCCAGCTACCGGTCAAATATCAATGCCGGTTACTTCATGCCATGCCTGTCAATGAAAGTTATCTTTGTTTTGCTTTTTCCTTCTTAACGCCTGCGATTCATGAATTTGGCTGTCGAATACAGGACTTTCATTCGGCATGCAGGCTTACGTCAAAAGTAAGGTGAGGTGCTTTCTTGAAGATTTACTGGCTAAAAGTATTTATAAAGCTTGACAAAAAATAGGAGGGTCACAAATCGATCAGTACATGCTTGCGGTTTATCGAAAGCTTCAAGCATTGTACTTATTGGACTTAATCGAGTGTCCAATGGATTCTTGCATTTATCCTAGATATTTGAAATGATGTCATTGATGGAGGCAACATGATTACGCCGAAGTTTGTGGTCAGTCAATGAGCTACTGATGTTGCCTTTGAAAGACGAACTGTGTTCAATTAAACGGAATGTAAGAGGCCCATTGGTCTCAACTAAGTAATCATTACAGCAACCATTGCAAGTAAGATTGCATGCTACACACGCACCTGCTCATGTATTTACTAGGTAGTCATAGCATTGGTAGTTAGTTGCTTGCAATGTAATTTTCATGCATTGATTATGTTTACTTAGAAGACTATAATATAAATTGAAATTAGGGGTATTAACTAAAGTAAGAGATAAGTCGAAATATTTAATAAGGGTAGCCTACGTCTAGTTCTATCACTGACATATCTTATTTTCAGGATTTAGAGAAATCGTTGTTACTTCCAAATATCAAGTGATTCTATCAAAACATGTCAAGTGTGCCGGTCGTGTTTCTGTCATGTCTCTCTCATCGTGGTTTTCCTTGATTGTTGGGGGTTGGTCGGTCCTTTCACCGTCAAGTTTGGTATCTGTAAAATCGTCAGGTTTTGATCGGTCAAATGATTCGGTTCGTTTTTTGGGCGGTTATCTTGGAGCTCCGTTATTCTCGGGTTTTGCGTTTTTTGGCTTGAGTGTCACTCAATATCGCGATTTGGTATTTTGTTGGCGCACGTGTTTTTCGTGTTCGAATTTATGCTAAGTTATTGGTGTCTGATATTGTAGGATTTCTATGATCGATATCTGCTGTGTCTCCACCAATTCAGTGAGTTTCATCGTCAGTGCTTTGGATTTCCCTTGGTTCGTCTGCATCTATAGTTCGTGTCTCAGTTATTGATTTGGTTCGCAGTGGTTGACTGATTGTTAGCTGGCATTGTCGACTATCGTCAAAATCAGCGGTTGTGCAGCTTAGCCAACTCTCCCTGAATTATTTTCAATTATCGATTTTTTGCACGTGACGCGTGACGTTGTTGTCTGATGCAAATCATCGCACTATTCTTATCAGACGCCGGTTATTGTGAGGTTTTCAACGTTGATTAGCTCATGCTTTTTGATGGATGGTAAATCCAAGCAGTGTGAGATGCATGTTGCGCTGACCCATGCATCATCACGGATGAATCTAAGGACAATGATAAGCGCATGACTTCATGTAATAGTTCGGGATGCATGAAGATCTTTCTCGTAAAGTGTATTGGGAAATCAAAATTTTCAGATAGAGAATTGTCGAGCATCTCTTTCGTTTGTTTTCGTTGCGAAAGTTATCTACAATATGGTGCTGAATTAGCGCGCATATCTATCATGACTGAGTTAGACAATAAACATTCTGCCCTTGAGAAGTCGAATTATCAAGCTGCAGATGAGCGGGCTATGAAAAAGGCGAATGAGCTGAAGTGTCAGACTGAGTGAATGTTCGAAAAATGTGCAAAAGGTTTTGATGAAAAAGTTACTAGATTGGTCATGACGTCAAAAAGTTCTTACAGTCCTTCATAAAAGATATGAAAGATAAAGAGAATGACATTTCTCACTTGAAATCTGAGTTGAAGAATTTGAACGACAAATGCACGAATGACATCAACGAGTTGAAAGTGTCTGGTCCATGTATGAGAAACCAAATGTCATTTATTGAGTCGCAGAAAAGAAAGAAGACCCTCTTAATAAGAAATTTCCCTCAGCGAAGAGATGTTAATGAATCTATGGAAAGCGCCATTTCTACGATTGCTGTAGCCTACCTTTAAACCTAGAACAGGAACTTGATTCGAAAAAGCATGCGCATCGACTTGGAAAGCCAACTCCAAGCGGTTATCCTACAATAATTTTAGTAAAGACAACCGAAAAACAGCAAATCTATTTCTCAGAAGTTCGCATGTTTTGAAATATGCCGATAAGCCTCTGAATCATGTACTTATTCAGGAAAATTTATTTATTGATTCAAACAAAAAATTGGCTAAGATTCGAAGGACGCCCATGATCGTCGAGCTAAGAATGTGGAGAGGAAGCTTTTCTGCGTAATCAAATTTATTCATCAATGGCCTGATTGGATGAAATTCCTCAAAATTTTTAAAGAGCGATTTTATGTCTAGTCCAACGAATGGCTCAGAGATGCCAATCATCTTTCTGACTAACCTTCGATCCATTTCTAATTAATTTGACGATCTACGTGTTCAAAATGTCATCGAAAATCCTGATATCGTTGTGCATGTACAGAAGCATGGTTGTCTTCTGATATTCCTATCGAAGCGTTTGGTTTACCAGGATATGTTTTGTTTTCGTAGGGATAGACTCTCAAACTCCAGTCGAGGCGGAATAATGGTATGGGTTAAGAACAATCTTCGACCTGAGAAATTATTTTTCCCTACTTTTCAAGAGGCCGAAATATGTTGTACAAAAACGTTTTTACCAAAACTTATCGTTCTTGGAGCTTATTTACCACCAGAGATTGAAAGGATTGCTTTCAAGTCATTTTGTAAGACATTTGTTGATGCGATCGATGATCACCTTACTGGTCAGCCATTTCATCGTCTTCTGGTTGCCGGAGAATTTAACAGATACAATTTTACCTTTCTCACGTCTACATTTCCACTGTATAACATCTTTACTGTTCAACTCGTCTTGAAGTCAATCTTGATCTAAGTTTTATAGATCACTGTTGTGATACATGAATGACATTTTAATTACTGTCTGTTTCACATCGTTGCTAACACCTCCAAAAATTTAGTTTTTCATCAATATTTTATTACTTTTTGATTTTAATTCAATGAAAGTTAGAATTTCCGTTTACTTCCCTAATATCCTCATACGCATGAATGAATGGCATCAAATTTCCAGAGAGCTGCAACATTCTTTTGATGAAATTGCAAAGCGCATTGAAGTTAGGTATGGTCTGAGATGGAATCACAGCCTTGATTCAATATAGGGTGGTGTCAAGAAACTCTCAGAAAGTATGTGATGCGTATTGAACCACAATGGTACCACATACAATATGATAATCTCCTGAATCAGCGATATCTTACCGAAACTTTGATCTCAGATGCCTCAACACGCTTCAATAGATCCAGATCTCGTGAATTTTCAAGCTATTCAGTGATTTTTTAAGAAAGCGCTGCAATTGTAAACCTTAGCAGAATGACAGAGAGCATACATGTGAGTTCATTGGGGAACCACTTCAGCATTTGTGGCACAACACTATAAGCCTATACTGAAAAACTCCCAGCTTCGTGGGCGGATATGATTCTTCACATCATGACTTTCTCAGGGTGGCTTACTTGATGTTACAGTGGACAACCATTTCATGATTGTGATCTTTCGCTTGCTAAACTATTCGAGGTTGAGATGAGCTGCATTCAAGCAAGGATTCGTTTGAGAAACAAAAGATATTGATGAGAAAAAGATTAAAAAACAACAAAAATCGCTTGTTTGTTTTCAGTACTGCGATTGGCCTGCCTGAATAATCATATTCTCGCGTCATCATCGAAGCCGAAAACGAGCTTGCACCAGTAACCGAGTGAAATGTTAAGAATGCGTAGAAAACTTACGCCGATACTTGATATCGGCCACTACCTTTTCAACAAAAATTTCACATACATAATGCGGCTTACAATGGCACATTTTTTCCTTTATTTGAGTATTTTGAGCCCATTTCTGGAGTAAAAATCTCAATTTCATTGCTATCTGTGAGAAATTTAAACTTGTAAGTTTTATAAATATCTAATAGATGAGTTTTTAATAGCATCTTGTGAAGAGGAACTGCAGCAGATACTCGACAAAGTGAGAAAGAAGATACAGTAAGGAGCATGGACTACGACTGAACGGTAAGAAGACAAAGTCAATAATAATAATAATAATAATAAGTCAATAACAAGATACCACAACGGACGTTACCAAATGGAGTAGTGCATTGCAAAGAAATGCAGATGAAGATCATTGAAGAGGTGGAGGAGAATGTGAAACACTTTTGCTATCTGGGCAGTGAGATCAATAATGACGCGAGATATGAGAGAGAAGTGAGGCACAGGATAGCAATGACGAAAACGCAATTCTTAAAGCTTAAAAAGTTCCTATCGAATTCGAAAATCAGAATTTCAACCATGAAAAGGATGATAGTTTGCTATGTATGGTCTGTGTTGCTGTATGATGTAGAAACATGGACATTGAATGAACCAATACCAACATAGCGTTTAAGAATAATAAGAATCTGAAATCGTTGTTAAAATAATTGACCTCTGGTCAGCAACCTATTTAAGACCAAGTCTGATCTCCTGGGCACTCTTTTGCCTTTGTTCGGAGCTGAAGAAGGTTAGTCCCGAAAGCTTCTCCGAACAACGTTGTTTTTTCAACCAGTCAGAGCGGGTAGCACGACGGAGGCCTCTCCCTCGTCTCTCTCTCTCTCTCTCTCTCTATGGCAGCGTTATGTCTTGCAACGTAGAGCTGTAATCTGAAAACCTTAAAGCCTCCGCATAATCAGACTACAGCACTAAGACGATTACTTTATAAATAAATGCACAAATGCCCGAATTTTAGCACATCAGTATTTACAATTGGTTTTTGCCATTTGCTATAACAGGAGTCAGTTTCAGCCGGCAAAATGTAAAGAAGCAAGTCATGTAAATGAATCCCAAATATCGATTATGGTTTCTCGGGATCCAGAAATCTGGGGACTCCAGAAATCCTTAGTAGGACTTATTGGTGGAAATTGTCCGTCGCATTTCCGGAATCTTCGATCTGCAAATTGAAAGAAGTCAAATGATGAGAAGAATTTGAAAGCTCGCATTTGAATTCAATTCCTCGCAAATTGATGAAATATTCAGCCTGTAATTCAGTTGCAGTAAAATTGCAGAGGAAGAGTTGAATTCATGGAACAGTGCACTAGCTGCTCCTCCTTTGTGGTCTCTTCCTCATTTACATTCCGTCTGCTTTTACCCTCCGAGATCTACATCACAATCGCACCTATTGTAGAAGACGGGATGGCAACTTTTTCATCGAATCGATACGCACTCGGCGACATCAATGCTGTGAGCACATTGTGAACGCTGTAATTGTTTCGTCTGCACCATTGTAGTGAGTGTCTTTCACACGCTGCACTTCCCATTCAACTGTTTCCCCTCCTCTATGCCATCAAACGTAGTAAAATTGAAAAGAAAGCGACTACAATGAATTTCGCGCTCAACACCTCCCGTTGTCGCGAGAATGCAGTCGAACTAATAAGCCACGTTAACTTCCTGTGACTTTTTCAAGCATTTCTCGACACCAACACTTTAAAAAGTCATCTTGCCACGGCAAATAAATATCTTGAGCGTTTGAAAGCGGAGAGAAAGTGATTTTGAAGAAGTTCTCGCTTCTTCGTTGTCACAGAGATGGCGAATTAGTAATTGTAAAGATGTATGAGGCGATAAGTGATTTCTGAGTCACTCTCGCGGACGCCATTAGGTAGAGCGGGGCGGCGGAAGGTTCAAGTCGAAGGTGTCGTGTATCTTAGTGATCGTAAATGGGTTGAAGAGTTCTCTGAGCTCAAACATGTCACATATTCGCAATATTTCTCTCCTTGGATTTAGACATCCTCCACGAATAAATGAAGACAGAGTGCAAGATTATAAATGTGAAGTATCCCATGTACAACGCTTACACTCTATGGGAAAACCGGGGCACCCGGAGTGAAATTCTGATGGCCAAGTATTCAATATGTAAGTAGGGCATCATAAAGTCTTTTGTTTCAAAATACAATGTCGATACTAGAAGAACAACACTGTGGTTGTGATTAGTGGGTAACCGATCGCACTCTCCAGGTACTCATGGCCCTCAATTATATTCATTGGGTTTCACCCAGATGTACAGTATTTACGTGAGTGCTAATTTTGATGATGCTTTCCATCTATACGATCTTCTTAGGCTTTTACCTTGCACAATGCTTTGACCGTAATTGTTGTCACTCCCCCTTTTCATCAGATTGGGTATTTCTGACTTGATTGAACTCAGAAGTCAATGGCCAGTGGCTGAATAAGTCCTTATGAGCGTCAATTGTAATAGTTGATAGCAGATGACGGCAGGTTTTTTTTCATATCGCAAAAGTCGTTTCTCCACAGAAAGGTTGGATCCAAACTTGGGCTTGAGTACCCCCAAGATTGGACCCATGGGTGGCTATTTCTCTAATGAAGTGGAACAACAATTTCCAGAGCATGTTTGGGATTTTGATTCAGATTTAAAATTGCATGAAGATATTTTGAATCATACCATATTGTACATATTGCTATCCAATTAATATGTATCTAATATTCATATTAATTACTATTTATTACATGAATTTGTCATTGCGGAATTGAGGCCATATTAATATTCAGCTAAAAGTTTTAATTATCGGCATAGGTTATCTCGGGCTTAATATCATCAACCCTGTTTGCGGCTGCAGCCTAATATTTTCTTAATTAGAACAACATGCATTACTAAGCTACATTCCTTACAATATGTCTGATCGAGAAACGAAACAGACATAACATAGTCCTCGTATAAGATGAAAATAGCACAAATGTAGATATAACGATATTTTCACTAATCCTAAGAAGCAATCATCAAAGAATGTCACTGCATTAAATGATACCGATATCTTTCTATTTCTAATACATGTAGCCTAATAGTAGAATAAACAATATAGGCCGAAGTTTTAACTTTCAAGGCAAGGGGCTATGTGAAGCAAGTTATCTACGAATTGTTGTAGGCTACCAATTAAACGGCATAAGCGTTATACAGGTATTGGTTTAATGCATTGATTTTTTTCATGTATTATTTGTTTTATTTCACGCAAAATGATAAATACAAAATTCTGTCTAACACAATATGCATTACATCTAGCTCAATGGATTAAATTTACAAGGAAGCCATAGGTAATCAAAGCATAGTATAAAAAACTATTAAACAAACTATCAGATAGACCTTTACGGTAGGTCTACATTAAAGTTGATGATAGCACAGTTTTATCATAGAAAGACCAATCGTGTGGTTGAAGAAGATTGCATGTTTACATGCACATGCATGTAAGCTTACATGTAGATGACTTGCTATGACATGATGTGGTCATATACTTATGCAGAATTTTTCCAAGAAAATGGCAAATGATAATTCATGGTCAATTTCTTTACTCTTGGGCTCTCACTCTTGGGGGGTCACCCAAGCTCTTGGGTCCGCACCCCAAGATTCTTGGGTACCCTCATGACTACCCAAAACCCAAGAGTGAACAATATAAGAAAACTTATAAGATGCAAAGATCCAAAACTTAAATGAACCCTTTTTACGCCTTCAGCAAAGTTTCACACATTTTTCTATGCCATCATAATTCTAAATCCTAAAAGTGTGTGACTTGCATTTTACGCTCTGTCACTGACAGTTTGTAAAAAAGGAAATAAACTGCACTAGTGAAGAAGAATGCATGTTTCCTTATGACAGGATTAAACTACAAGATAGTTTGAAGTCAGTCTATAAAGTCAAGAATTTGAGCAGTGTCAAAATGTTATCACGTCTTCTGAATTTGCACATCTACAAAATGTTCTATGAACGTGGTCTACGTAAAATTTCAGCAGGATGCTGGTATCAGCTGGTATACTCCAATGTTGATATCAGTTTTTACCAACTCTGTCATCTTAGTACGTTACTAATTGTTACGTTATGATAGATATCGTAAATATTAGACTGGACATCAAAGATCTCGAACTGACTACTATTACTGAGAAATAAAATGATGATATCAACTTTTGAGAAAATTGTTCAATCTGCGTATTGGCTCCTTCATCACTACCATAAACAGGAATGCCGCATTGAGTTTTGGAAAGGATTAATGAGTAAAAAAAGACTCGGATGATATGATTTTGACGGGCGAGTTTGTATTCGAAGATCTTTTCAGATAAAGACAGGGAGAGAGAGGCAGGGAGAAATTGCTCACATGGTTTGAATTCGAAATATAATGCTGAATTCCTGTTGCCAACATTCTCATTATTTGGCCAATTGTACAGTCAGCGCGCTCCTTCGACTTCGGTATTTGATTGATTGCACGAATATCCCGGAATTTAGAAACTGTTTGCATTGCTCAACTCTGGACGTTTATTTCTCGGTAGAAATCACAGCGTCGATGTATTTGCGCTCCATCAAGAGGAAGTGTCTGTGGTCGCAATTAATCATTATGGTTGCAGAGTATGAAAGGGGGAGGGTCAGACTTCAGTCTCCTACGAGGCGTTGATGCAACAGGTGGCTTTGTCAACATCACTATGGCATTGTATCAAACAAGACGCAAAAGAAAGGCGCGAGATTGAAGCGGAAGTTACGGAATTCTAACTGAGTAACGAGTCGGAACAATGTGTGATTATCAGCAATGATGGTGAAGGATGACGTGAATAAAGGGGTTGACGTGAAACGTGAAAGAGTCTCACTTGCAAGTAGATAGCTAGTGATGTTTTATTCAAAAATCATGGCTATAATGATCAGTGTTCGCATGAAATCTGGACAAGGTCTGTATTTACATGGTACAAATGAAGATCGAAAATTACTGTCCGCAATCTGGTTGGGTGCGTATTATAATAATAATTCTGCTTTTATTGACATGCGTTTGCATGCAGTACCGCACAGCAAAATGTGAATCACAAATATTGATATGACAGACCGAATGAAATAAAAAGAAATACAGATTGTTTCATAAAAAATGAATCACCCTTAAACATCGCCTTAACTTCAACTTTGTCTAACTCCGCCAAACTTGAAACTAATTTCTCTTTGGCAGATAATCAGTTTTGTACATAAATATATTGTTGAAATTACATATTCAAGCATGGAATATGTATTTGTTTCTTATAAAAAAAAAAGAAGCATAAAATTTGATTTTCATTTAAGCAATGTTGACCAACAAAAAATCAACTCTTATAAAAATTTAAACACATTGTTTTTATATTTTAAAAGTTGGTTTTACAAGCCAAGCAAAAGCTATCAACAAAACAAAAATAGAGAAAATCGGTCATCAGAAAGCCAGTATAGCACCATTATCATCAACAATAATGTTCCTGCTAGCATGTGATTACGTGGAACATGATACAAATAGCTTTGACTTCTCGTTGGGGTGGTGTTGGCAGCACTCCCTGATTGCTTTCAAATCTAGAAACTTACTCTTACACGGTTGAAAACAATACAAAGCACAATAACGAGATCGATTCCAAGGCAACAAAAAAGTGTTTCTTTGCGTTTCTTCAGCAAGGCGACTAAAATGGACGAACTAATGTCCCTTACACAAACATGTCATGCGACTGGATTATATGATTGTCGATCCGTCTCTTCCTAAAACGCAACCATCCAAACGTAGAGAAACCTAAAATTGCGAAACCGCCTAGTTTTCCATTTCTCCTAGTTTTGATCGGCTGGCTGGTTAACTGAGATGGCTGCACTAAACGTACTATTCGTAGAAGGTCTATATTCTAGAAGACTTATTGTAAGAAAATTCAAGAGCTTAAGAGGCCCTCTCACAGCATTACAAAAGATCAGTTAGAAAAAAATGAGTCAATATGGGCAAGTACATCATTGGGGTCGGCGGTCATTGGTTCTCGGTTGTCCTCAATGGATCGGAGTTCGTCTGATGAATGATTGATATTATGGTGAAATGAGATTATGAAAAAAATACAGATCAACATCCGTATCATTTCACAAGTGGTGCGACTATAGATTTTGGTGGTCTGGAATACAAAAGTGGGCTACATTTCACATACACCAACTAACATGAATTCTGAACGCTATGGTGAACTTTCGAATATGTGAATGTGAAATGCAGAATCAACACACTGATCCATCGATGTGGTTATTATGGATGGATGACCTACGTGGTTATCTATGTTAGAACAAATTATGCAAGTCACAGGATGGGTTTAAGTAGTTATCAAGGCCGCTGTTCTCAGAAATTATGCAAGTCTCAATTAGGTTCTCCGTTCTCTAAATCCCAGTTCGTCGTCATCCTGTACTAGAAGGTAAAAAAACCGTATACGTCCTGTTAAAAAGAGAGTGGAAGAAAGTAAGATACTACCTAACCAAAATCAGATAAAGACGAACTAGAAAGTTACGAATTGGTTAAAGTGCAAGGAAATATCGGATAAATGACGAATATTAATCTTAAAGAACCGTGACAATAAGTCACAAAATATTAGCTATAATAAGGACTTTAAATATATACAAACATGCAATACATGTTAACATGCTTAATGTATTTATATAAAGTTTTATTAACATGAAATTTGGCTGAAAATAATTTTATGAAACGGACTGTAGTTAAAACTGTTTACAAAATCTAATAAAAGAGTTAGTAAATCGTTTCGTCCTCGCCATTAGCCTTTTTTAAGTCAATGAGTTACAAGGTGGGGTGTGCGAGAGTCGAAAAGAGTTTTTGGTTGGGGATCTCGAACAAGCGCACACATTGCTTCGCCAATGTGTTGATGCCATCCGAGAGTTCGTTCAAAAGCCTTAAATTAACTTCTCAGACGTTTTTCCACCTTCAAGATATCGTTCAAATGTCTTTGTTGTGTTAGCAGAAACAGGGAAAGGTGCATTGTAACATTATTGGCCTCATCACAACACAATAGACCCGTCTCATCACATCACCAATGCAGTTCGATCTCCTTGAGTTACGAAGGATGCACACGTGTGGTAAAATCTAACAACATCCTAACGCATGTGTGGTAGATCTAACGGTAATTGGCGTTAGTTAGCCGTTATATTTTTTAGGGGCATGTATTATTGAATGCTCAAAAATGAATGTTTAGTCCTAAGTATTTATAAACAGTGTTTCGCGTTCACAGATGCAAATAGACATTGTCACAAACACTAAATGTTCTCCTTAAAAATGGAAACGATAGATATAAGCATTTAGGGCTCATGCACATCAAATGACGACAAGTTTGGGAAAAATCTTTTAAAAATTCAAGTTCATATTTTCGTTGAAATGTTCAGTTGCAAACATTCTGCAAGAATTAGATATAAGTGGACATATCAGGTTGAGGTCATATGGTATTGTCAACTCATCGTTTTTAGTTCGGCGCTCTATAAGACAGATTTTCAGAAATCTCCACTTCCAACGTCAGTAATACCTTTCCGTGCGCTTGTCGATACAGGTACGGAGGATAACATGAAGGAGTTTGCAGGGAAGAGTGGCTGAGGATGTTCGGCGTTGGATTTTCTGTCAGCGAATATGTCCACCATGCTTACAAAGTGTAGACAAGTTTAAAGCATAGGAATATAGGCATCACTTAATCATTTAAACACACTGGGTATTCAGATTACTCATTCACTTTCATAGACCAAGTATGTAGTAGCCAGGCTGCGCACAGCCAGCAAATTTCTTTACCTTCTAAGGGCTCTGAAAAGTATGATTTCTAAAAGTGAACTAATTCTTGTCTATCAATGTCCTGTTCTTAGTACTCTGAGTTATGGCCTTGTTATTCATGTTGGCAGAATTTTAAAGAAGGATAAGTGTAAGATCGATAAATTCGTCCGTCGATGTCACTGGGTAATATGTGGAAAGATGCAAAGATAACTGTCTTCCTGATTTTTACCATGCACAAGAAAAACAGGTATTTGCATTGCTTACGAAGGCCTTGAGTGTTGCATCCCATTTTTCCTGAACGTTTTCCAAGTGATCGTGTCAGAATTCCCAAATGCACTACCTTTAGACATCAAAGTTCTTTCGTGCCATTTATGAGCAAAATGTATAATTCCGTGTTCCTAGTTTCTCAACGTTTGACTTGAAGAAACTTATTTATGTGTTTACTTAATTTGCTTGTACCAGATGATTTCTAATTTTGTGATAAACAAACGCTTTTTATAATTATTATTATAGCTTCGCATTGCCAAATAAAGTATGATTGTTTAGATAGTCCGGTAGCCGGAACAAGTTTCTGCAAGGAACGAGGCCAAAAATGAGACTTTCACAGAATGATGTACACTCAATACTTGCTGCAAATCTGCTCGTCTGCCGAGTTCTATATGGCTCCTCTTCTTGTCAGACAGGATCAAAGAATGAGATGCATCTTAATCTAATCGGACGCAAATTGCAGTTTTTAGTGAAAATGAAATTTTCTATGTTTTCTTTTAAGATGTGAAAAGTACTTAGGAGTAGTCTAGAGCCATAGTTTTTCACATGGTCATTTCTTATCTTGTTCATGAACATCTATTTATGAAGCTTAACAGATTTGTTAAGCCCCTATTGCGGCAAGCGCCAACATTTTGTGTCCACGTTATTCACATTGAACCACATTCTCGTATACATTGTCAATCAGAATCATCATAATATCACATGCACATGATGGAAAAAGACCTGAAGACATATCATGCCGAAAATCATGGTTCTAGATTTAGTACTTTTCAGTTGATAAGAGAGAGCAAGGGAAATGTCATTTTTGCCAAAAGCTGCAATCGGAGTTGCATTGAATAAACATGTGCTTCTCCTTGATCGTGTCTGCCAAGAAGAGGAGCCACCAAGAACTCGACAGACGCGCAAATTCGTAGTATGCATCGGGTGAACATCATTCTGTGAAAGTCTAATTTTCGGACTCGTTTCCTGCAGAAACTCGTTCTGGCTGAAGTACTAAGATTCTTCTCTAAGATAATTTAATGCTGCATTTCTCTCAGATACAACGGTTGATAGTAGCCGAGATTTTCCAGCTCATCAGTATGCCGCTTTTGATTCTTCGATGGACAAAATGATTTAAAGCCGTGTTGGTTGGGTGCATCTGCCGCTGATGCTTTTTTTAAGTTGAGAATTGATATCAAGCCTACTTCAGTCCTCAATGCGAGGCTCTGATGATGTAAAAGAGGTGGAGCGTGAGAAATGCAAAGAATCGCATCAGCATTTGAAAAGAATAGCTCATTTCATGTCGTATCGCTTTAAAACACAGGAAAATGGAAGGAAAACATTCAACCTTGCCTCTTTCATGTCCGACCTTTATCCCGCGCATCTTCAAATCAGGTTGACAGGGAGCGCAGGAAGGCATTGTTGATGGAGAGAAGTGGAGAGCAACAAACAATATCATCTTCCGTTCATCCACAATGCTGTCGCAATTTTCGCGTCTTCAGACGGAACTGAAACTTCCCAAAGGACAATGAGGCTCTCATCCTCCTAACGGTAGGGACGCAATCATTCGACCGATTTCTCCCCGCATGTTTTGTCAGGTGACGGATTCAATTCACAAATTTACTTAATTTACTGGTAGAAATGATACTGTAGTAGCTAATTAAATTGATAAACTTGGAATAAGAAAATTCCCGTATCTGAATTCTCCTATGATTGCATAATGGAAAGTGTTGTTGGTTAACTAATTCACAAATCTGCAAAGCCTTTCAAAGCTTTATGCGATGACAATATCGAGGTAAGTACTGATATATACATGGCCCACGGAACACATTTGAGGGGAGGCCATTGATTATGCCCAGTGTTAATCACACTAAGGCTGTATGCGCATAATATACCGTATATTGTTTATTAGCATGCATTTCGCATGCAAACACATGTACATGGTGGATACCATACCTTGTCCGATATATTTTCAGAAAAAAACGACAAGTTTTCCGGCTAATATGAATTGTATTTAGTAAACTAGCATGTATCATAGTATCTGAAAAATCATGTTAAAATAATGATGCTTACAATAAATTTTCAAAATGACCGCCATTTTGTTCCACTCAAAGTTCACATCGATGAATGAAATTCCTATATGATTTTCTAATCATAGATATAGGAATGTCCTCGAGTTCCTATTCAAATTGCAGTTTGAGTTGTTCATTGCTTTCGAAGCTGAATGAATCCACTTTATTCTGGACATTACCCTATAGAAAGAAATCGCAGATGGTGAGGTTGGGAGATCTGGCGGGCTACGGAATTGGAACACCCTTTCCAATCCATCGATTGTTCAACCGATCGTTCAGCAAGTTGCTAGGTTTTTCAAATTAGATTGGTTAAAAACCGGTTGATGAAAATTTCATCCGCAGGTGGGCGGATGCCGTTTCACCCGGCAAAAACAGGCTAAAAACGGTTATAATGCTTTTTAATTAAAGCCTTGGATCTAAGGATTGTAATTCCGCCAGTTCGTAGGTCTTGTTAATTCCGAAGCCTCGATCCCGAATATTTTCATGTAGGCCTTCGAAGACTCTACCCACCCGAAATCCCGAGATTTCTGATACTTCTGTTTAGTAAGCGTATCCTCAACATTTAGTGAACATTTGCCTTAATGCAACGAAATTAGACTTTAATTATGATTAAGAAGATGATTGACAATGATGTGGTTAAGAAGAGCAATTGTCCTCAGAAAGAATGGAATAGAAGTGTTTTATTCAAAAATGAAAATCATGGTTTACACAAAGTAATGATCACACATTCATAGTAGCAAATAAACGCAGCATGAAGCAGAGAAAGTAAATGATCGTCGGTGAGTTAATAAAGTTGCAGTAAAAAGAAAGACTTCTGAAGCACGTCGGTCCTGCACAAGAGCATTGGAGGGACACCAGCATACAATAGTCTTCTCGGGATCATGCCATTGTAGGTTTTGTCAATTTCGTCTGGAGCACAGGTACGTGTTTTGGCATCGTTTCTAAAAATGATATAATGGGCTCTCTTATCCGTTGAAAAAAAGTTGAAATACTTTACAAGTGCCGATGATTGCCTGAAGATTTGTAATGCATTAATTCTTTCAGTGCTAGAGTACATGTACACTCACAGAATTAGACAGGTCGTCTCTTCTTCCGTTTGACTAGAAGGGAAGCATTGGAACATGTAACGTTATTGAAATGGCACAATCTGCTGACTAAATACCATAGCAGTCGAACAATGAGCAGCCAGTTCAACATTGAACACGTCAAATTGTGCAAAGTTTCAGTGACTGTTATCAACGAGATCACACAGCAAAGAGACACAGACGATGTCAAGTTCTACAGAGCAGTTTGTGAACGTTTTTTTTTGTTTACCTGCTAACTTTTTTAAAAATGATTGGAGGGCCCAACATTATCGAGAAAACTTTTGCGCAATGATCTGAATTGCTCGAGTCCGAAGGAATCGTGGCGATCGGAGCATTTTGAAGGAATTCAGAGCAATCCGCAAGCGACGCACGACTATTTTTCCTATCTCTGCAAGGTATTAAAAATTTCTTTTTGCCCACTTATTAAGTTCCTGCATGTGCCATCTGTTTGAATCAGTTTGCACTTCTAGCAAAGTGATACGATTAAACAATCTAATTCTGTGTGTACACTGCTCCTGTCTCCGTGGCCTTACTTAAGAAGAGTGTAAAATTGTACTTATAGACTTATTCGTGATACCCGGATGCTTGATGATGATAATATGACCCACATAATCTATTTTCAAAAACAATTTTGAAATCATCCTTGTCCCATGCCAGGCAAAGAGTCGTTCTACTCGTAGTAAGCTATGAGTGGGCAAGTTTTACTCGTTACCTGCGCCCAGGATCTACCGAGCCTTCTACCGAAGCTCATGGCTTAACCCTCGATTATAGACACATCCGGAAGAAAGGTTAAAAGTTATTATGTATATCTTGACCTGGTTTCAACCGCTCCCAGATATGCTCGATGGAACATGTGCATTCGCTCGACGCTTCTCTTTCCTCGCCAGAAAGAACTTCATTTCCGTTTGATTTATTCACTTGTCGTGATAGAAATTAGCAATATCTCACTTTTGAACTTCAGGCTTAGACAGTGAGAAATTCGTGAAATGGATGTCTGTCCATCTATCTGCCTATCTCTGAACATCTCAAAAATTGTAATTATTCGCAGCATGGATATTTAGCAGTTCATCGATCCTCATTTCATCATATTTCATTTTCATCAAGTGACGCTTGGAAATATCTGATCATGTTGCAACACTGATCGGTACTGTAAAAAATGCAGTTGATGAAAAAGATGTGAAGCAACCTGAACATGAAGTAGAACCAGACGCAAGCCGGCAGGAAGAGCAGATTAAAGTAGCAGTAGACTTGTGATAAATTGTGATTGAAATTGCCATTACGTAATAGACTGTAATAATTACTGTTATTAGTAATTGCAATCAATTACATTTTTAGCTATGTAATTGAGAAGTAAATGCAATTACTTTGTAGTCAACACTGTTAAGTATCCATTCAACATCCAGTATGAACTACTTTGTTCTCCTCGTCGATAATGCGTTACAATAGCTGCTAATAATAGGCAAGGACAGTGATATTATACTTAGATGTTTGCCAGGGTTTTCACTACCGGCAATTATTTTAAAGAAATTTAAGACGAAACGTATTGTCACAATCTGAATTAGGAACCGGCAGCCATCTTAAGTATTTGTAAAGTAATTGAAGAAAACGTAGCAATTTGTAATTTTAATTTATAAATTACATTGATAGAGATGTAGTGAGTAAATGTAATCAATTACATTTTTTAAGTAAGTAATTTATAATTGCGATCAATTACATCGCATGAAGAATTGATGCAAGTCTGAGTATCAGAAAACGAAATATTTTTTCAAGAGCAGCAATTCCACAGGAATTGAAATACAATATACTTCACGAAAGTGGTTGGTCAATTGAAGATGAAGGAAAAATTGAGTATTTGTCATTGATTAATGATGACAATCAATGCACGTTTATCGACAAATTGAAGAGGTATCCAGAACATTGTTTCCTTTGTATTTACATGTCTTCTAAGCTCAAACTGAAGATACAATACTGAAACATCGAGTTTTTGTGGATTCTAGGAGACTCAGCTTGCAACTCTGCTGAGATAAAAAACTGAAGATGCAGTGTGCATGTGTGCATGTTATATTATTCACGCATATTGTATGCTGTTCTTGCAAATAGACGCGACAATAACAGCAAGTTACTGTTGCTGTCTGAACTCAGTTCAGCGATCAAAGATGTTTCAAGTTCTGCATAAAAGCTTTATCTCTCGCTCAGAGAGGAAATCTTGTGATTAATTGAACTATAAGCATTCTGACAAAACCAGAGGGATATATTAATGAGTAATAATTTGATATCGACTCCTGTGGCTTCCGAAGGACCACTAACTGTTTTGAACTTCCAACTCTGCTAAGATTTAACCTGAAAATTATATCAGAGTGCATGATGTGTTGTCGAGCAAAATATTAGATACATCGTTTTTCATAGAGATTAAATCGACAATAAATTCTAAATAACTTATTTACAGATCTACATGTAATATAAAGTTTTGTATAATTTTTTGGCGATCAAATGATAAACTTAAGCTTAGCTATTGAAGTCATGTAGGCATCACATCTTAAGATTAACAAGTCTTTCTGAAATTCCTCATAGAAATGATTTTTGATTTTGAAAGAGATTGAGTAAATTCCTTTTGGATTCTAACGAATTCGCCTTCAAAAATGGTAGATGGCTTATATTCCATTATCTTTCCCAGAAAGATTACATCTTTGAACTGCCACTCATCGATGTGAGTAAGAATCTCATGAGAGTGACTACCATTCAGGAATGCACCATCGAGAACCAGAAACAAAGGAGAATTGGCAGATAGTCGTTGCCTTGGTAACGATTCCTTGATGATAGCTGTAAATGCAAGCACTTGAAGTCTCCCGACGGACACTTTGATGAGTTGGAAATGTCGAAGAAACTTTTGCTTTCAACATTCCAGTCCAGGACCTCAGGGAAATAGGTAATGACGCCTCAAAATATTTTATCAATGGGGCCATCAATTCGAACCGAATTGCAAAGTTCAAAGCCTGTAGTTTATGATTTAAAATATTCTTCCGACGCAATACATTGTCTGAAAAGTAAAATTATGTCATGTTGCATACTTGTGCACTGCATGATGACCAAGTAATCATGTGTTCTTCTCACAGAATTAGATTGTTTAAGCGCATCACTTTGCTAGAAGTGCAAACTGATTTTAAGCTATGGCACATGCAGGAAATCACTAAATGGGCAAGAAGAAATTTTTAATACCTTGCAGAAATGGGAAAATAGTCATGCGCCGCTTGCTGATTGCTGTGAATTCCTTCAAAATGTTCCGATAGCCACGATTCCTTCAGATTCGAAGAATTCAGATCATTGCACAAAAGTTTTTTCGATAATGTTGGGCCATTCGATCATTATTGAAAAAGTTAGTACGCGCACGAAAAAGCGTTCACAAACTTATCTGTAGAACGTGACATCGTCTGCGTCTCTTTGCTGTGTGATCCGGTTGATAACTGTAGTCAATGAAACTTCAACCATTTGGCGTGTTCAATGTTGAACTGGCTGCTCAGTGCTCATTGTATTATGTTTTATATGTGCTTATGGTATCATGTCAGCAGATTGTGCCATTTCATTAAAGTTGCATGTTCCAATCTTTCCTTTCTATTCAAACAGAAGAAGAGAAGACCTGTCTAATTCTGTGTATCTATACGATGGCGGCTTCTAGCGGTTGACAATTGGAAGGCACCGGCAGTTTTTCTGTGAACTACGTAAATATTCACGGCCATTAACATTTCTCTTTACATATGAAAGGATTATGACAAAATAACTAACAATAAATCGCCATGCGCAAGAATTTACAACTGTTTAATGTTTCAGTGATTTGACTTTTACAAAGATCCAGCAATTGGCACCCATCCGAGCGGCTGAAATTTCCATCAACAATCAGCTGTTGTCCATTCTAGTCTCAGTAAAGAAAGCGAAAAGTCGTATTTCTATGGATAAGCGCATTACAATTTCAAAGCAGCACCGTTGAAGTATCTAATCGAAAAACAAACAATTCATTGTCTCTGGCTGTCACATAGTGGAATAGATATCTTACCTAACAGAGTGATCCTACATCATGATAAGAGCGAAAAATCTTAAAGTACTTAGTATCTTAGCCTCTTTCAATCTTACATTAGGTGGCAAAACTTCAGGTAAAGAGTGAGGTAGCTCTATACCTACCTAATCAGCTACCTAACCTATTTACTGGTCATTGCAAAGTTGATATCATAACTTTCGATAATTATCGAACGCTGCATGATGTCAAGCAGATTTTAATGCTCAAACTGAATGAAAAGTGAGTCTTTATATAGTGCAAGGTAGGTTTCTTTGTGATATAGGAAAACAATGCGGCAATTAAGAATATGCAGACCGTTTCAAAAATAATTACACAAAGAAAAGCATTCTCGAATGAAGTTCTCGGGTTGAAGTTGTGGTTCAATTTTGATAAACTTTATACCTTGTTAGACTTATGTTTCACAGATAATTTTGGCAAATATTTCAGTTTCTCAAGTGGTTAGTTGTGGTCAGTCGAGACCACATATGAAAGCTGCCAATAGATTGTTGCACAACTAACACGCACTAATTTAATGTGGCGTACTATTTTAGCAAAATAATACACGTGAATTACGCATAATTCTTTTGCTGTCTTCGTAACTAAGTAAGAAGCAGTAGGATGAGTGCCTATAACCCCGGGCATTTGACAAATTGCTCTCTGGGCTACTACTCTTCGCTACGTTCAATTCAGGCGATAATCCACCGGTCATCGAACCTATAGTTAATGAGCTTTGCAATGTATGACGCAATTTACATGTTATATATCAACTAGAGGTAAAAAGAAAGTGTCCTACATTTAATTATCTTAAAACGCTTCTTTAGCTTCAATTTATTCTCTCTTACAAATGTGGCCAATGGACTGCCTGTCATCGAGAACTTTATGTCACCCATCTTGAGGCCCAACGACGATCTTTATCACCAATTTTGAGATTAACATCCGTTTTATTTACATGTATCTTATTGTTTCCAATACACATTCTGCAGGGAACGTCATTCGTCTCCAGATTCATTCATTAATTTAAGGGCTTACTTTCAATGGTGCAGATTCTTTACGTCAGGTAAGATATCTATTTGACCTCGTGACAGGCAGAGGCATTGAATTGTTTTAATGTTTTATTAAATACCTGATGGGAGATCGCTAGGTACCTTAAGATAATACTCCCTTAAGATTGAAATGCGCTTATCCACCTAAAGGAAGCATGACGTTAAGTACCTAACCTTTAGGTAGCAAGGTTGCGAAATTGAAATAGTCCCCTACAGAAGATTTCATATAGTAATCTTACAAATAAACGCTTAATCAATTAATCGCTCCAAGGCAGCTTGTAGTCATCATTTTGTTACAGCTATGAAATGTTTGGAATGTTGAACTTTCCTCTAAAATGTTTATCTAATAATGTAGAGACTATTTCATTGTAGACTCTGAATGAAATATAATCTAACACTATTATTGTATTTTTGTCTCCGAATGTGTTTCATCACTGGCTTTCAATATGTTGGGGGTTCACAACAAATATCAATCTCACCACTCAACCGAGGCTATGGAAACTATTGCCAAACCGCAGTTGATCAAAATGGTCCGCTCCCGCGTCTTCAAGTTGGTTCAAGAGTCTCAAATTTTAAGGTGATCACCCTTCGTATCTTCAGGGTTAGGGGGTTAGCTTCTCATCTTTAGGGTTAAACGCAATTATAAAACCAAGAACATAAAAACGTCATTGCCTCGGCCGGCCGGTTTTGATTACCTGTGCGTTCAATCCGTGGTGTTCAGAAAAATATCAAAAGTAAAATATTCAAGCAAAAAACCACGGGAAGCATGGACATATAAAAAGCAGCACCGCATGATCAGATTGAATGAAGGAAGCCATTCTACATGCAAAATGTCTTCTCAAAGCACCAAAAAGTTCCCTATGCAGAAAGTTTCAAAGAACATGATTCCCATTTACTCATAAAAGAGGAATCTAGCTAGCGGAGTTTCGCACAAATATCATTTCCCAGCGTTATTGGTTCGGAACAGAGGTCTGATTTGACGACGAAAGGGCATGAATACAAAACAAAGTCGGATTCATGTATTGCATGAAATCGCCACGTAGCTTCGCAAGAGGCACAAAAAACAAAATTCTACCAATATTGGGATGCGGCAATTAAATTCGCTGGCATGATCGGGGCTGAAATTGTCTAAAACTACGTGTAACATGAATTTCTTGAATTTGTTAGTCACAGTTTGACAACAAAGGTCTGTCGTAGTATACTGAATATCTAAAGAGAATGGGCTTGTCCTATAACGCGTCATTCAAAGTCAGTTTAATGAAACCATGTAAATGACAGTTAAAAGATCTGCAATATCAGTGTTTATAGAATCTCACTTTTAAATGTCTTTTAGAATGCTTTCATCTGTCACTAAACAGAGAATGCGCAAGCTTCCATGAATTTTTCAGAACGTCACGTGTAACAGAATTCCATGATGTCATTTTGACGCATTCTGACATCATGACATAGAAAATCATGTATTGTTATCGAAATGAAGGATGACTTCGTTTTCCATTCAGACACCATGGATTTAATTTGTAAATGCAAATAAGCCATTTTATTCTGAATCCAGCAATCCATAGACATCGAAACAATTAACAAAGAAAGATCTTGTACAATAAACTGCTAGATTAGCTAAATGCGAATCATGTCGATATTCGGTGTTGGTCGCTATGAACACAATAGACTTTGTAACGTCGAATAGGGACGATAGAAACTTACATCTCAGGTCAATGACAAATGATAACAATTGCCTATTCGAACACTGCTAGCGGTTAACGCTATCTTCCGAGCTTCAAAAAAGGACTCCAAAGATGTTTCCATATGATGAAAACAAAGGTAAGTTTGATGACGATTCATTACAAAAATAACTTAAATAATTTAATTATTTAAATAATTTAACTTTAATAATTTAAAAGATAACTGCCCTATTTGCATTCGTTTATGACTGCATCGTGAATAGGAAGTTCTGGATAAGATGTTCAGCATAAAAATTATATCCCTCAATTCATTCAGTAGATCACAAGATTTTTTGAATATCTGTGTCGACATATGTCGACAGAGTGCGTTAGGCAGTATAATTGCAGATAGCTGTTGAGAAATTAATGAACATTGTATACATCAAGAAACACCAAAAATCAGTTGAACTTAGAGCAAAGTTGTATGCGAACGCATCCTTGTATAATATGGTAAAAAAATAAAATGTACATAGCGTTCCAATGAATACTGTTCATCTTTGTTCGAAAAGTAGGCCTACAAAAGACATGACGCATACTTTTGCATGACTGACACCAGATGTCGCTCTAAACATAGAGAATATAGGAAAACATAGAAAACATAGGCTCTAAATTTCCACAATAAATTCAACAGATGTTAAAGTATGTATTTCGTAGTACAAGTATTCTTCAGCTCATGTAGCAGACATGCTGACGAAATTGCAATTGATATCAGTGCACAATTGGTCAAAATATCTACCAGAATTTCAGTCTTTCTTCATAAGACGACTAAAGTCTTCAGAAATGAAAGCAGCAACTTCGGCCTAATCGTCAAGACCGTGTTCACGAGAGAGAATGCGATTCCGAAATAATCGATGACGTAGTTGAAGCACTCATGAACGGTTCAGAGAATAAGCTGATTAGAGGATGATGAATTTTAACCGAGATGATAGGCCTACTGATTGATAATGTCATTCAGTCACTTTCTGACGAAGAATCTGATGATGCAGATCCATGTCTCACTATTGAAGCCAGTAGACGCGGGCATGACATAGCTTTACTTGGCATAGAAAAAGATTTTATCTTATCGAATTATAGATGTTTAGGTGATGGCTCATATAATTTGTTCGATGCAGGATCTGTCGACATGAGTCAATTTAAACTTAAGGAGATGCATTGTGACACTAGGGGAAGATTGAAATGCATGAAATGTAACATCTACTTGCGTCTAAACAAAAAGGAAACTATTTTATAGACTTTGCAGTTTCTGGAACTTTTACGGTTAATCTAGTCGTTTGTGATTGCATAGATATTTGACATATGCTCTTGTACTGTACATGTACCCGCATGCACATTTACTAAAGTGATACTAAATGCCTATGACATACAGTTGAAGCTAGATATGTACATTTGGATTGACAAGAGCTGTTTAATAACAAATTTGCCATGATAATAGTGATGGGAAATTCTCGATTCTGTCCATATGGCAAAATCAGGCTTAACGCGCAATGTCGACATTCTCAAAACTGGTCATATCATCAATAAATATCAAAATATCACCTATACATGCTCTTTTATCTTCTCATACGCAACAAAAACATTTGAAATTATTTTGTTCAATCATTCATAAAAATGCGCGCGTGAAGAGGGTAAAAGACACTAGCATCCTTGATTCCGCGACCGCACTCGCTCGACCCATGGCCCGATTCAGGAATCAAGCCGAAGTCCGCGGTTTCTTCACTAGGCCACGCTGATCTGTCGCGGGAGCGCAGTCCGGGAAACAAGGGTTTTGGTGTCTTTCTATTGACTTAATCGTTGTCATTCTCTTTAGATATTTAGTCACAGTTTGTGACGATTTGTGAGAGATTTCCGTTGATTTTTTACTTCCATATGTCCGAAATTCTCACCTCCGTATACTAGAAAGAATTCTATATTTCCGGAATTGTCTGTGTACTTATTTTTTTTTATACTTCACTTGAAAATCAATCCTATAAATGTCTTTCTGAATTCAAAATGTATTTCACATCCAAATTCAGCAAATTCAAGATTTCAAAATTAGTAAAAATATGGGAATTTCAAATTTAGAATTACTCCATACATGTAAAACCATAGCACAATGATAAGCGGGTGATGGAAAATAAACATCATTTTGGAGAATAGTCATATTCACCTTTTGTTAACCTATATTGATTTTCTTGCTATTCCAAGCAATAATTTAGCGGGTGCAGTGAGGGCGAGTCGTTCGGAGGATCTTGATCCGCTTCAAAGACCGGTGTAGATAGGTTTAAGACCATTCAAAGATCATTAGATTAGAGAATTTAAATCAAGTACCTAATTACAAATGTGTGCTGGATGGTTTTTCATTGCATGCGATTCCAGAGGAAGTGAGCAATCTTGGCGTTTCAAGCGTCTGACAAATTTCCTATTAGCTCTTGAGAATGCGAGATATAATAATTTGAACGTCGACAAATTTATATTGCCAACATTCTTCAGTTGGCCGAAACACGTGCTCGTGTCCCTTTTATCATTATCCTCATTTACAGCAGCAACAGTAAAACAAAAAAATTCGACTCCCGCAAGCGCTTGGTTTTATCTACGACTGACACGAAAACACGCGCCGAAATTCCTCCTTGAAGAAGTTCGCCGTTGACTTTCACAACGGAAGACAAGGGCTGTTGATGGCTGATAAGAAGCAATAGATGAGTTGAAAGTGGGATGAAAATTGTTCATCTTTAACGGTTCGTGGACGACGCCACAGATCACATTGACTTCGATGCTTATATGATATTTGTCATCAAAATTTTAACTGTCCAATAAATTCCTACCTCCCTCAGGAATTGTAGATCTGTCACTTTCTTTCTTTCCATCTGTTTTTGTCATATATACATTACTTCTTCTAGAATGATTTTGTAAGATATCACAATAGAAGAAATGCTTACATATATTTCGTCTGAGTTCTACTTACAATTTCTTAATTTTGAAGTGCTCATCTCACTTTTGGTGATGCCATCCTCATAATGTTGTACTCATAGAAATCCGACTTTTCGTTGTGTTTAAGCTAGTGAGACTAGAATCGACACCAGCTGCTTGTTGATGGCAATTTCAGCCGGTCGTCTGTGTCCCGATTGCTAGACTTTTAGAGGAAGCAGATTAATGAAACATGCAGCAGTTGTAGAGTCTTGCGGATGCGGTAAGTCCAATTTATTGTAAGATGTTTCATCAAAATGCTTCTTCTACATGTACATACAAAGAAAAATGAGAACAATCGTGAATATTACATTACACTGATTAGCTGCTGGGAACACATAATCAGACAAGTGGTCTCTTCTTCTGTTTGACTAGAAAGGAGACATTGGAATATCAATGTACTAAGTGGGCAAAAAGAATTTCTTAATACCTTGCAGAGATAGGTCGTGCGCCGCTTGCGGATTGCTGTGAATTCCTTCAAAATGCTACGATCGCCACGATTCGTTCAGATTCGAAGAATTCAGGTCATTGCACAGAAGTTTTCTCGATAATGTTGGGCCCTCCGATCATTATTGAAAAAGTTAGCAGGCGCACAAAAAAAACGTTCACAAATTTCTCTGTAGAACTTGACAGGGTCTAAGATTAGAACAGGTTCTAAGTTCCAGGTCATAAGTTTACGCAGAATTTTTGACTACAGTTGTTACATTCATTCATCTATCACTGATACATTTGTTGAATATATTTGTACTTTTCATATTGTAAAAACATTTGTTTTTTGGATATATATTTTAAAGGAAAAAAACTACTTTACAATCAGATGGTATTAATATACAGTTCTGAAATTATTATCTGAGGGCGAAAAAATGCAGCATGGAAATCCAGAAATACATGCAACATTCTATAAATGTATCAAACCAAAGAACAACATTACATTCAATCAGATGTAGAAAGAAAATGGACTGAAGCCAAAAATTACACACATCAAATTAACAAAAAAATATCAAAAGTATTTGATCAGCTCCAGTCAGGTATTTCGGATTTAGAAATTTAGCGAAGCAAACACAACAGATATAAACAGGGTGAGCATAATGTGAGCAAAACTTCGATGATGTGCTGTTCTTACTGTTAATTAAAGCCTAACTTTGAAACTGGCACAAGCTCTATCCAACGCCACTTACAAACATAGTTACTGATGCATTCTACATCTACAGACTACAAATTGTCATGATTAGTTATGGTCTAACAATGATTCAATTTCATTCGATATGATGATTAGCAATGGTAATGGTTTACTTCATCAACAGGTCCTTTCATCGACAAGTGAATGAAATTCCCTCAAGAGATCATGTATCTACAGATAATTAAAGATATAAATTAATTCAATAATTCATAGACATTAAGCTATGAAGGGACTCCAATGTCTTCATACTCTGGATATAAACATTGATGGAAAGACCTGTCGATGAATTGAACCACAATCTTTGCAACATGTAGTTCATGTAGTTTCATGTGGTGCGCTGTTAACAAATTTTCTTGCTAAACGAGGGTGAATTGGCGGAAAATCACTGGTGTAAAACATCATAGGAAATTTTTGGCATCCTCAGATATCATTTTTTTAAAAATCCGATTTAAAAACCTAAATGTAGTTTTTCACAGTATACAATTTTTATGCTGTTCCACGATATGTTGGTGTGGTTGCTATCTGAGCAAAAAATCTTTCACATCTTCTGTAACACACTTTTGGGTTGCTTTCCCAGAACAGATCAAACACATCAGTGTTATTTTGAACTAAAAAATTATTGGTCAATGCATATAACCACTCAGATCGGTCAATCATCTTAACTTATTATAGCCAAAATAAAATAAAAGATAAATTTTCAAACATTTTTATGAAGGAGTTTTGTACCTTTTGAATTGTCAGTTCTAGGAGCAACTGAGTAGTGGAGAAAGGAAGCGGTACAACAAGGCAATTTGATGATTTTCATGCAATTCTGCTCATTGTCATAGGTATCACTTAAGTATACTATATGCCTCATCGCGATCTCTATGCGCGCATAACTAAGTCCGATGTGGATTTGGTAATGCGAAACATATTTCAAGATTCTACGAGCTGGCGAATTTCCAAACGATGGGGAAATATTCAGAATATACCGGCAACATATTGACAGAAAGACAGATCAGCTGTGCCCTACCCACCTGGAGATGTCAATACAAGTAAAACAAGTTCCATGACATGAATAGAGGTCTGTTAGATATGAGTGACAGTCACAAATTGACATAAATATGAATTGGGAGATGATTGGCGCCAGAACATATCTCGGACGATTTGAACGCATTGGCAATTCGATGTTTCTCATCTCTGATAGAACTTTGTGATAGCGACAGAGAAAACAATGCAAATGTGATACTAACCCAGTGAAACCTCTATTAGCAGATTACCCATTGGACAAACGTACGCATGCAGAAGTTGTGGATATAGATGTAAATATGTAGTTGAAGTTATTTAATTATTATTGCACAAATTATTTCAAACTATAATCACCAATGATATTATTTTATTTTTTGCAATGAAAATATACCATTTTTTAGTGAAATAGACGTAAGTCATATGAATTTTTCGATTTACACTGCCATCATGCTACTTTTACTGCTCTTAGCAATGAAATTAATATTAGATTGTATGTAGCATCGATATATTCCAAATAATGGAAGACCGAAGAAGGCAGTTTAGTCATACAAAGGTTCTTGTATATCAAAAGTTAGGGAGGGCCTATGGCCTGTACAGTAGACATTGCAAGTTTTAATTAAACTTTTTACACTCGGATTACAAATACGCCAACAATATGGAGTTGGTTTGGTCAACAGTATCTAAAGGACGAGAAAAGGCTAAAAATATGTAGATTACAGTCCAGACTTCATAAACATCAAGACAGTGTTGTTAATGAGTTGTTTGACAATCTGTGTGACAGACAGACTGACAGACGATAGCCTGTTGCTTTTCGCTACATGAATCAACCAGTGGAAGGACATGGGTAGAACAAACGAAAGAGACTAGATTTGCTTCAATACAAAATGCGAAGAATCTATGAAATTGAACAAAAATTCTTGATGACATCATTTTATATCATTTTTCAAAAATAAAATGATATAAAATGATATCATTCTATCATTGCCGATCTTTGGTTTCAGATACTCACGAACATAGAGTAGGGATATATAGGTAGAGTGTCGACTCAAAAAAAGTATCTGTATACAGTGAAAAGTTTTATAACAAAAGATTCAGCTTCTTGCGGAGATTACGTTCCCGTGGTCCAAAACACTATTTGAGCACCTTTGAAAAAGTCAAAATTTGCCAAATTATATACTACCGAGATGACTCTCCTAAATAAGTAGCATGAAACAAGTTGGATATCAAAAGGAATCAATATTTGCTAATATGCATCCTAACTAAGCGGAAATCAAGCTAATTATCAAGGGAATTTCATGAATTATATTACAATGCAAGTCTTCATGAAAAAGTCGCGATATTATTTGTGCTTTCTTGGCTGAAATTTCAAGTTTTTAATTTAATTTTCACTGGCATGATTTTATGATTCACTAAATTCATGTTTCATTTCTTGAATCTGAATAGTGATGTGTACCCATTTAGGCACATCTTTCAAAGTTAAAATGAAGTAATTGTCTTTGATTATGTGATTTTGCCGTGCCAGTGGCAGGTTGCCTGTGATATGATCACGCTTAAGAAAATATTCTTGAGGTTGAGCATGAAAGTAATGAGAACCCATCGAATTGACAATTTAGCAATATCTGCAAGGCTGTCATGACACTGAGAATCTGTGAAATACCATCATTTCTTCTGCATTACAATCATGATCACGATCAATTCCGTTGTAATTTCTGCAAAACTGCAAAAATTTGCGTATCTCACATTTGGTGACATTACCACCTGCATCTCCCTTGAGTTCATTTAATAAAATCGAGCGTGCATGCACATTGAGGATGTAATAAATGCGGAGTTACCACTCTACCTAATATATCTACTCTATTCTCACGAATAACATGGAAATAATTCCCATTAAATGAAATATAGCATTTGTAATTTGAAGCTGAAAGAAAAGCTAAACAAGTTGATTATATTCAGTATCAATCCACTGCAATACATGGAACATGCATATCACGCCATCGTATCAAATGTAGTACAGGTCATTCAGTAATTCTGAATGCTGCGTTAGCATTCTTTCAGAACATGTCTCAGTAAATCATTTTTTAGTCAGCTTTGAAGATTTTTGACATATCTTCTCGATTTTATAAAGTGAGGCTGATGTACTGTTCAAGTTGTAGAAAATGAATAGGACCTGTGCTTTCTTTCTTAGGACTTTAGGACTTTGTGCTACTGCTTTTTTTGTAGTAGTAGGTCTAGTTAAATATCAACTACACTCACCGGTACACAAAAATTGGTTGCAGTCTTTATGCGGTGAAGCTACTGCTACACTGTAAACTGTAAGCGTACCCAGTTACCAGACAGTTTATCAGCCAAACCAGTATTTTGCTAATGCTAGTGTACGTATCATCAGACAAATTTCCTGCTTATCAAACAATGTACGTCTCATCGCGCGGACTGATATATACACAGAATTAAATATTTTTATCTACTTCGGTTTGCTAGAAGTGTGATTAATACGAAATTGATGGCACATCGAGGAACCTATTAAGTGGGCAAAGAGGAATTCCTAATACCTTACAGAGATAGGGAAAAAGTCGTGCATCGCTTGCGGATCAATGTGAGTTCCAGAAAAGTGATTCGATTGCCAAAATTCCTTCAGATTCGAAGAATTCAGATCATTGCGCACAAGTTTTCTCCATAATGTTGGCCCTTCCGATCACTATTAAAGAAAGTAGCAGGCGTACGAAAATTAGTTCACTTGATGATTTCACATCCTCTCCTCGGCATTTCTCACTGTATAGTGCAAACATCGAATCGAAGCCAGACATCGATGTGTTTTGGTGTGTGCGAAGTGATATCACAGCACGCATGCATCTCTCACTGGCTCTAGTGTCCTCTGCTGACAGCTTATTGTTTGCCATTTCCAATAGCAAGCGATACACGAATTATTCATTCGAGAACATAGAAATAGATTGTTTATCTGAAGTTGACTGGAATGGAAATTGACTCAAGGTCGCGGCACATCCGGGGGAACTAAGTTAGGGCATGAGTGACCAATGAAGGGGTTAGGTTTACACATGTGACTGATTCTAACCCAATAATACAGCCGTTGACAAGTGTATCTAAGTGAAAGTGCGTGCGATTTATGTGCCACTATTGTGTATTGCATGAAGCTTAACTTCCATTCTAGAAGCTTTATTGTTATCAATTTCTATGTTCGAGAAGTAGCAAGTTGTATAATTCTGTGATGTGCCATCTTGATATCAAGACTACATATAACACTTCCTTTCTAGGAAACCGAAGCGCGCGCAAATTAATCTAATTCTGTGGATCTATATCATTGCGTTTACTGCATATCATGCTAATTATGACTAATACACTTTTATCACGGTTAGATGGTATGGTATCTTTGATAATTTTCAACTATAAGAACACCCAATATTTTAAATAAGTAGGGTTCTCTTTAAACGCTTAGAGGCATAGCAATAGCAGGTCTGGATATTTGACATATTGATCCCATCTTTTAATTTTGCCTACACAATGTTCTTTACAACATTTAAGGGTATTTATAGTATATACCGTCAAAAGTTGCAAAGAACATTGTAAAACGATCACAACTTTGGGAAATGTATCATATTTCCCTAAAGTTGTGATCGTCCCAACGAAGGATTACTTACAAGGCACCAGAGTGGTTCACAATGTGCATACAGGAATTTGATTGTGAGTGATTGAGGCAGAGTTAGAACGGAAATGATTAGGAATGCCTATACATGTATATAATTGGCTGATGTTGAATCGTTTCAAAGACAATATTTTTTAGAAAAGTAGAGAACATTTTCTGATAATCGTCTCATCTTGTCTGCTCTGAACAGCCACTTTTTGCTATCCTTTGTCTCATAATGTCCGTTGTAACTGTCTGATCATTTTGGCTGATAAATTGTCTGGTACGTGACTGATTACAGTTTACAGTGTAGTGTCCTTATTCAGGAAAACTTCAACTGAACAATCTTTATTAAGTACATGTATATGGAAATCGAAAATCCTAGGTTCCTTGACAACCATGATTGATGTAATTAATTTGTTTTCGAGGTACATATTTGTCATATAGCTTCTATGTTCGGCAGCAAGAAATTTCAGAAAAAAGGCGACATGAATATGTATTATTAGATAAGTAGCACCAAAGTATGCATTTTTAGGGTTTTAATACCTATTTATCATTACAAATTCAAGTAACAGTATAGTATATTTATGGTCAGCATTTTATTTCTTAAGATGACAAGTTAACACTGTAAACTTCCTATTAACTAAACAGTAAAGTTCCCATCGCTGTTGAGGATTTAGGGGCTAGCAAACTAATAAGGCTGTTTGCAACTTTACACGACAAGTCCGGAAACTAAGAAAACTTGCTCCTGAAGGTTCTGTAGAAAGATAATGTATCAAAATTACAGATATTTTCTGATTGTTCAGAGAATTTTATGTCCATTATCTTACTCAGAGGAATCGGAAAGTGTCATAATCTTTTTTACAAATTAATGCAAGCAGATTCAATACTGTGCATCGTTATATCATACAAAATTGTATTGAATAAAGTTTGATTCCTCGTTACATTTTTATAGGTAAGGTTGAGTAGGCACGCGGGAAAGGAGCTTTGACAACATAAGCGGAAGTCAAAACTATCTTAAGTACAAAATTGAAACTCAGAATTTTGTACTTAATAATTAATTAGGGTTGCCAGGTATGTTACCTGTTATCTAGTGCTACTTATCCCATTGAAGGCCACGGCCGTCATTTGATGACCAAGTCATTTGATGACCAAGGTTGACGTGGGGATTCCCATGGGTGTGGGGATTGAGGCCATCCCCACAGCTCCCATAGCGCTCCTATGGGGATTCTATGGGGATTCTGAAGATTTTTGGCATTCACTAAAAGGAATCAGAACTGACATCATATCACAGAATCAACTTTGATGTTGAATTACAAAGTATCACACAGCCTACCCAATTCACCACTTAAAATGCATGAAACATCAGTGTAATCATTTTCACATTAACAACACACGTTCAATAATTTTGAAAGACCTATAATGATAGTTCCAGTTGTGTCAAAGACGTCTGGAGTGGAAGAATTCTGCAAGTCTTCTTTATTGCAGATCCGAATGGAGACTTACAAATATTAGCTCCAGTAGCATAAATGGTTCAGACAAAATTATTTGTGATATAATTAAGCTTGCGTGATAAATGTGATTAATCATTATTAACCTAGATTTTAAACTAATTGCGATATAGAAGACCTGTTGGGTCCAACCCACAAAGCAAGACACATGAAAATGTTGAATGATTTTCGTCGGATACATGAACAGTGTGATAAAGATTTCTCACACCAAATCATTCAACTGTAAGCCATCTACTCGCATTGCAGTCATAGTTATAATGAAAGCTCAGATTTTTCACGTCCACGACTTGTCAGAACTTTCCTTTTCATCTGACAGGCATCCTTAACTGCACACTTAAGTGTACCTCAATAAATGGTTCATTGTGCTGCATTTCATCATCATACACAAATTGGTTAACATCCTCCCAATTCTTGTGCAATAATTCGATGACATGAGTGGTCGAGAAACATGATGGGAGAGAAAAAATGATAATAGTAGATTAGATTGATTCAAAGCTTTTTCATTCGCCACGTGTATATAGTCGATTTTTACTGCGAAACAATTCTAGACTTGAGATGCATAAAGGCCAAACTCTGGAGATAGAAGATGGAGATAGAATTATCAATGATTGCTACATTAATTCAATTAACAAATATTATACGGGAAAATTCACGCATATGAACATGGCATGATCCACTGAGCGATAAACGATGGCTATAATACACATTGGTAGACGGCAAACATATAGTGAAGGCCTGCATAAGAATTTTTGACAGGTGACTTTTTTGTGATAGATTGACCGTTCTGTTGTAGTGTCAGTGTAACAACATATGAATTTTTTCAAATTTATGCTCAACCCAGTCTTTGCATGTTGATGGACTTCCTATTATTTGAAAATAGCACCACTTAAGCAACCAAACGAATGAAAAATCCTCACATTAGGAAACCCAAATACCAACTTATAGGACAGCCCAGGATTGTATTCTCACAAATGGAACACGTGAAACTCGTATATAATCTATCAAAACAGCAAAATACATGCACTTAAAATTATTTACAGTAAAAATCGAGTCTTCACGAAAAGCAGCTGACAGAAAATATTGTGGGAGCATTAAGGTCCTTCAGGACTTAAACTAAGAGTTAAAATTTCAATAGATATATTGATAAATATTCATGCCTGCTTTTGTGAAACATACTGTACTTAATCATGATTGTCTACAGCGAGGAATTTAAGCATAGTTCTTTTGAAATGAATGTGTGCATATTTCCTGGGAATGCTTCGCATAACAATCATGTATCTATACATGATGCAATGCAAGCTTAGGATTTATTTTACTTCATGAGGACTTGGCTGCTTGCTCTTATAACAGCTAATCTCAAAACAGCATGCGGTAAAAGGCGAGTATAAGAAGCATCGAAATTTCAAAATAAAGAAAATCAAAAATAGCGTACTATGCAATGCTCGAGAGTTGTGGAGAACTAAGTACATACTCTTATTAATATTTCATCTCAACATTTTAATAAGGTCATGTTTCCTTTAGTCTACATGAATTTTTATGCAAATGTGTTTCCTTTAAGGGAACAGCAATGCAAAAATTGTACCCTTAAAATAATCCTGTAGTAAAATGAAGTAGGATCGACATGGTCAATAACTAGGTTAAGTGAAAAGAATCTCCAAAGTGAGTAAAAGAGGAAGTTTGAAAAACACAAGCTGATCAATAACCGGGTTGTTATAAAAGCAAAAGAAATAAAGACAAAGTCGTCATACAATTAAAAGGAAACATTTGGAGATAGAATTACGTTTATGGTGTGGTGTAGTTGTATAGAAAAAGGGTGTCATGTCTCATGAATCATTAAAGAATCAAGAGCGGAATGAGAAGAACCTATGTAAACTGTACGTGTAGCTGGCGGCAGACGACAAAAATTTACGAATCAGTATAGAGATAGATAGAGATCACCTAGCTGCTAATGCAACCAAATGATTATGGCAAATGTAAATTTGTAAGTCAAGTGCGTGTGCATAGCGGGCTCTTTTCCATACCTGAACGAGCATTTAGTTAAATTTTCGGTGCAATAATTTCTAGGTGGAAAGTCAGAATCAAGGATCAATGTAGAAAATATGCTACTACAAGTTTAAAGAGCAATAGGCCCATACCGATGACAGCAAAGAAAAATCAAAAGTTACAACCCGCAGTCGGTGACTTTCTTCAAGGACTCGCATTCCGCATCTCTGGAGTCAAATACGGCCTTCGAATCGTTGAATCCTGAGCAAATTTTCCACTGAGATGGAGATATTGGACATCAATCATTCTATGCGAACAAGAGCAACATACACATGTATTAATCAGGAACTTATCCTGTGGGGCTGTGGGGATTCTGTGTGGATACCCACAGGTTTTCCTGTGGGTATGAGGTGGGGCGGCAACCCTGCTAATTCCCTCTGTGATTCAATTGAACGTTTCATGTATATGCATACGTAATGAATTTTTGTTGAAGGCATGAACCCGTCTTGTTTAGCTTCATTGCTGATTCTAATTACTAATTTTCATTGCACATAATGAAATATAGTGTATATTATTCTATGTTTTGGCAGAACTTTATAAAGTGAATGATTATGTCTTCTCTATCTCATTCAGCTGTTTTTGTAAGTAGTTTCATATTAATTTTAGCATTTTGTCATGATTTTTGGACTTGTGGATTTCTTAGCACTTTTGAAAGGACTGCAGTAAAACAATGATAGTTTTACTGATGGATCGAAGAGAAATATACCGCACTTATCAATCTAGAATTCAAAGCTAAAATAGCACCTTTTCCTTCAACGCATATATCTGGAGCTTTCCTTGCGTCATGCGGATGATTTTTTTCCTTTTCCACGTGGGAGATTGATTGCTTTGATATTTATTTATCATCGATTTGAAATTTCTTGCATAAATAGACTCGACGGAAAGTCTGGTGAACTGCTGACTGTTCCTAGACCAGTATTGAATATGCTTTCTAAGAATGTTCTTAAGAGTGATTTACTATTACTCAATTTATCTAAAAAAAAGTAGTAGATTAATAAATGAAAAATTTAATAACAGAATAATCTAACAAATTTTTATCCGTCTCAAAAGTGACAAATTAGGTTTTATTCATAATTCTCGTTAACAAACAAGCTTAGAAAGCAATCATAAAGAACAAATTTGCGTTGATTTTCTTAATATTTTACTTCTTTTTTCGTTCTACTTGAATTGTCCATTCTTTCACTCACTTTTCCAATTGATTTTCTCCACAATTTGCGGTTGGCAGTTCATTCCAAGCCCCTTGTAACCTCTAAGTTCTGTTGAAAGCCTCCTTCTCTTTGGCCACGGTGCTGACCACGGTGGGTTCATGCCGTGCGCCTTCTTCACCCAGTTATCCTCTGACTCATGGAGAACATTTCCTGTCATCACATTATCATGAACATGGTAATTTCTTGTCATCTTTCCAATTTCAAGTCAACTAGCTGTTTGGATTGACCTACTGTATTATGAAACTATGGATAGAAGTTTTTGAAGCTTTCCGTAATGACCTTACATGTAGTTGTGGCACATAATGCTGACGTTCTGCTTTGATTTCGTAGTTACTTTTTCATTAACAACAAAATATGATGAAACAAAATATAGATCAAATTGTCACGCAAAACATGTGCGGCTGGTAGGACTCGAACTTACGACCCTAGGTTGACTAGAGCCTCACTCTGCCAAATGAGCTACGAGCCCCTTACACGCGACTGCGTCAATTGGCAGAATCAAGCCCTCACCATCACACACACGGTTCGTCGGAAGGTCGATCCAAACTTTAAAAATACGACCCTAAATTAAGATGCATTTTTGAGAAGTTCTCACATGGGAGTTCTTCAAAAAGTATGTCTAGAAAATTCTGATTGAGCTTCTTGCGAGAAAATCATAGACATAGATTTTGTATTAACTCCCCCTTTTTATACTACCTATTTTCATGTTAATGCTACTTACTTAAAATAGTGTCAACGTTTCAGTGACACTGAACAAATAACTTCCATTAGATTTTATCTTCTACAGCTTCTCTATATATTTTAGACTTTTGGAGCTCACCATAGAGCCCTTATGAAATTAAGAATAGATAGCAGCATAGTTGTGATTGCAATTCTGGTCATTAGCTACAAAGAGCCGAGTTTGGTATTACACGAACTTCAAACCCATTAACCTTTGAAGTTAGTAAAAACGGGCAGATTTCTCCATGGACAGTATTTTCTGGCATACTTTTAGGTGTCGCGTGATCTTCGAACTAATAGCACATATCTACATTAACAATTTTCTTAATAATGCTTTGCCATAGAATGGGCATGCTAGGTAGATTACATGGCCAATGTGATGCCATCTTCGATTTTATTAGATGAATTTTTGCTACACTGTAAACCGTGCGCTAAAAACGCATTATAAGTATGTTGTATTCAATCAGCCAATCACAGATGGAGTTGTTCGCATCGTTACATACCAAACGCATGCGAATACATACGAAAGGAAGTCAATATTCGTCATGCTAAACATACCAAATCTCTGTAAATATACAAGAACATCGTGTCAATTGCTAGCTTCAAATTGTATGTGAATTTGGAATCAATTCGTATGAAATTTTCACATCCATCGGTCTACAGTGTACGTAGTAGGCCTACCACTTGTTAGACGTGCATTTTTCTACTGTTTTGTAGAAAATAGCATGGAATAGACTGATTTTTATTGCAATACAGAAGAAAGAACAGCATTTTACAAATGCATATAGTCATTGATTACTTTGGGCAGGTCATGCATTTTTCAAATTAGCTTCAATGGAAGTGACTGCTACTACTTTAAGGATCAGCCTCGAGAGAGTATCTTCTTTTTACGCTTCATCATGAAGCAATGTACATGACATTGAAGAAGCAAAATTTCTTAGTCAAAGACAGTCAAAGACCATTTATAATTACATCTTCAAGAGATACCCGTAAATTGGTTCACAATTCACATAAGAAATGAAACTTAATTTATTGAATCGTGAAATCATGTCTGAGAAAATTGAATGAATCCATAATACACCCTTTACGTGTGATATTTTCAGATAGATGCAGAAAGTCTCGTAATTGTTTTAGTTTACAGCCTCCTTTTGCACGCACTAGTCGTTTTAGCAACTCTTTTATAAAATTTGCACGTCCTCTGTAGCTACATGTTCACCTTTTATCTAATTATTTTCTTTTTTTCATGTACCATATTGTCACGAGTTCACCGAATTGTCCTCATTGTGAACCAATAAAGATGCATTGACTTTGACTTTGAAAAAAAATACAGCAAGTAGGAGCATGTTGAATTATCTTCCCGTCATAGAGGGTCATGATTCTTGCCATTTATAGCTCAATTTAGCACTATGATTTGTGTTGACCGTAGAATACAATTTGCTAGTTAGCAATTTAGAATAGTGTCGTATCTAAATTAGCAGATACATTTAGCATGTTGGAAAAAAAGCTATTTGCACAGAGTAAGTATAATAGGTAGAGCAGGAACTCAGTATTAACTAAATCCCCAAAGTGCAAGCAGTTTCGATTTTATTAAATGAACTCGAGTCATGACCCAGTACAACATGTGAGATATGCAAATTTTCACAGCTTTGGAGATATTACCAAGCCATTCACTGATCATGATAGCAATGCAGAAGAAAGAATAGCATTTAAAAAATGTTTTTTTGTGCATGTCAGACAGCACAACAGTACCAAAGTCGTATAAGCATGCTTATTTCAATATCAAACACTTCTCTCTGAGATGCAACTTCTGCTATGATTGCGATTGGTGGATGGAAATTGCATGTCAAAATGTCCGATATCTTGAATTTCACCATTGGAAAGGCATAGGATTCGACTTTGCACTCTTTTATTTCAAAGAATGCTCAATGATAAGACTTCAAATTCTACTGACGAAAACTTATAGGTAATTTACACTTCTACACAAAACATTAGCTGAATCGAATAGAAAGTGACAAAGTTATAACCGTTTAGCTTCAAGCACTTTTTGGGACACCAGGTACAGCCATAACAGCTCATGGACTCCTAGATATTTAGAAGCCCATGATAACAGCCATGCTCATATCTAGGCCACATGAAATTCAAATAAGATAGCTGTGCCTCTCTTATGCTAAACTTTATAATCCTATTATTCATGTAATCCGCAGAAATGGCTTTGCATAGGAATATTTAGTAAGATTTTATTCATGGTGAGTTAGTAGGTTATCAGAAATGGAGACAGACGAAACAAAATCTGACTATACTCAGGATTATCTCCGCCAATTGAGTGGGTTGATGAGTAACGCTATTCAGCAGAGATACGATTATCTGCAACTTCTTGATGATCAGATTGATGAAGGGTTTACTCTCCAGTGTCGACATTATTACTATCAATCGTTTATCCTCGCCATTTATGCTCTGACGGTATCGTGCTTACCAAGTATAGTATTCTATTGCTTGGGTATGATTTTTCAGATCATTTGGTATAAAGAATTAGCGTATTTGTTTTTGGTTTCCGGACTGTCAGCATATTTTGTCTTGAGAGCTTTGAGTTGGAGTGGTCAGTACCGAGTTAGACCATGTGAAGAAATTGGTAATCAAGCTCGAGAGATGATGGACAAATTTAGGCAAACAAACAATTTATTAGCACAGGAGCTGCATGGAATTATGTCTTCAACTTCAACAATCATGCTGAATGCGGGGGCCCGTGAATTTCTTGAAAAGTGTATAGTTTTTGGAGTTCAGATACAGGGGAAGCCGCTAATAACGTTGGAATCTTTAACTGACCGATACATCACACTTACGGAACTCGAGAGCGTTTACAAGAATTTACAGCAGGGAAATGAATGGTTATTAAAAGGAGATATTCTTATCAACGATATTATTTGTGGTTATTAAAAGCTGAAAAATGGGAAGAACTGTCAGTTTCAATGAATTTCGTCTCGTTTCTGCTCAAGAATATTTGTGTTGTTACCCTAATCTGAAGGTAAACATTATTGGTTTGATTCTTAGAAAAGCTGTTGAGCTATATTAAAATGCATGCAACAATTTCTACTCGGATTACACACGGCAGGTGGGTAATGACCATTTTATCTTGCCTGATTTGACTGAATCTGTCTGCTTAGGAAAAAAGCTAACATTGATCACTTTGTATTTTGATTTTCATAATTTCATTTATTTAAGAAACATTCCATTAAATAGTTTGTTGATCTCAAAGTAAATAAATGTCATTACGGGAGAAGTTATTTGTGGGCGTTATTACGAGTGTTGATCAAATACTCACCGGCCGTTATTAAGCAATAGATAAGAATTGAACGATGCAGGAATTATTTCGTAAACATTTGAACTCAATGTTTAATTCATTTTCAACTTTCATCAATGTAAGCTCATGTTTCCATGTTGACTAACAAAAATATAAGCAAAATGCATGCGCCATTAACTCACATGGCGTCCTTAGATGAAATCCAAACCAACTTTGCATACAGTGCGAGCATATCATAATGTTATGCAACAGTGAGCTTCATGAGCTGCGTATCAACAATGCACTATTTCTTGCTTGCAACTGGGTTTCTAATCACTGCTGTGAGTGCTCGAGTTCTCCATCGTAAGCATTGAAATCATTGCCTCATCATGCTCGGAGTCAGGATTACATTGAATTTACTTTGTTGTGTTGGATTTACATTTCTTTATGCAGGTAAGCAAATTAATAGTGGCAAACTCTATAAATGTAGATATTAGGAGGAATCAAAGGAGTTTAACAATATTGTGCATTTAGAAAGGAGGTTTAATTAACATTCTATCGCAGAATGTTTTTTATTGAATTTATGTGGTATTCATGTCAAAATCCATGAAATTTGAAACTTTGATTACTTCCTTTTCAATAACATACTTTCGTTACTCGAAAAGTATAATATCGAAGTGTAAAAGCGAGTGTCCGCTCTGCATCCGGGAGACCTGGGTTCAATTTCAGGTCGTGTCAAACCTAAGACTTTGAAAGCAGTCACACTCCGAATTCTTGCTTAACTCAGCAGGAAAGATTGAGAGTGGGATAAATGGAGCTCTGCCACATGGAAGAGAGGCGTATCGCCGAATATGCTTCCGAGTATGAACAAGGAGCATTCATTTATTTTTTTTAGTCGAATGCTCGAAGTGCCGAAGCGAAAGATTGCCAATTCTGTCTCTAGAAAAGAGCGGGGTCGCAACTTCGCAGTTAATGTGTTAATCCTTAAGGAGTATAGTGTAAGAAGGGAGTGGATGCGATTTCCGATACGAAGCACCTGTGATGCATGTTTATGCGCATGAACCAAATGAGCTTAAATAGATTCAATGACACAGCATATTAAACCAATCAATATCGAATGTTTTACAGTCAAAACTGGAACGTTTGCGTTCCCAGAGATTTTTTGGGTTGAAGAACTTTATCAAGCATCGACATTTATGAGGGAAAACTTTTCTTCGTAGAAATTGCCGCACAGCACATTTCATATAAATGCTCCAAAAAAGCGCTAAAACTACTATTCCTAAAATCAAAGTGATAGGTTGGTTTGGGCATGATAAGATACCGCTAAATCTTCCGTCTGTAAAGTTATTGATTATCTTTATCGGAGCATATAGGCGTACTGAAGAATGGCTGTACCACCATGGTAGCTTGGCTAACCAGAATATTTAATGAAATCTGGTCAACTGAAGACGTCCTTGATGACTGGAAAAGGGGCATCATCCTCCCACTCTGGAAAAGAAAAGGAGACCAGAAAGTATGCACGAACTTCAGAGGCATCACACTCCTTTCAGTACCAGGCAAAGTATTTACGTGCATTCTACTGCAAAGAGCTCTCTACCTGCCCTACATGCAGGAAGATGACTGGAGCAGATGACTGGCGAGTTTTGTGCCAAACTGCTCAACAAGTGATCATATCTACGCTATAAGAATTCTAATTGAGAAGACTCGTGAGTTCAGACGCAATCAGCAACTAGTAGCGGCTTTTGTGGACCTGAAATCAGCCTTCTATTCCATCGATCGAAAATGTCTTTGGTTGGTTTTGAAAGCGTCAGGTGTGCCAGAGAAAATTATCCGCCTATTTCAACAGTTGTAAGACGGAGCAGAGAGTTGTGCACGGGTAAATGGAAAAGTTTCTGCCTTCTTCCCAACAAATAGTGGAGCATGACAAGGCTGTGTAGTCAGCCCCAGACCTTTTCAACACGCTAATCGATTCCCTCATGACAATAGTCACAGCATAGATTTAACGTATAGTTTTAGATAAACAAGTGCTCAAAGACCTCAAGTGTGCCGACGACACAACCGTCCTGTGCGGTGGTCTATAGAGTCTAGCATGCAAGCTCTTCACGTGTTTCAGAGTCAAGAAGAGCAATTCGGACTTGAAGTCAGCTGGCCAAAGACCAAGATAGTGAGAGTTGCCGATACCGAAGCCTCACACAGTGTTATCCTTGATGATCACAATATTGCTATAGTGGAACCTTATTGCATTCAGGTCCGTATAATAACCATGACACTTTCCGAATGCATTGGCGATAAAAAGTTGGGTACCCTGCCCCTCCCTCCTCGTCATCTGATCTCATGTCCAATTTAAATTAAACACTTTCCATCATTTGTTCATGAAAGAATATAACTCGAATCTCTTCCTTTGTTCGACATAAAGTTATATTCTAAATTTACCAAAACTCGTCCAACGTGCTTCTTACCAACAAGAGTATCAAGGGCTGTGAATGTGACACAAGTGTTAGAAAATAGCTTTTACATACAAATCACAGGTCCAGTCAGGGCAATTTATCAAATCATCTAATGACATCTATTCAATTGCGGAATTTTCAATTCAATGTAGCGTTGCACATCAATGCATCACTGCGAACAAGTTTGAGAAGACAGCAATGCATCATTGCGAGCAAGTTTGAGAGGACAGCAATGCATGCACCACTGCGGGCATGTTTGAGTTGACAGCAATGCATACACCACTGCGAGCATGTTTGAGAGGACAGCAATGCATGCACCACTGCGAGCATGTTTGAGAGGACAACAATGCATCACTGCGAGCATGTTTGAGAGGACAACAATGCATCACTGCGAGCATTTTTGAGAGGACAGCAATGCATCACTGCGAGCATGTTTGAGTTGACAACAATACATCACTGCGAGCATGTTTGAGAGGACAACAATACATCACTGCGAGCATGTTTGAGTTGACAACAATGCATCAGTGCGAGCATGTTTGAGGTGACAACAATGCATCACTGCGAGCATGCTTGAGAGGACAACTATACATCACTGCGAGAATGTTTGAGAGGACAACAATGCATCACTGCGAGCATCTGTGAGAGGACAGCAGTGCATGCACCACTGCGAGCATGTTTGAGTTGACAACAATGCATCACTGCGAGCATGTTTGAGAAGACAGCAATGCATCACTGCGAGCATGTTTGAGTTGACAGCAATGCATCACTGCGAGCATGTTTGAGTTGACAACAATACATCACTGCGAGCATGTTTGAGTTGACAACAATGCATCACTGCGAGCATGTTTGAGAGGACAACAATGCATCACTGCGAGCATGTTTGAGAGGACAGCAATGCATCACTGCGAGCATGTTTGAGAGGACAGCAATGCATGCACCACTGCGAGCATGTTTGAGTTGACAACAATGCATCACTGCGAGCATGTTTGAGTTGACAACAATGCATCACTGCGAGGCATGTTTGAGGTGACAACAATGCATATGCGAGCATGTTTGAGAGGACAGCAATGCATCACTGCGAGCATCTGTGAGAGGACAGCAGTGCATGTACCAGTGCGAGCATGTTTGACAGGACAGCAATGCATCACTGCGAGCATGTTTGAGAGGACAACAATGCATCACTGCGAGCATGTTTGAGTTGACAACAATGCATCACTGCGAGCATGTTTGAGAGGACAGCAATGCATGCACCACTGCGAGCATGTTTGAGTTGACAACAATGCATCACTGCGAGCATGTTTGAGAGGACAGCAATGCATGCACCACTGCGAGCATGTTTGAGTTGACAACAATGCATCACTGCGAGCATTATTGAGAAGACAGCAATGCATCACTGCGAGCATGTTTGAGAGGACAGCAATGCATCACTGCGAGCATGTTTGAGTTGACAACAATGCATCACTGCGAGCATGTTTGAGTTGACAACAATGCATCACTGCGAGCATGTTTGAGTTGACAACAATGCATATGCGAGCATGTTTGAGAGGACAACAATGCATCACTGCGAGCATCTGTGAGAGGACAGCAGTGAATGTACCAGTGCGAGCATGTTTGAGGTGACAACAATGCATCAGTGCGAGCATGTTTGAGAGGACAGCAATGCATCACTGCGAGCATGTTTGAGTTGACAACAATGCATCACTGCGAGCATGTTTGAGAGGACAGCAATGCATCACTGCGAGCATGTTTGAGTTGACAACAATGCATCACTGCGAGCATGTTTGAGAGGACAGCAATGCATACACCACTGCGAGCATGTTTGAGGTGACAACAATGCATCAGTGTGAGCATGTTTGAGAGGACAGCAATGCATACACCACTACGGGCATGTTTGAGTTGACAGCAATGCATACACCACTGCGGGCATGTTTGAGTTGACAACAATGCATCAGTGCGAGCATGTTTGAGGTGACAGCAAGGCATGCACCGGTGCAGTCTGGATTTATTTGGGGGGGGGATTACATGTTATATATTGTCAAAGAGCAGTGAAATGACATCCATAAAACGCATCGAAATATTATCGATGCTTTGACAGAAAAATGTTTCTAACATGACATTGCAAAAAGTCATGGTTGAACAAAAATATGTATGTAGGGCCTACTAATATGTAGGCCGCTAGGCCTTCGGTTAATAAGTTCTATATGACCGAAATAAATAATCGATTATCTGTTATAATGCACGCATTAGATACGCTTCAGAAGAGGTAAATAGAAAAATTTAAAATTTTTTATAAAAAAAATTTCCATAATTACCTCAGTACACAGATATCTCTCATAATTACCTCTAAACACGGATATCTTGATATTTCATAAATTTTTGATCAGCATTTTTCCACTATGAAACATTACAGGTCACCATGTCATGGTAAATTTTACATGATTATTGAGATTCAGATTTCTAGAGATAGAATGCATGCAGTTTCTATAAGCACCTTGATAAGGATGTGTCAGTTTGCAGGCTGCATAATAGCAATAGTCGCTCGGTGAACAAAAAAATGGAAGATTATATTTATGTCATGGAAGATGAACAAAAGCAAATGGTAGCCTGATTGAATGCGCATACATCTGAATAGTTTAAATTTTGCAAGACTATTTCTATTATGCGTTGCATCAAACAGTGATCTGCAAAATATTACATTTCAGCATCTCGCATTTGAAGTGGAAGGTCAATAGGCTACATCGTCAAGATGGTTATTATGAATTTTGATGTCCTTTTAAATGACATGATTTTTGGGCTTAATATATTTTGGAATAGTGAATGGCAGTCTCGACAGAACTCTCTGTCTGATTTCCACAAAATTCTGATCAACATTACAGAGTGTTAATGTATTTTAACACAACCGAAATGATGTTTGATGGATTACGATAGAATATATAAACAATGAAAAGGCTGCAGTAAAAAAGCAGGCAGAATATCTAGTGAAATTTTGCAAAGGAATGCAATGTATTTGGTTGATAGCACTCCACGTAATAATGACGGAAGCAGCAAGAGGAAAATTCTGTTTATTATCATCCAAAGAAACGTTCTATCTCAACATCGATTGATAGTTACTTTGACGTGGGCATGTTGTTGATTTAGCTCACTACAAAATACATGTATATGTTGGACAGTCACATTCCGCAGTCAAAGAGTTCATTCTGCAAGCATCACCCACAGTAGAGCTGCAGCTGTACCTGGTACGTACGAAGAATTACCATTATCGAAGCTGGGATCGATCAACAAAATGGTTGTCCTCAGTGAATGCACTGACAGGCATTAATTACCGCAGCAAAAGCTAAGTGAGTGATTGCAAGTCCATTAGAAAACTCTTCAAGACTGAAGGCGAAATCAGGAGATGCTTTTTCTAATTCTATTGCGCCTAGTCACCATCACATAATATCGTTGCAAAGTAGGTAAATCTGGGTAGCATATCATGGTGCCATATAACGTCTTGATTGTGGGAATTATTAACCTGTAGACATAGAAAGCTACACAATAGCATGCATTATGTCAGGAGAGAAATCATGACGATGGTGCAAATTTTTAAGTGAACAACAATCTTCTTTTTTCTTAACATCACAAAACTGATTTTGTGGAAAACAGATTTCCGGGGAAATATCATTCCTATCTTATGATAAATTCCATAGGCTTTTGTAAGTGCGATGGACTTGAAATAAATGTCTAAAAAACGATGTCCCCTCGAAGTTGCATTTACGTTATATTAATGATTTTATTCTGGAACGACTTTACAAGCGCTTTCAAGCTTGCGACAGAGCTTTCCAAGTTTTTAATTCCATTAATAGTGATATTAGTAGCCTCCTCATAGCACAAAATAATTTGCTCAACGCCGATTCCACTCAAATCGAGCTCCACTCATCTCAATTCAATTTGCTCAAAGCAATCCAGCATCCAGCATCCAACTCCGTATATCTGGCTATCCAGAGACCGGAAAAGATCGGAAAAGATCAGAAAAAATGAAAAATATTCATTCAGTTCACTTCAGATCTCGGGTGTTAAATTCTAGATTAAAGTTTTTAGATATTTTTATCAGTATTGAAAATGATAGCCTAAATTCCCTCAGTTTCGTGACGCCCTACCCTTTGGCTACACCACTGATGGTTGCAGGATTCTTCAATAAGGGAACGTGCATGCGTCTTTTGGTTAGATGACTCAAAAATTTTCGGAGGACATCGTGCATGAAAGTATTAGCTATGGAACTGGGTCGTTGTCAGGTCAAGAAATGGGACGAAATTTCTCGTCTTATTCCCAGTTAAAGATAGCCAAGATTCCCATAGCACTATCATCCCATAAAAGCAATTATTATTCAACCCGTCTTTCATGCTTCACCTATGTAGTCTTCTGACTATTGTGGTTTAATTGCAAAATTTTCAGTTTTTCTTGCTCCATCATTGTGCAGAGGTGTCTATCTTTATTTCTCCATCACAATTCCGATGCTATTTCGGCGCATTAAAATTCCGCTATACTGCCACCATTAGTCCGATTTCTTGGCCATTCCCTTTACATAAAAAGTCATTTGATACACATCGCCAGCCTCTGCATTCATCTAATAATTACATGTAAATATGATTGCCACAATCAGAAGAAGGTACACGATTTTTATGTTTTCATTATATCACTGCTGATTATCATCTCCATATTTTCGGTGAAGATGATATTTTGCTGATGAGAAAGGTCCGCATATTATCAATAACAATGAAAAAGTTATTTCAACCAATGTGGAGCAAATAATATCTGACTGAATATCAAGGAAAACAGATCAAGTAGCCGACAGTAGTAAGCAAAACTCCACTTCTGGACCGCGCAAGATGGCCGCCATCGCTGAGTCCCCCCCCCCCTCTGGCACGGCAGAGTGTCGTGGTCGGCCGCCGTGGTGCTTCGTGTCTGAGTCCCCCCCCCCCTCTGGAACGACAGAGGTTGTGGTCTGTCGTGGTGTGCCGGCCAGGTGGGTCCACGTTCACAACATGTTCGCTGACGTCCCCCCCCCTCTGGCACGGCAGAGTGTCGTGGTCGGCCGCCGTGGTGCTTCGTGTCTGAGTCCCCCCCCCTCTGGAACGATAGAGTGTCGTGGTGGACTTGGGCGACCGCCAGGATTAGTCTTGAGGTTATAGTGTGTGATGTTTTTGGTGCAATCTGCTGAATGTTGGGTTGTAAAATGGGTTGTTTCGAGTGGAAGGAGTGGTCGGATGAGAAAACGGAGGTCGGATTCGTGTTCAGCGTGAAATTCTGCATCGGTAGGGTGAGTTTCAAGGCAATCGGTGAGAAAAAATTTTTCTTCAAAATTTTAACAGAGTTAGAATTTGGGACGTTTTGGTGTGTAGCGTCCAAACGAAGCATCGGATGAGAAAACGGAGGTCAGATTCGGATTCAGCGTGAAATTCTGCATCGGTAGGGTGAGTTTCAAGTCAATCGGAGAGAAAAAATTTTCGGCTGACGTCCCCCCCCCCCACCTAGACAGCTTGCTTCCAGTGGACGGATTTTGTCGTGCGATAGCTCGTTTGAAAGCTAAGAGTGAGACAAATTCAGTGAAAGAATCGACTTGTTCCTATCTGTCTTCGTTCAAAAGTTAGAGCGGTTACAAGATTTTAGGTCGGAGCTCGCTCACCTGAAAAAATCCTAAGTGTCAGAGTGACTTTGTATGGGTAAAATTTTGAAAATTTTCCAAAGTGTGGAATTTCGACCTGGGACCGCCACCAAAACATTTTTCATCAAATTTCACTGACGCCCCCCCCCCGACAGCAATCTTCTAACTTTGGTTCTAGTGGACGGATTTTGTCTTACAGCTACTCGTTTGAAAGAGGAGAAAAAACTGCTCGACAACATTTTTTGTTGCGAGTCAATCGGACCAGCCGTTCACAAGTTAGAGCGGTTACAAGATTTTAGGTCGGAGCTCGCTCACCTGAAAAAATCCTAAGTGTCAGAGTGACTTTGTATGGGTAAAATTTTGAAAATTTTCCAAAGTGTGGAATTTCGACCTGGGACCGTCACCAAAACATTTTTCATCAAATTTCACTGACCTCCGCCCCCCCCCCCCCGACAGCAATCTTCTAACTTTGGTTCTAGTGGACGGATTTTGTCTTACAGCTACTCGTTTGAAAGAGGAGAAAAAAACTGCTCGACAACATTTTTTGTTGCGAGTCAATCGGACCAGCCGTTCACAAGTTAGAGCGGTTACAAGATTTTAGGTCGGAGCTCGCTCACCTGAAAAAATCCTAAGTGTCAGAGTGGCTTTGTATGGGTAAAATTTTGAAAATTTTCCAAAGTGTGGAATTTCGACCTGGGACCGTCACCAAAACATTTTTCATCAAATTTCACTGACCTCCCCCCCCCCTCTGGACAGCTAGCTTCGATCTTGGCTTCTACTGGACGGATTTGGTCGTGCAATAGCTCGTTTGAAAGCTAAGAGTGAGACAAATTCAGTGAAAGAATCGGCTTGTTCCTATCTGTCTTCGTTCAAAAGTTAGAGCGGTTACAAGATTTTAGGTCGGAGCTCGCTCACCTGAAAAAATCCTAAGTGTCAGAGTGACTTTGTATGGGTAAAATTTTGAAAATTTTCCAAAGTGTGGAATTTCGACCTGGGACCGTCACCAAAACATTTTTCATCAAATTTCTGTGAATGAGGGGGGGGAGGTCAGTGAAATTTGATGAAAAATGTTTTGGTAAAGGTCCCAGGTCGAAATTCGGAAGTTTTAAATTTTTCAAAATTTTCACCACACTGGAGCTCTCACACTTAGGAATTTTTTCACTTGTGGCATGTTACATGGACATGTGCTGGCGGACCAACTTCCCATGGTCATATGAGAATGGTTCAGGTGTCATATTGTAAAGAATGATGAGACAAATCGTTTGCAACAAACCGCATGTCGCTACGATGAATACTTTCGGAGATAGAGCCATTTTAAGTTTTCTTCCGAGCATATATAAACCCCCGACAACGTAAGTCTGATCACTTCATCGAAAGACGAGGTAAGCGACGGTCGTCGCTCTGAGCTCCCGATATCGGGTGCAAAGGACTCTATCTTTTGAAGTAGGCAAGCTATCTTGCTACTTCAAAGTTTGTATGATAGAGTTTGATAGTGTCTTTACTACTGATAAAATTTTTTAAAAGTAGTATGAGTAGTAAAATGCGGAATTTTTTAAAAATTCTTAATTTTCAGTTTTTTCAAAGTTTTAACATATAGACTAAGGTTTTCAAGTATCCTGAGTTCAAATCTGCTATCAGATTTGAAATTTAACTAAGTCTAAGGCAGCTTTGAGGGGTTAGATCCCAGCTACTGATCACTACCTTTGACTCGGCGTTCCTGTTACCACTTCGGGGCAGTGACAATGATGTCTTCAGCTGTAAAGAGCGGGTATCGGGGAAGATCTCTCACTTCCCTAGTGATCAGTACAAGGCCTTCGGGCTGTCGACGGGATCGAGTGCCACTCACTACACTCACATCTATCATTCCTCACTAAGTGTTGATATTATGTTGAATGTTGACTAAGTTGAATGTTGAATGATGATATTATGTTCTAGGCTGTATACTACATTCAAATCTGCTATCAGAAATTTAACTAAGGCAGCTTTGAGGGGTTAGATCCCAGCTACTGATCACTACCTTTGACTCGGCGTTCCTGTTACCACTTCGGGGCAGTGACAATGATGTCTTTAGCTGTAAAGAGCGGGTATCGGGGAAGATCTCTCACTTCCCTAGTGATCGGTACAAGGCCTTCGGGCTGTCGACGGGATCGAGTGCCACTCACTACACTCACATCTATCATTCCTGACTAAGTGTAATGCTTTAGGAATATGACTGTACTACATGATTCAAAACTTATACTAATTTCATTATCTTACAGTTAACGAGAAATCTGAGTACTGACAGCAAAAATGGTGAACAACGATAGAAATAAGAAGTTTCATATTAAAATGTGCGTATGCGGTAGAATCAACCGCCGAGACGGTCTCAGGGACCACATAAGGAAGGCAGGGGCCGACCACATGGTTATCCTGAATAGGGTTGCCTGTGTGAAGTGCAGGGTGCTGTTGGTTGTTGGGCAGGAGGCCGAGTTTTATCGGAGGCATGGTGAGTGTACAGGAGGGTTGGTGACCGATTTGAGATTTGTGGAGTTGATGAATGCTGAGAAGGAGCGAATGTTGGAGAAAGAGGCCAAGAATGTTGTTGAGAATGCTAGTGGGAATGTTGTTGAGAATGCTAGTGGGAATGCTGTGGAGAATGCTAGTGGGAATGCTGTGGAGAATGAGGTAGAGAATGCTGTGGCCGGTTTGAAGGCTGACAAGTGGCGGAAGAGAGTGTTTGAGAGTGATGATGAGGATGATGTGGATTTGGATAGGGAGCGAGTGAGGAAGTGTGTGAGGAAGTTGAGCTCTTCGTCATCGGAGGTATCCAATATTGTTATTAGCGACCCCCCGAAGAGCTCATCTTCCCCAATAGTGAAGGGTGGTGGGGTACGGAAGCAGTCGGCGCGGTGGGATGAGGACATGGAAAAGAAGCATGTGTCGCAGCAAGCGGCACATGCTTTGTTGGTAGATCGCTACGAAAGTTTGAGGAAGGTGAATGAGAGAACGTTGAGTGAGTTGAGTGAGCTGAAAATGAAGGAGGTGAAATGTAAGGAGGTGGCAGATGAGAATATCCGTATGAGGCGTGTTGTGAAAGAGTTGAAGGAGAATGTGCGAGTGTTGGAAGACAAGAATGATGAGTGTGAGAAGAGGGCGAGTGCTGCGGAGAGGAGAATGGGAGAGGCAGAAGCGAAGTTTGAGGAGATGATGAAGGAGATGAGTGTGTTGAGAGCGAGGAATGTTGAGTTGGAGAGGACTGTGGCTCGGCGGGGTGATGAGAGGCAGGCGTGTGAGAAGTTGGAGCGCATGAGGGATGAGTGGGAACGTGTGAATGAGGATCGTTTGTTTGAGTTCCACATCCCTATTCGGGATAACCATCTGGCCGGCGAAGTCCTCGTCAATAAAAGCCTGGACGAAAGCATTGTATGCTATCATGGACATCCGAGCAAGAAATGCCTCCACGCTACACTAAGAATGCGCGGGCATCTCCACAAATTTTCAATCAGGAAGCCCGCGAGACTGCCTAAGGATGACTAACTTGGTAAGTGAAAAAGTAAATAAGATAGTATATCCTATTCTAATACATATCATTTTCATTGCAGATCTTTGCCTGCCTTCACCACCCCATCAATTTACTCCCGAGAACGAACCATCGGCTCTCTTAAGGGCCACCTAGGGGCAAGACATGATAGAACCTCCACGCGGTTTGCCCTGGGCAGTCTTCGGACTGGCGAATACTATCATTAAGTTGAATCTGCTATCAGTCAACTTGAACGTTGCGTCACGTTAGAGGGGTATATAAAGCACTGCCTCTCATTTCATTTCATTTCAATCATGCAGACGCCGAACAGTCAAGTCAGCTCTCCTCGCGGACCGCAGTTAAGGCCGCGAAATTTATTTGAGGAGTTTGTCAGGCTAGAGGAGCAAGACAGAGTTTTTAATAATCTTGCTCGGATTGGCAATCCGATGACAGCAACTGCTGTCAATCCAACGGAATGGCGCTACATTCCAATTTTTAGCCATGTGCCAGCTAGTGTGGAAGTCGACAGTGCTACCAAAGAGAGAGTCAAAGACTCTCTCAGCAGAATTGGTAGGGTGTAAGATGACGTTACTCCCGAGAACGAACCATCGGCTCTCTTAAGGGCCACCATGGGGCAAGACATGATAGAACCTCCTCGCGGTTTGCCCTGGGCAGTCTTCGGACTGGCGAATACTATCATTAAGTTGAATCTGCTATCAGTCAACTTGAACATTATGCAGTCGATTGCTATCCCTGAAGCATTCTGATTCGCTGTTGAGCAATTCATTGTTGAAAACCCTATATAAGCCAGAAGATTGTAGCGCTTCTCATTCAATTTGAAGTCACGATGGAAGCGACATCTGCCGACAACATTCCCGTCTTCACCGATGAAGACAACGGCATTCCCAACTTCATCATCCTCGACGAGTGGGATGAAGAGGATGAGAAGAAGGGGAAGATCAAGAAGATCATTTGGACGGATGAGGTGTGGACTCCTAAAACCACCCGCATCCGAAAGGTGCCAGATGCACCAGTACGACCTCGGCGGTATAGGGTCTATGACAACCTAGCTGTCATACCTATTGACTATTCAAGCCAATAGTCAACTTAATTGACACCATTGACACCGAGAACGAACCATCGGCTCTCTTAAGGGCCACCATGGGGCAAGACATGATAGAACCTCCTCGCGGTTTGCCCTGGGCAGTCTTCGGACTGGCGAATACTATCATTAAGTTGAATCTGCTATCAGTCAACTTGAACGTTGCAAATGCAGTTCGGTGTAATACTTCCTTTCGACGGGCGTTCCTGTAAAGGGCGGCGGTGAAACCCGTAGCTATGTATACCGCAAGGGACATTCGGCAATGGTCAATCTTGTTAAACCTCTCTGCGTCATGTTTGCAAGTGATTGCCTCTGTCTCAACGTAGTATGCATTCGCGTCAGGGCGACATTTAGCCAACTGTCGAAGGTTGCCTAAAACTTTCCATTGCATACGTTATGAGAACCATGAGTTCTACCTGTCTCTATCAATGAGACGAATTGATGAATGGAATGAAATGGGAGGACACTCACGCGCCACACGCAACATAACACACTTCTCTCTTCCGTAGTCTAACAAGCTCTTTACACATGGATCGCAGTCGATTGCTATCCCTGTATCAGAAGTGTAAGCTATCTTAATTTATTTGACACTATTTTATCTACCATCATCGTCCATATGAAATGTTTTAAGATTTACAAGTTAGACTAAGCGTGCTACTATTTCCAAATGAAAAAGTATACATGGTTAAATCATCCACTTAAGCCCATCCGTAGTCTAACAAGCTCTTTACACATGGATCGCAGTCGATTGCTATCCCTGTATCAGAAGTGTAAGCTATCTTAATTTATTTGACACTATTTTATCTACCATCATCGTCCATATGAAATGTTTTTAGATTTACAAGTTAGACTAAGCGTGCTACTATTTCCAAATGAAAAAGTATACATGGTTAAATCATCCACTTAAGCCCATCCGTAGTCTAACAAGCTCTTTACACATGGATCGCAGTCGATTGCTATCCCTGTATCAGAAGTGTAAGCTATCTTAATTTATTTGACACTATTTCATCTACCATTATCACCCATATGAAATGTTATAAGATTTACAAGTTAAACTAAGCGTGCTACTATTTCCAAATGAAAAAGTATACATGGTTAAATTATTCACTAAAACCCCATTCAAGTAAGTCAGTATGAAAGCAAAGATAATACGAAATAAACATTTATTATGGCATGTATTTCAAAAGGTCTTCATCGTCAATATCGTCCCAGAGTCTGGCTTCACATAGATCACAAAAACAGTTGAGCTGCTTTAAACGTTCTTCTGCAGCGTCCCTCACTTTCTCAATGTACGCCCACTCCGCCACGGTTCGCGGTTGGGAGTTAGGGGTGTACCACTCCCATATTTGATGCAAGTGCGACTTGCTGGTCATCTCCATCACCCCTTCGGCATCATATTGTAAATATTTCCACCGTATGCCTGTTAGGTCGGGCAACTCCTCTTCATCCTCCTCCGATAATGATAACTTTCGTATATTGTCGAGATTGTATGTCTTCTCCACCTTCGCCTTTCTTGGTGCATTTGGTGTAACGAGCACCTTTGCTGATGTATATGGAGAGGAGAACTCCAATGCGGTATTTGGTGTTGTTGGAGGACTTGTCATGTTGTCTTTGAAATGCTGACTTTGAATAATGATAACTTTAACATTTTTCTAATTCTTAAGTATACACAAGCAGCCAATCAGAATGAACATCCAATGAATGAAGAGGATGAAAGTATATAAGCAAAGTGACATTCAGGTCATTTCATTTAATCTGTGAATCATACAAGTGACGAACGCACGATCTCTCTCTTTGACTATTATTTGAGGTGTACAAGTGAACTGCTATCTCGTGAATTCCAAATTTGAGTGAAGTCTCTATCTTGTAGAAGTATCAACCTTAAACTTGATTTCGTTGAAATGGTAAGTTGAAAATTTCCTCTCTCATCTCCCTCAAACGTGTGACTAATAGCATCTTCCTCAATTTCAGGCATCAACTTCATCACCAACGCCCTCTCTTCTCGAGGAAAGTTTAGAGTTATTGAGTCAAGGTAGGTTGTAACACTACACTGAGGCTTGAACAGAGATGAAAGAATGATTTCTCTTTCAGGTGATGTGAGTTCCAGCTCAGGACTCTCGCGGCAAGGCAACGAGTGGGAATGTGCCGACTGCGGACATATGTTTACAAGGAAGCACAGTCTCCTTCGACACATCAAACAACGTGTGTGTCAACGCAAAGCGGCGTCAATCTCCGGAGGTGAAGTTGATTCTGACGATGACATCTCCTTTCCTTGCGATTTGTGCCCTCTTTCTTTTGATAGTCACTTTCAGCGATCTTCGCACAGACTTCAACACACGCATGCAAATGATCACTACACCAACGGTACCTCTACCATCTCCCTCATTAATGTTTCACATAATAATTTAGTACGCGACTACTGCATGGAGTCCAATACTCAAATTGTAGATTTTCCTGAGTGGCTCCTTCAAAATTCTAACATTATCGAAGCGCTCTTCAATAATTTAGACAATTTTAGAATGAAGGCGCTCATCTACCTTAAACTAAAATATATTAAAATAGATTTTCAAACGGGTCAAGTGACGGAGAGAATACAGTTTCATGTTCCTTCCTCTTCCGCAACCGAAGTTGTAGACTGCGAGTCTTGGCTAAATTTTCACATTCAATGTTTAAAATCAAATGTAGATAAATTCAATCAACGCGACAGCGCTCTCATTTTTGATGGTGTGGACTCAGCCATATTCAAAATTTCCCTATTAGAAAGTCATGCAGCTCGAGGCACATTTAAACTACCAAAAACGTTGTATAATAAGAAAGCTGTCATCAATGTTGATTGTAAATCACAGTGTTTCAAATATGCAGTCCTATCCATCCTTCACTATAATGATATCAACGCGCATCGAGATCGCACCTATAGCTATAGACAGTGGGAGGATGAACTAGACTTTGAAGGTTGTGATAGTAACAACATGAAAATCAAAGATGTAGAAACGTTCGAAAAACATAATAAGATTAAAATTGTCGTTCACGTGTGGGAGAAGGGGTTGAAGGGTGCCCGCTATAATTCACGTTCAACTTGTTATGAACGTGTAGTCAACCTCTTATTAGTAAAACAAGATGATAGCGAGGAATGGCACTACTGTGGTATTCCCAAAATCTCTCGCTTGTACACTCACTTGGGGCACTCTAAAAGAGGTGAACATTTTGTATGCGACCGCTGCATCCGCTCATTTTGGAGTAAAGATAAATTTGAAACTCACTATGAATGGTGCAAGCGAGGTAAATTACAAATGGAACGCATGCCCAAAGATAAAATATTTTCACATAGGGATAATGGTGACGAATTAAGTCCCCTGCGTGTCATTTACGCAGACATAGAATGCTACATTGATGATATCATCCACAAGCCAGCAGCCATATCCTGCTATGAAGTATGGCATGACCACTTTAGGAATAGACAAAACAAAATGCATACTTGGCAAGGTGAAGATTGCATTTCAAAATTTCTAGAATTTCTCGATAAAGCTGCAAAATTTCAACAATCATATGATTCCCAATTGCAGCGTAAGTCACTACATATGTCAGATGAAGACAAACAAAAATTTGAAAGTTGCACATCCTGTCCTAAATGTCATAAAACGTTTGATGACGATAAAATTAAGAAAGTGCGTGATCATGATCACATCACTGGTAAATTTAGAAACGCACTCTGCTCCAAATGTAACTTTTCACTTAGGTTGAGACGTCGTGTACTACCCGTCATTTTTCATAACTTTAAGGGCTATGACAGTCATATGCTCATAAAAGGAGGGTTGAGCCAGATGAAATCGTGGCAGTTTAATGTAATAGCACAAACGAGAGAAAAATTCATGGCAATGACAGCAAAAGTACCAGTAGATAAAACTAAAGAAAATAAGACAGTCTTCTTCGAAATAAAATTTTTAGATTCATTTCAATTCATGTCAGCGTCACTAGCTTCTCTCGTTCGTAATCTCAAGTTTCTTCCCCATAGTCAAACTTTGAAGAAACACTATCCAAACTTAACGGATGAAATAATCACTCGCAAAGGAGTCTTTCCTTATGCGTATTTTAGCTCAATGTCTAAACTAAATGAAACAACCCTTCCTTCCATTGACAAATTCAAAAACGATTTGACGGGTGAAGATTGTCCAGTAGAGGACTATGAACATGCTCAAGAGGCATGGTTAAAATTTAATTGTAAAACGTTTGGCGATTATATGATCGCTTACTTAGAATTAGATGTCATTTTGCTGGCTGATGTCTTTCAGGAGTTTCGACGAGTGGCATTAGAAGAAGACAAATTAGATCCTATCCACTTTGTCAGTCTACCAGCCATGTCCTTTAAATCAGCCTTTAAAATGACTGGTGAGACCATTCATCTCTTACAAGACCCGGAGATGTATAATATATTTGAGCGCGGAATACGCGGTGGTCTCACATTTGTAAATAAACATCATATAAAATCTGAAACAGTAGGTGATGATCATATCCACCTAAAGTACTATGACCAAAATAATATATATGGCAGTTCACTGTCTAAACCACTACCTCATTCCGAGTTTAGTTGGTTAAATCAAAATGAGCTTGAGTATTACTCCAACCCTTCAAACATACTGAATATTCCAGATGAAGGTGATTGGGGATATTATTTTGAAGTGGATTTGATTTATCCAAATAGTATTAAAAATAAAACTGCTGATTTCCCACTCGCACCTGAATCTGGCGAAGTGACTGAAGATATGTTTTCACCATTCATGTCACAATTTCATAATAACTTAACAGAGTGTGGACAGCCAAGGTACAAACCATGCCGCAAACTTTTACTCACCCAATATGATAAGAAAAATTATCTCGTACACTTCTGCATATTAAAATTCTATTTAGAAATGGGCATGCTTCTAAAGTCAGTTCACCGCATTATCAAATTTAGACAGAAAGCCTTCCTCAAACCCTACATAGATAGTAACAGTCAAAAACGTGCACTCGCCCAAAATAATTTTGAAAAGGATTTTTATAAATATAAGAATAATAGTCTATTCGGAAAGACCATGGAGGATGTTAGAAAACGTATGAATTACAAACTAGTCGTTGATGAACAAAAATATCACAAATTGACCTCATCACCTCTTTTCATTGATAGAGACATCATCGATGAGGATCTTGTAGGTGTTAAAATGATTAAATCAGAAGTTGAGTTGTGCAAACCCATCTATATTGGGCAAGCCGTTTTAGATTATTCCAAGCTTGAAATGTATCAACTCTTCTACAAAATATTAAAACCATGCCCTCTCGTAAAAGAGGTTCGCTTGCTGGGTGGTGATACAGATAGTTTCTTTTTAGGAATTACCACTCAAAAAGATTTAAATTTTAATGAAGTAGGTAAGTCATTAGAAAAATATTTCGATACATCTAACTACAATCCCACTCATCCACTCTATTCCATACAGAATAAAGCCAAACTTGGTTGTTTTAAGGATGAAACAGCAGGAAAGGAAATAGATGAAATGATTCTCCTCCGTCCTAAAATGTATTCCATGAAACTAAAAGAATGTGCAGATAGTATTAAGCGTGCTAAAGGTATATCAAAATCCATTGTTCATAAAATGAAACATCGGTCCTATAAGAAGGCCTATAAAAATAAAACTATAACGTTTGTCAATATGACAATCTTAAAATCTCAAGTTCATACTGTGAAAACGTACACGTTCAAGAAACGAGCACTTTCAGCATGGGAGGATAAGAGGTGTTGGATAGGACATAACACATCTCTTCCACATGGACATCCTGACACAAACATACCTCCACCCAAAAGAATAAAACTCACGCTACCACATTCAGGAGATGTATTGACATAATCAACTTTAACTCAGTATTTTGATGTTGCTTTTTGTAGATATACATGGTTGTTTTATGTATCGCATGAGATCGTTTCTTCCTTGTGAATATATGCCTACAGTCAGCCCATTCCCCCTATATCTGTGAAAAGACTTTTTCATATACATATTTTTATTTCAATAAACATATCACAATGACTTCACTTTGTTTTCCGAAACACTAAAGTTACGAGGGATTTAGTATCTTTCACATGGATACACTCTTGTAAACCATTGGTAATTTTGATAGCAATAGAGGGTATAGTTTGTTTGACGACGGGATGATAGAAAATAGATTCAAACATCTTCTCGACTATTCCATATGAAGCGTCTTTATCATGAATGAAATCACGTAAAATGTATTCTTTTTTTCTCGCCAACAGAAATAGGTAAAATCAAATCACTTTGAATGTAAAGGTGTTGTTCATGTTTATCAAGTGTCATTGGTGTTTCTATACCAATCGTATGCGCAGCAGCAAACACAGTTTGTAGCATTGAAAAGCCAAAGAGTTTTTTCAAATTTTTACTCAATTGACATTGAATGTCATCACCCAGTTTCAGAACAACGCGTTGATTTTCAATTGAAAACGAAATGTGGTGTGTCTTTGCATCATATTTACTTTTCATCACATGCTTCAACTTCTGTTGTATATAAGGATTTACTACATGAATGAAGCTTTCAACTGTATGATATAGACGCGGCATTATATTGATAGCAACTTTAGATTCTTCATAAGACTGGTAAATTTTCTTGATGCGATCACCATAGATGTCCACCCACCATTCATCATTAACTGAATCAGCTTTAGTGTGATATTCATGAGAACCATACACCACACCGCTTCCAATAATAGGCGTATAATGTCTTACAAAATGACGCAAGGTTGGAGAGAAATAAACTGTAAGTTTGTCATTATATTTCTGAATAACCAACTTATTTTTGTCCGCCATAATTTTCTCTCCATACTTCTTACCCACAGTCTCATTCCATCGTTTTACTAACTCAATAAGTGATAAAGGTTGAACACCACGCTTTTTCAAAATGATGCGTTCTTCGCATTCTACAACATCTTCATCAAATATTTTAAATCTATAATGAAATTTGTTGATTCGATTTGAATAAACTTTTTTAACATTTGCAGTAGCAATTGACGTTAGATGTAGTCCATGACCAAAACCAAGATGCGGATAGAATTCACTATCCAACCTCAGCGTAAGACCTTTAGTAAAAGAATGAAAGCGGAGGAACTGTCTCCCACTCCAATGATAGATAGTAAACTCATAAGCTTTCTGATTTTTATTCTTCATGATGGAAGTATTACCACTGTTGAATGCCTTAATAATTTTCTCATTCCCAAATGGCTCATAAGAATCTGATTTTATCTGAATCCATTCATAGTTCCACTTTCCATCTGATGTTAAATTGTATGGGAACTGAAATGCATTATTCATCGTTATTCCATCATGGGTGCGAGGAGTCAATATCATTTCTTCCAAATCATTCACATTCTGAATATTGCTATCATAGCAAATACTAGAAACGCCAACCTCCCATTCACCTTCTAAATGCAGTGGCCGATTTAATTCTACTCGATAGTCTGATGGTTTATTTTTGGGAAATTTATTCATAGAAGCATTACTGGGCAAGTAGATTAGAAACGAGTCCTTATTTTCACTTTCCATATTATTCACATTGGAAAAATATATTAGCATACTTTTGCATTAACTCTTCATTCGGAAATGGAGTGTAATACTTGTCACAGCATCTTTATGAAAAGGAATCAACGCACCAGCATCATCATAAATGGCAATATCAATTTGTGGGATGTAGTTTGATTTCAGCTTTGTATAATGCACTTTCTTGAAAGTATGCTCAGATAAAATACTGCAGCTTTTTGGCTGGTATGGTATCATTGCTAGCAATGGAGCTTCAACATCTCCCACACGTACATCTTCACAAATATTGGAATATATCTGAAAATAGTTAATACGACGCGATAGCGACATGTCTGCGCTAGCTTTGGTTACAGTACCACTTTTAAAGATATTTTGATCAAAACCCAAAATGTCCATTAGAGTTTTATCCATAATTAGTTCAATACCTTTTCCACTTATAGTGAGAGACAAAGTACCTTCTTTTTTCAGAAAATGAAATATGTTGCTCATTAATCACTTCATTTAAATAATCTACAACCAATTTAACTGAAGTAATAATGCGAGGCATCAACACTCTTGTTTCATGTAAGAAACCACCTAAAGGCTCTACACACTTTCTGTATAAAGATACGGTCCATTCTGTATCAAATTGATTTGACCTTTCACATGGTAAATGTTGCATATCAGATTTTCCATGAACAGCTGCAGAACGATGTCGTAAGAACTGATGAAAATCTTTTGAACAAACTAATACTAATCATCATCATTTAATTTGCTTATTGCAATATGAATAGATGATTTAATATCCGTCAATGTTGCCACTTGTTTACCATCAACTCGAAGGATATAATTCAATTTCTTCAATCATGTTTCAGGAGTCATGTTTGTCTTTCTTGGCTTAATCACAATCTTCTTCCTCCTCCCCCCCACCCCCACCCCCGTCCCCCCCCCCACCAACGTCTTCTCATTTCTTGGCACCCCCCCCTCCCCCACCCCACCACGATCCATCCACCCCCCCCCCTCCCCCAATAAGATCTACATAATAAGCTTCCTCTCGCTATATTAACTGTTTATGACCACTTATGTGGTAATTAACGTTTTAATAAAATTATCATAGCTTGTTAAGGCGCTAGCGAGTAGCCTAAATCATTTCTTAAACTTGGACTTAAACCAACAATCCAATCTTTCTCAACTACATGATGTACATAATTATAATCATCATATTGTTGTGCGGAGTAAATTGGACAATATGTTTACACGCTTTATTCAAGAAATAGAAATCATATATAAACTTTTTACATGATAAGAGATCTTTCTTTGGCCACTGTGGAATGTATACTCGGCACCCCTTTTCACATTGATAAGCAGCTGTACGCCTCATATTAATAGTCATCACCTCATGAGCAAAAGTATAGACACAGTTGCTATAAACAAGTTGAGTGACACCCACTTCCCAATTCCCATTTAGCTGTTGTGCATGATCAATGGGAGTAGAAAAGAGTGCGGCTCGATTGCTAGTAAATCTCTTTGTAGCCGCATTGCTAAGCAAAATATGATAAAACGACATTTTTATATTGCTAATCTGCAACTTTGCATAACATCATGAAGACTTGGATTTTGGACTCTCTACAATATATCAGAGTTGATCGTGATGGAATCGTACATTTCAAAAATTCTCATGGTAATTACTATCAACGAGGAGCATTAGGTCCCCCCCTCCCCAGGAGAGTGACCCCCCCCCCCCCCCCCCCACCCCCCCCCCCCTCCCCCGCCCGCCCATCCCCCCCCAGGGTTAGGACCGGGAGGTCACCCCCCCCCCCTCCCCCCCCCCCCCCAGGCTCCATCTCCCCCGCTACCCCCCCCCCTCCCATTAACATGGCGACAATTTGTCAACCTCAATGATATCATGAGGGATTTGGAATAATTTGAAACATTAAGATTCATCTCCTTGGGTGATCAAGTTTGGCTTCAACATTACAGAAATGAAATTCAAATCTACCATTCTCATTCCGCAAACTTTTTCTCATTTCGCAAATACAAATGGGAGAAGTATAGAAGATACATACATCGCTCCATCATGACATTTATTCGTCGTGAGTTCATCGCCCTACTATGCAAATCTTAATCAATATATTGTACCACGCACCATGAGAGTTGGAAATTAGATTCCCTACAACGTAATTTGAAACGGATCATGAATCGAAACGTCTATTTCAAATAAAGATTCAACTGGAAAATGTGAGAGAAGAGAGTTTGTTTTATCTTATCGTCATTTTCAATCCTCTACATCATATCATGAAGGACTTGAAATACTTCTATATGAAAAGACATTCACGTTATTGGACAATCGCATCTGGACTGCGCGTCAACAATCGGCTGAACTTCAACTCTATCATTCCCAACTATCATACTAACTTCACATTTCATCAAGGTAGTTGGAGGAAAAGTATAAAAGGAAGGTACATCGCTCAATTTACTCATTCTTTCATCATGAAGCGCCATCGCTATCACCATCGTCAACATTCTCCGTTCGCTTCAGACTCTACAAAAACCAAAATCGATCTCACAAACAATTTACACCAACAGCTTCCAAACAGCAAGGTATTACCCGGGGCCGTCCTCAAATGTTAGTGGTGAAGATGAACAATTCACGGAATCTTCAACTCTTCCCAAATGGGACTGTACAGATTCTCGGCGCCCTTTCTCATTCATCGGCGCAGTCAATGCGCTTAGAGCTACAAAGACTACTACGTCGGATATGGAAGAGGGGAGAGGGGTGTGTGATGTCGAATCTGACTGTGGACAATATGGTGATCTCTACTCAATTGAGTGAACCAGTCTATCACAGTTTGAAGAGTCATACCAGCAGTTACAGTTTGTGTTATGACCCGAACTTTTTCCTGCAGCTGCTCATTAGTTGTTGGTTACCTGTGGCATGTGGCAATCTTTCATAATAGCTAAAGTGATCATTACTGGACTAAAAGCTCATGAAACAAGCAAATATGATCCTAGACTAGTCTCATTGAGTATGTACGTACCCAGCGGATTGTAAATATAAAAAACAATTTTTCCAAACATGAAGTTTTTTATTTCAATATCATGATAGAACTTACAAATCATTTTTTCATTAGAGGATAGGATGTACATGAAAAGTTTTTGAATAACAGATGCAAATCGAGATACATGTAAACGTTCTCTCCTTAAGATGAAGTACAGTACAAAAGCACCACAATACGTTGATGAAAGTGGATAGTTGTAGTAAATGCGTTTCATTTCGCTGATTATTGACGCGTATGGTTTTCTCTCAACCACTGCTGTGTTGGAGTATATTTGGAGGTTGAGCCAAGAGAGTTCAAATAGTTCACCACGTCGGTCTTCTCCAATAAAGATCGCTTTCCAATGCTCACCGCCTAAATTCTGTAGCGAATGAGTGTTTAGCACAAGTAAAGATGGGAATAGTGATTTACTGCAGGTGGTCAAGGTATCGAGTGAATAGACATTATCGAAAGCTGTTCAACCCCCCCCCCACCCCCCCCCCCTCCCCCCCCGTCGCTTCGTCTGCATTATACGCTTGCACTTTAGTCTTAATATCGTCAGTCCAGTCAACCAAGCTCACTCATTAACGATTTATACTGAAGAATCACGTCACGTTACGTTTGTAATTTCAATATTTGAATCGAAGACTGCATAAATTAATACATTGATCGTCTCAGGTAGTGTTCTTTTGAACGTCAAATCCAAACGAATATTATGAGGCACGTTCGCTTGACGAATAGGGTGCACTAATATCGCTGTCAGCAGTCAAATCAAATGCATAAATAGTATATCCACTCTTAAACTCTTTCAATAGCAATCCGTTGGTGTCATCCGTATTGTAAAAGCCAAAGACCATCCATAAAATCAACATAACTGCGCATAAATTGATCCGAAGCAAAATCTGGTTGTAGGGTGGACCAGATGACTCACATACATTAACACGTAAAGCACATTTCACATTAACTGATTGTGTGTTTAAATATTTGAAAGGATTTCTTCCTTTATATTACCATTAAATGCATCATTTTCAACCATTGCCAACCATGATAAAACAAACCAAAAAAAACGGTCCGGGGGTCGTCTGGCACTGTCTTTTCGTCGATCTTTGCGCTTATTGGAGCAGGAGACGGTTGTCGGTCTCTCCGGAGCTTCGGTGCTTTCGATGGAAAAGAGGCCATCTTTCATGAAAACTACTTGTTTGATCTTTCGGAATTGGTAAAGGTGAGAAGCATTGTATGCTGAACGGAGGTGGGTTAAATGGCAGCTTTGGCGGTTAAGACCTTCACATGCCCTCTAATTGACACTTGGATTCGGTACTAACTCGGACGAATGTAAAGTGCAAATCTTCCACATGAATTCTCAAATTTGTCAACTTTAGCAACATTGCATTCATCGCCAAATTCAGGCTTATTTCAATTGTCAGCTTGAGTCGCATGCTGGTATTACAGAGTAAAAACTTTTGACTGACCTAAAGAAGTCTAAATTCAGTGACCATATAGCTGACATAACTCTACTATCTTTAATCATAGCAGATTCGCTTTACAAAGCCACTGTTTGTTTCAACATCAAATTTTCCTGAGCTTCATCTACTGTACCATCCCCATGGCTATCCATATGGACTTTTTTGTGCTTGCTGTGATGAAAACTGTTTGGTACATGATGTAATATGATTTATAGGGATAATCGCTTTGGACCACCTTCCACCTGTGCTCTCCAATCGTTAGAGGAAACACTCGCGAAGTAGTTCTGTAGTCAAGCGGTAAATTGTTCAGTCCACACTTTATGTGCATGTCAATAGCAGTTCCATCTGCCTTGCTGACTTCTAAACCTCAAAATCAACCATCGCATAACTCAAATCGATGTCGTCATCACTACCACCAGGAATAACAAATTCAAGGGGGCCCGCATTCTCAGCTGTTCGAGGATGATAATCTACAATTACTGGAACTAAAAAGACTATCTGTCCTGGATGCTTGTTGATCAAAACAAAAAACCGGAAGTTTTACACTCCATGATGAAGTTATAGCAGCGTCGTCGTTTAGCGCCTGATGAATGATTAGAGCCTCTGCGACGTTTGCGTGAATGCCTTTTGACTGAAGATCGCACCTTACCAGCTCCGCGATGTTTCCTCCTTCCTTTATTCATTCGTTTAGGTGAGTTCTTTCCTTGAGTAACACCAGCAATGGTCTGCTTCAATGTTTTTAAACCGCGTTCCTTCCCACGATTCAACAAACTGCTCTTAAAACTTCTACCTCTGGAAAGATCACTAGCAACATCACCAGCAAAGCCAACGGCATTACTTAAAACATTTCGTTTTAAAGATCTACCGACATTGGATATGAGAGGTGCTACAACAGATTTCAGTGCACCAAGTATGCTACCTCCACGTTGGCGGCGAGCACCGATGTAAATTTGTCCTCCACCACTTACATAGGAGGGTCGTGAATAAAATGAGGCAGTTGGATTCATAGCTCAAACCCTAAACATTGTTAGTTACAACTTTGCATGAATCACTGTCGATCACTTAGATGAAAGATGTCGGCACGACGCATCCAAGAGTTCATACTTGAAGGATAACCAGTCCATTTAACAAGACACCATTCTTCACCTTGCCGTTTTTTACATCGAATGATTTTCTCTACCAAATATGTTTCACTTTCAGTGACTACCTCAATCTCATCGCGGTAAAAGCTACCCTCAATTTCTTCATTATCGTAATCTTTCAACTTGTAGGTGGTCGGAGAGTCTTTTTGATTAATCCTTGATACTGTAAATACCTCCTCTGTCCAATTCGGGAGGTACCCTTTAGCAAAAACACTTTTCACTTTTGAGATACGAACTTTATCGCCAATTTTCACATCACTTTTCACATGAGTGCGTTTACGTTGGAATGATTCGCGCACTTTATCTACATTGTCAGCATTTACATCTACTGGTCTGAGTCCAATAGAACGATGGATAGAGTGATTGTAGGCATGGAGTGTATCTTGTAGAACCTTTGTCCAATTTTGTGTCAAGTTGGCAGTAAAATGTCGCCACAAGCGATTTTTTAATGTGCGATTAAAACGTTCAACGAGTGCAGCTTTATAAGCGCTCTTTACACTAAACAACTCAATGTCATGCCTCTCAAATAATCTTGTCACATGCTGATTTTCAAACTCTTTTCCTTGATCACTCTGAATTCTTTTTGGAATGCGACCTTCTCGAAAAATTGTTTGGAATGCTTTTGCTACTCCTTTCCCTTCTTTAGTTTTTAAAGGTTGAGCCCACGCATAACGCGAGAAAATATCAATGACGGTTAAAATAAAATTATTGCCCGAGTTATGTTTTGAAATGGAGGCAACATCGCACAAATCTGCTTGCCACTGTTCATCGATGTCATGAACAATATAATGGCGGGTGCGGTACTTCTTTTTCGCTTGTTTGTGGAGTGTATAGGTAGCCTGACCCTTTAACCATCGTTTCACTTGTGATTGTGGAAGACCACTCGCTTTTGATAATTTCTTGATAGATGCAAATCCTGCCGGATGTTTTACATCATAATAGATTGACTTCAAACGTTCAGTCGATGACGGAGACTCTTTTTCCTCCTTCTCATCTTTTTGTTTTCTTGCCTTTCTACATTTACAACAACTGCAGCATTTAGCTTTAGCGGTTTTGCGATCGTGTTCACATTGCTTAGGGGTTTCATTATGAGAGCTGGCGCAGCAAGTGCAAGTGACAACGACATTCACCTCTGGCGGCTCATTACATGGCAAGCAACACATCTGCTTCATATTAATAGTCTGAGAACATGTATTTCCTAGGAGGAGCTGTTTTACGTTTTCCTTTTACCAGTTTTAGTGGCGATGTAGATCTACGTCGAGTTCTTCCTCTTGTTTGCTTAGTGAGTGTGGGAGGGGATGTAGCAGGTGACGTCTTAAACCAATTTGTTGGCATTTTCATCGCCTGAAGCATTGGAGTAGTAGCCACTGTTGAATCAAGTTCTTTCAATGTCTCATTATTTAAAGCAAATTTTGGCACATTATGCTTTTTCAATAGTTTAAGAAAGTATGACCAACCAGGTGGAACATAGCCCTGACGGCGCTTTCTACGTGTCGCATACTGAATCAAGTCTTCATAACGTGAAGCATCAATCACTTTATTTTCATCTGTAATGATTTCTCCTCTATCATTTACATTGAGATGGGGTTCAATACTGTTGAAAAGAGATATGGCATGTGCGCGAGATGCTAAAGGTGTAGCAGTCGATACAGAGTCACGCATCTTATTCTTCAAGTTTTTCAATTGCTCAACAGTTTCCGATTGTAATAATACAGCACGATGTGGATCTTTGATGTGAACATTTTGCTGATAATCTATTTCTTTCCTATACATTTGATTTGCAAGAGGTTGCTTTACTTGCTGCATGGCAGTCAATTGTACATATTCATCCTGAGGAATAACAATCATGCGAGAATAAGAACTCATAGTTTGTAGATAATCATGGGAGTTTTCAAAATATCACTTCGAAATCTAAATTCTTCCGGACACTCTTGCGTAAAGTCAATGAATAAGTAACCGTATGGTTTTTCAGTAGCTGCTTGAAAATTTCAATTAAGGCTTTTGATCCTCTGGGTGCAACTTGTCGCGCTAAAATTTCAAATTGACTTTTATCTCGCGGATTCTTGAAAATAGCATAATAGTGTGTATTCAGGTTTCGTGTACGAGCTTCTTTTCCATCAGGAAACAAATTTTGTGTAATATAGATGATAAAACACCTTTTATGGTGTGCTGCGCGAGTGAACATATCTGTAACATCTTTTGAATTCTTACTTTCTTTTAATAAATCATCCAATACAACAACATCATTAGACTGAAGTTTATCCACTGGAATAATTCCTTCATGTCGAATAAAGTTGCGACTTTGCAATTCCTGAAACAGCGACGGTTGATAAATACCATAACACCAAATCACTCGATTGATAGGTTCCTTAAACAACTCCCTTCTTTTATCCAATAAATTCAGCGTGAAAACAGTTTTACCTGCATGAGATGGAGGGGATGGTAAGGTTAGGGGGGGAGGGATAGGAGGGGGAAGGAGGGTGGAGGGACTATGGGGGGCAGTGGTTTAGGGGGTAAAGGATCGATTGGGGGTAGGGGTGCATGGCTGGGGTAGCATTGCCCAATATAAGGCATGGTGAAACTCTGTGGGGGCCCGCGGGGGGCCCGAAAGATGGGTAGTGGAGGGACAGGCCAGTCATGGCGCACGTGGGTCAGGATGCCCCTTAGCATAAGATTGCTGTGGAGTTGTTGGTGAGTGGCAAGTGGTCATGACAAATGGTCTGTCTCGGGTGATCACCACACATTCCTTGACACATTCTAACTTCCGATGGCCCATTTGCTTACCTCATTTTTGTATTCCGCATTATTATGACATTTTTCATCTCACTTACTTCATTTCTCTATTCATAATTATATTTCCCCGTGGGGGGACAGTGCAGGACATCCAGTGGTGGCCGGTGGTCAACTAAAATGTGTGCCAGTCACTTGAGCCGTGCGTGGGTCTCGCAGCTTGAGGGTTGAAGTTCCAGTCATTCTCCCGTAACGCACATCTGGCCACTGAGCATTAATCTCCCTTTTGGTAGCCCATTCATCATCCCATCTAATTGGCTTCATGGATCATTGAAATTATCTCGTAGTGCTTTGTTGGTTGCATGGTCCCATCGCAATCATTTCGAAATCCACCATGTCATCTCAGTGCTATACTTTTGTTTACATTTCGTAGTTTCCTTCATTTGCCCATACACCTTCTTTTGCAATGTGGCATGGTTGTCGCACAATTTTCTCAGGAGTGTGTAACATACCTGTCTCTTAGTGTTGCTTAACATTACTTCCATGATCTCACGTCTCTGTGATGCCATGATAGTCCGCATTTCATGTCACTACAGTACACAAATGGGGTAAATGGGACCTTACTCCCTTCCGCACTTTATCACATTGAAGTCTGAAATCCATTTTTTACTTTAGAATCAACAATTTGCATATTAACGCTTAGAGCCAAAGATATTTCCCAATAGGTTGCCCACGGCAGGAGCTATCATTGGAAGTATTGCTGAAAGGAAACCGCCCTTTTGTGTTAGAGTTTTCCTCTTTCTTTGAAGGGCGACTTTAGGATTGGAGATGAAACGCAATTTCGTAGCATATCGCTTAAGTAACTTTCGTTGTTTTGGCGCTAATTTCTTCGTCCTCAACTTCCTCACATGAGAAATAATTTCACAAATGAATTTAACGTTAGCATGTCGTATAGCATTGTATCGCTGATTTGCTTTCATTCGTCGGAGAGCTTGAATGGCTGAAGAAAACTTTTGACTTTTACGTTTCGTCATTTTACGTTTCGCCATTTTCCGTGTTAGTCTTTGCTAAAACCTATCTTTACCACATTTGCATAGGTACTAACTATTGCGACATAAGTGACACTCGAAATGAGCAATGTCACAGTGGTTACATTGGCAAAGTTGAATGCAATTACGTATGAAACAGCGTTGACAAAAAGCATGCTTACATCTCTTGAAGATGCGCTTTTCATTTCCATCCTTTCGCTTACATACATCGCAACACATAGTTTCACCGTTACTGATGTCTATAGCAAGTCTTTTTGAAGATATGAATTTGCTAGCCTTTTCTAAATAATAGACGCATGTACAGAAGGAATATACTTCGAGAGTGAGCAGACATAGCTCGAAAACCAGTTGTGCTACAATCAAGTACCACTGCATTTTCAATTTTTCTTTATGGAAAGTTGAATGTGAATATCTGAAATCGCTTCAATCACTAGACTGCTACCATGATGGTTAAATGCGTTAAGACGTTCAGCAATTTTTATCATATGTCTTTTAAAAAATTCTTCGGGGTGATCTACCACTTCCATTGAATAAGAAGCAAAATGGAAAGAGCGACTTTCCACCTCTTCCTTTCCAAAATGACTAAACTTAATTTTCGCAACTAATCGCGCCATGACTAATGCTATCAGAGAATGTATTCATTAACTCTAGAAATAGAGTGCTAGCATCATCGACCACTGCTTCGATGTCGGTCTCATCTTTATGAAAATTTATCACATAATCTTGAACAGCTCCTTTTAAACTTTGCCTATGAAAACGTAATGTTCCGCAGTCGTTTGAGAAAGACATGATCGCCCTTTATCTAACCCATCCATTGCATGAAAACAACAACTCTTCTCATAGTAACATTTATTGAATAACGGTAACAAGCATGCATTATAAATCAATGGTTTGAAAGAGATAAAATAGATACAGCTGATAACTATCATACAGCGAGCAATGATAACCATACAGGACTTTGGCAGTGTTGAGGTAAGGAGGAAAGAAGCATTGGTTATGAACGTAGCTACTACAACGAACAGACAAAATAGGAACACACAAATCCTTAAAACGTTTCGTGACTTCATGATAATGTTGATTCACTCTACTATCCCAAGGCGGGAGCAAAATATCATCAATGATTAGATTGGGAAATACTTTCCTCTCCTTACCAGGATTATTACAAAAGATGCGTATAACATTGAAAGCAGCTAACCATCGTTTAAAGTCAATAAGAAGAGCACTTCACAAGAAAAACAAACCCCAAAATACAAAAAAAAAACAAAAAAATGCAAAACAAATTAAACATATGAAATTCCACCATTAAAACAAAAGACAAATGAAAAAAACATAACAATAAACCCCCCAATATAACATTTGAATATGAAATTTTTAAACTTTAAACAAAAACTAAAACATAAATAAACTCTCTAAGTCAAACAATAAATTTCAAACAAAATTACCAAAAATTGAAAAAAGACTACAAAAAAAATAGAAAACATTTTAAACAAAAAAAAAACTAAACAAAAAAAACTCAAAAAACTAACAAAATATAAAAATAAATAAAATACAAAAAAAATCAAATACAAAACAAATAAAGAAAATAAACAAAAGATACACAAAAACAAAAACAAAACACCATTGAAAAAAAAAAAAAACCAAACAGAAACTTAAAAAAATACATTAAAAACAAAAAAAAAATACGAACCAAACATAAAAAATAAATAAAAAAAATAACATAATAGCGAAAAAAAACAAAAAAATAAAGAATAAAGAAAAAAACAAAAAAATACCAAAAGAAACAAAAAACAAAAAAACAAAACCATAGAAAAAAAAAAAACTAAAAAAATAAAAAAAAAAAAAAACCAAAATAAAAACAATAAAAACATAATCAAAAAAAAAAAAAAAAAAACACAAAAAAAAAAAAAAGATATAAAAACAAAAAAACCCAAAAAAATAAGACCATAATAAATATCAAAACAAGAAAAATGAACCAAATAAAAAAAATGCAAAAATATACGATTAAAAAAAAAAAAACAAAATTAACCAAAAAAAACGAAAACAAAATACAAAACGTCAAAAAACAAAAAAACAAAACTGAAATAAAAAAAAACATTAGAATAACAGAACACTAAGGACAGAAAAGGAAAAAACAAAACACAAAAAAAAAAAAAAAACAAAAATAAAAATCAAAAAAAAAAAACAAAATAAAAAATAAATACAACAATAAAAAGGAAAAAACAAAAACTAGAAAAAAAAACGAAAAAAAGTAACAAAAAAAAAAAAATATAAAATATAAAAAAACAAATACATAAAAAACAAATACACAAAAAAACAATCAAAAAAAAAAAAAAATTGTGTTTTGGTGTTATTTTCCCCACACCACCCATCCCCCCACACCCACACACCCCCATCCCCCCACAAAAAAACCCACCACACACCCCCCAACAAAACCCCCAACCACCCTCACACCCACCCCAACACACACCCACCACACACCCCCCCCCCCCCCCAACACCACCCCCCCCCCCCCCCCCCCCCCCCCACATCCCCACCCCCCCCCCCCGACAACCCCAAAAACCCACCTACCCACCAAAATACACGCCCACCCCCAGCACCCATAGCAAGACAAAGCTAACCTACCCCAATCAAAAGCCACAGAAACCAACCCTATACACTGCGCACCAACCACCCACCACCCACTCCCAAACCAACCAGTTAACGCCACACAAACGGAAATTTACACATCTAAGGAAACGTTCTATAACATATTACAAAATGAAGAATTACATCGATGCTTTTCACGACAAAATACACAAATGATATGATGGCAACGAAGAAGTAAAATGTATCTAATAAGACCACGTCTACGACACTCAAAGCACATAAGCGAATTGTCATAGGGTTTAGTTAGGAAAGGACTAGCAATTCTCCTTCTTTGATTTGCGTTTTGATGTAGCATTCTTCTCCGACTTGCGCTTCGTACCACTGCTGTTAAGGATTTGATCAATTATGTCGTCCACGTTGGGTGGTTTCGGAATATATAGGATGGATTCCATATGCATGGAGAGAGAGGCTATTTTATTATCCTTGTGTCGACCATAATATAGCCCATTCACTTTGAAAAGGATATCCCAAGTACCTTCTCCGAGCTCATCACATCTGATGGGTATTGAATGATCTCCATCCTTCTTATAGTAAGTACACCAATGTGATACCGGTAGGCAAATGTGATTACCATCCCAAATCTTTCTATAGGGCGTATCCTTGTCATCTCTAGCCTTCCACTCTTGAGCAAGAGGAGTAGGAATGTCCGTATTTAATGTCACGTACTCCTCAATAGTATCAAGTTGGTGGCGAATGTACGGACTCACGGGGATCAGTATGTAGTCCCCATACTGATTGTGCATTATCTTGACATCCGTGGAAGGGAGCATTCCCGTTTGGAGTACTACGCTATGATCATCATAACGCAAGGCTTGTTTAAATTTACGCTGTAGCGGTGTAGGATTATGTACCTTGGTTGTTTCTTCCACTGGCCTCAGTTGTAGATGATCTGACCGTAGCGAACCTTGTAACGTTTGACCGCCATTTTGTCCTACTAGTGCAGTAGATGGAGTAGATGCCTGAAAATGAAAAAAGATTGTATTAAGTTTACGTTCAAGGGAGGAGAGGGAGGGAAGTAGCGACTTACCATTTTAGTTGGATAATAGAACAGGGAACTAGGGAGAGAGAAAATGTGCGTCCGTCACTCGTGTGATTCAACTATGGAATGATTCTCGCTGTGGAAGGCTCGCTATTTATAAAGAAATGCTTGATTCTCATTGGATGATGATCCTCATTGGACAATAACATCAAGTTGATTCCAAATCTGGCATCCGTTTACCAATCCGATACTTCGTTTTGAAGCTACAGCCCAAAACGTCCCAAATTCTAACTCTGTCGTTTTTCGCCAATGTCCCAAAATCTTAAATGGCGTCTCACATCTAAACGAAGGCAGATACGAACAAGCCGATTCTTTCACTGAATTTGTCTCACTCTTAGCTTTCAAACGAGCTATCGCACGACAAAATCCGTCCACTGGAAGCCAAAATCGAAGCAAGCTGTCCAGGGGGGGGGGACGTCAGCCGAAAATTTTTTCTCTCCGATTGAGTTGAAACTCACCCTACCGATGCAGAATTTCACGCTGAATCCGAATCTGACCTCCGTTTTCTCATCCGACCACTCCTTCCACTCGAAACAACCCATTTTACAACCCAACATTCAGCAGATTGCACCAAAAACATCACACACTATAACCTCAAGGCTAATCCTGGCGGTCGCCCAAGTCCACCACGACACTCTATCGTTCCAGAGGGGGGGGGGGGACTCAGACACGAAGCACCACGGCGTCAGCGAACATGTTGTGAACGTGGACCCACCTGGCCGGCACACCACGACAGACCACAACCTCTGTCGTTCCAGAGGGGGGGGGGACTCAGACACGAAGCACCACGGCGGCCGACCACGACACTCTGCCGTGCCAGAGGGGGGGGGACTCAGCGATGGCGGCCATCTTGCGCGGTCCAGAAGTGGAGTTTTGCTTACTACTGCCGACCAAATTAAATGGCCGCTCCGTGATAGAAAAACTTTCTAAAATATAAAATATTGACAGAAAACCATAGCAGTGAAATTTTTCAATAATGCTGAAGAAAATACAGATTTCCAAATTAAATTTGTTAACTACTCTTCTATTTGTATAGCCAATAAAAAAATGTGCAAGGGAATAAATTCGAGTATGGTATGTCGAACATCCTCAAACAATTGCAAAATAATTACATGTGAAGTATCGTCAGTAATCCTCAGTACCTGATATCCACATATTGTAATAGCTTCATGCACAATTACCCTATGTCGTATTTCACTAAATTAGATCAGATTTCTTATGTCAATTGAATAACTGCATTCGTGATGTCTAGGAGACACAAATCACAGTTTCAACGCAATTAGTCTATATTTAAGCTCCTTATCAGTGCTTTGAGGCCATGGCTATAAAATCACACTTCTAAAAATGAATTTCGCACTTTTTTTATAAACATTGTGCATGTTTGCAAAGCTTAAAGAAGGATTTTAAACGTGTTTTTGGCAGTGTTTTCATAATCATTTCCATGCATGTTTTCATCTATATTTTCAAATATTTTTCAATTTTACCTTTTTTTTAATCATGTTTTTATTTAAGTATCATGCGTACTTGATATCCATGAGGCTGATGAGCATGAGATAGAATAACTGATAGGCACCTTGATATTTTATTCAAAGCGGAAGAGAATACATTATCCTACGAGTATAGTCTATCCATGGCTTGTAGAGTGGCGAATGTGAAAATTAGAGAATAAAGAATCACGGTGATTATTCAAGAATAGCGTGATGTACCGTACACTATAGTAACATTTAGAAATAATAATTCACGCAGACTGTTTAAAAAGATTCTAAGATGAAAGGATTCGAACGATTTTTTATGAAATTTATCATATCTTGCGTTTCATTGAACAGAAAGTACTGCAGTACTAAGGTAGAGTTTGAAAATTAGGCTAAGTGGCCAAATGAATCTGTCAAAGCTAAAACAGTGGCATATTTGGATGCGATTTGCAGGTACACTGTAAATCGCTGGATACGAAAATTACACACAAACATATGCCAAAATCACATACAATTTGAAACTAACATCTGATACGAGATTCTTGCATGTTAACAGAGATCTGGTATGTTTTTCATACGACATCTTACTTACTTTCGCATGTGATTGGTATGTAGAGACACGAACTATTCTATCTGTGATTGGCTGTTTTACACTGAAATACGAGTTGTTGATATGTTTTATATACGAGACCCGATGCAAATTCATCCTTATTCGTATGCATCTGGTATGCATTCCGTATGTACAGCTTTAAGTCACATAGCAAAAAAATATATGTATTACATACTACTGTCAAAAAAACTTTTTTCGGTAATACCAGTCATGAACATTTTTTGTTTGATAGAGTGATATTTAACTAGATTACATTTGTTGTGATATTTATTGTGAATTTCATACTCTACGAGATTGTCATCTTTGCTATTTGTCTAGCGTTAGTTAGCTCTACTTTATGAACCAAGTTGATAAACACCAAAGCATTCAAAAGATATATATCATGCAATCATGTTGACTTATATATCTCAAACATAACTATTTTTTGCGTTCATGAATTGTAATGTGTTTTTACTTCGGATTGATAATATGCTTAATTTCAAAATTACATAATGCATAATTGTTGATGGTTGAATACTCATTGATTATTCATGAAATGCCTTAGACTTACGTGTATCAAAATCGAATTCAGTATTGAAAGTATGACACTTGAATGTCATTATCTCACTACTTACAGAACAGTAGCAACATTAGTGTGATCTTTATTGACAAACATACTTTGGACACGATTTATGCTTTCTTTTAACATTGTGCTGGTATGGCTTTAGTATGTAAAGCATACCACATTTGAATTAAGCGATTTACAGTGTAGCAGTAATAGACTTTTAGCAGATACATAAGCAAATGGAAATTTATATTGCGCAACAATATTTTGAATACTTTGACATCTTTCTCGTAGATGAGCTTATTTGTTGTGTAGAAACAATTTATTTTGCAGATGCTAATGAAATTCCAACCAACTGTCTTCCTTATAACAACGATAATTCACCCATTCCTCTTAATGTCACGAAACTTGATGGAACGATATTCAACGTAAACAACGTCGCGAAAAAATGTAGATGGATAGTGGAAGTAAGTATTTTAATTCCATTCCTCTATGATCTACCGTCAATGGAATTGCACCCCGGCACACTTGGTAGCATACTGTAGGCTCATTTTCGTGTTTATGTAAATCTTTTTACAATCGAATATTGTCAATTATGTTATTAGTTTAAGTGATTGATAATTATGTGATAATGCAAGATATATATGAAAATTATATGTCATAGATCGGATGACAGACATAAGGCGGATTACAAAGTTGAGCAATAAAAAAGAATTTAGTGGAGATGGACATAGAAGAGAATAATGTTTCGATTAAAAGTCAGATGAAGCTTTCGGCTCCTGTGTTTTGTGCGTTATTGTGCACTGATCCTTGGAATGAATGAGTCCCTGTTCTTAGATTTCGTTGGTGGAGGCCGCCGGCTATGGCAGGAAAAATTCCGTGGAGTGGGTGCGCATTGTTGATTGTGATCATCATAAGCAAGCGTTATTTGGTTTTATCGATTTTCTGATGTAAGTCAATCACATTGCAGTACTTGAATCGTTTCAAGCGACCTGTTTCAATGCAACCCTTTAATTTACTCCTTGCAATTCTATTTTGCGAAACCTCACCAGTTTGGTGCTGTGGAAAAGCAGTGACTTTAAGCGCTAGCGATTGATGGCACAAATCGTGGCACTTTGATGCTTGACAATTTTGATTGCATGCAAATGTCGGTTGGATTGTTAGCTTTGGTTGTTGTTCTCGTACATTCATTTAAGCTGTCTGTGTAGGAGATATCATTTAGTCAAAGCATTTAGTGAATTGATACTCACAGATGAATTGAATATGAGAGAATATCAATAGTCTTTTGTAGTTGCATTTGAACTTAAAACTGATAACATGAAGTGGAATCTCGCGACCGTAGACCAACAGAATGTGATATTATTGTGTTTATCCAATGGGTAATCTGAAGTTGAATATTGAAGAAATGTTGCTGTTATTTTTGAAGCCAATTTATTTTATGAGCCAATATATTTCTACTACGCGTCGCTATCATCAGGTCTCATATCATGAAAAGAATATAATATTGTAATGTTATTTATTATATATATCTTTTTATTGTATATTATTGTATCATTGTATAATATTGTATTATTGTATTATTGTATATTATTTATATTTATTATATAGGCCTATATTATGGTGCCATGATGAAACGACGTATAGTCGTAGAAATATATTGGCTTCAAAAATAACAACAACATTACTTCAATTTCCCACTTTCTGTTATGAATTCGAATGAAGGCCCTTTTGCTACTTTATCCAATGGGTGTTGAACATTAAAACTCTTCCAATTCGGGATTGTCAACTGTTGGTTGACAAATAGATGAATGATGTCAGCATTCGGTTGAGTAATAAGACGGCGACAACAGCTAATTTCACTTCATGTTTTGTACTTCTGATCTAGCCGATTAATGAAAACATATGCAAAATCATATCTGCCGCGACCTTTGTTTCAATTCTTCGATGTGGAAATTAAAGGCGTTGGTAAAGACTTTGTAGAATTTTGATACCTGTAGACTATGTATGTTGGTAACTGAGAGTTTTCATAGAATGCATTTATTTACAATGACAATCAAGTATCGATGCATAAATCAGAACAGTGACAGCAGCAGTCAGATGGGTGAGTAACTCTTCGACAACGTTTTCTGAAGGAATCAACTTGCAGTAATAAATTTTGCAATAGTGACACTAAACGTGGTGAGCAATAACTCAAGAAACTTTGAATCAGAATTTTGTGCAATAGAGAGTTATAAGGAATGTATAGCAAGCAGGCAGAGGTTGTCAAAAATTATGGTCAATTTTTAATGTCAAAAATCAGTCACAATTGACTGATTGATTTGCAATTGGAAGGGTATTTCATCGACTACTTTACTTGCAATTCCTTCACCACTCACCATCGTAGGAGTGACATCCCACCTTCATTGATCTATATTGATACTAAGCTTATTAAATACACCTTATTCACAAGTTGATGATGCTTTTCAGAATTCTAATCAGGACCTATTTGGTGCATGACGCACTTAGTATCTCTGTATTGCAATAGTTTTATGATAACTTTTAACGCTATACATGCACTTTATGTTCCGTATAGACACGTGTGATTATTCATTCATTTGTTTCAATGATTGATTGTCACTACCTTGTGATGAATGAACTTAAGTCTGTACAAAATTTATCAATATTTACATCCAATTTAGAATACCATACCTTGTCCGACTTTTATGATACAAATAATGAAATGTCTTAATCAAATTCAATGCTTATAGTTGCATAAAACATCTATGTTTGCACTTAAATTTAAATTTTCTTGCGATTCGCAATCATCCAATGATGTTTGCGGTTTCAAATTCTACTAAGTTTATTCAAAATTTCAAATCGCCGCTAATACAGGTGCTTCACTTTATGACGAAATGGAAAACGTCGAACGAAATGCTAGACTGATTGCTTACTGTATAACTTACGGAAGCAACTTACAGAAGACGCTACTTTGAGGAATATGGAGAAGAAGCACCTGATGGAAGAACAATCAGACGATGGTTCAACAAGTTTCTCAATACCGGTTCCATCTTACTACGCGATAGACAATCCCCATGTTTATGACGAGGTATCCATAAGATCAGAGAGCCTGACCGTACTCGTCGCGATATCATTTAATGGCATTATAGCAGTGGACATCAGTGAAGAAGCCATGACAAGTAATCGATACTGTGACATTCTGCCCGAGGAAGTGTTCCCTGTTCTTGCTCGCCAGTCTCACCGCACCTCTGTGCTTCAACAAAATGGCGCTCCACCCCATTTTAGTACCCAGACAAGGAACCTGCTTAACGACCGGTTGAAGAACCGATGTATTGGAAGGGATGGTCCAATTCCGTGGCCCGCCAGATCTCCCGACCTCAGCATCGGCGATTTCTTTCTGTGGGGCAATGTCCAGTATAGAGTGTATTCATTCAGCTTCGAAGGCAATGAACAACTCAAACTGCAAATTGAAAAGGAACTCGAGGATCCCTATATCTATGATAAGTACATCATATAGGAATTTCATTCATTGATGTGAACTTTGTGTGGGACAAATTGGCGGTCATTTCGAAAATTTATTGTAAATATTATTTTAACATAATTTTTCTGATACCTATGATACATGTTAGTTTACCTAATACAATTAATATTAGCTTGAAAACTTGTCGTTTTTTTCTGAAAATATATCGGACAAGGTATGGTATTCACCCTGTAGTTCAATATATTGCATATAATGGGTCTACTCAAGTCACTATCCAAATCTGCCCAAGTTATTATGCTATTGCATAGGATGTTGGCCTATGCAGCCTCTTTACATGTAGTAATTCTTGAAAGTGAAGTATAAAATGACTCACTTCGACATTTCATATGACAGATCGATTTTCAAATATGCAGATGACATTGTTCTATGCTTTCCTCATAAGATCTCTAACAGCAACGAGATTAGGAATAAGTAAAGCTTCAACATATTGTTGGATGGGCGACAGAAAAAGATCTTTCCTTAAATATGACTAAAAGCTGTCACTTACTGATTTAAAACAAAAAGTAGGCTACATCTTCCGTCAGCCCAGCAATTTTCTTCATCTTCTAAGGGCACTGAAGAGCATGACTACCAAAGAAGAACTGATTCGAGTCTATCAATGTCTTGTTATTGGTACTCTGAGTTATTGCAGTACGGCCTATATTGGCAGCATTTTCAATAAGGATAAGCGCAAGATCGGTAAATTCGTCCGTCGCTGTCACTGGGTAATATGTGGAAAGGGATGCAAAGATAGCTGTCTTCCTGATTTTTACCAAGCACAAGAAAGGCAGGCATTCACTTTGTTTTCGAAAACTGAGTTTTGTTGACCATGTGTTGCATCCTATTTTTGCCTGAAAGTTTGCAAAGTGATCGCGTAAGAATTCCCAAATGTATTACCTTGAGACATCAAAGTTCTTTTGTGCCATCCAATCAAATAATTGCAATTATTTGACGACAGTAATACATTAATTGCAGTAAATTGATGTCATCAATCATTGCAATTATTTGATTGGCATGATTATATGATTGAAACTAATTGATTGCTTGCAATTGCAATTGAAATAATTGATGTCTTGACCAAAATTAATTGCAATTCACTTTGGTGACCATTGCATCCAGGTATCAGAATTCTGAGGACATGGATTCTCCTACACTTCTTCAGAATTTAATTTCGCATGAATTTTTACTTGCTAGCAGAAAGTTCTATATCACAATATGCATGTACAATGATAAATATACATAATCAATAGAAACATAATCAAATTAATAATCATGCACTTGATTCTTATACGCTTCACATTATCAAAGATGGCACACAACACAGTCTGCGGTCTTATTCCGACACCCAGAGCAAGTTACTGCAGGGAACGAGGAGGAAAATGAGACTCAAAATTCAGGCGTAAGGTGTATAACTGCACATCATTCTGTGAAAGTCTCATTTTCGGCCTCGTTCCCAACAAATACTCGCTCTGGCTACCGAACTATCTAGGGAAGTAGCTAAACCGTATTAGAAAATGCTCCGAAGACAGTGGAAGACTCTTTGTGTTCTTTAGTTATCTCCTATTATTCCACTACTATAGAATAGGCTTCGATTGAAATGCTACAGCGCATAGCATTGTAATTCAACTGTTTCGTTCAACATCAATCAACTCATCTGATGCTTCGTCTTGAGTCAGATGCGCCTTATTGAACTTTAGCTGCCACTTTTTACTGACACTCAGAGGATAATAAGCTGATGAGATCAATGCATTTATTCTATCATCATTCACTAAATTGCTATTGTTTCGATGGTGACGCACGAAGCACGATTATTGAACGCATGCCTTTGCTTCCATTGTTTGTCCATTCTTTCCTGACTCATCATGGATCGGAAAGTGTGAGCAATAAAGTTGCACGTGTAGACGCACCCTATAAATGCTTTCATCAATGCGTAGCTTGTTCCGACGTTCCGGCGCTCTCTGGCCTTGGTGCACTGTGCGTTCTTTCTCAACGATCAACAAAGAAACAAGAGTGAGAGTGGGAAAAAGAGGAACTAAGCCAAATGGAAGAAAGGTTGGGTGCTTTATGTGCTACCGCGAATAAACAAGGTTAATTAACTAATTTCATTTTTTGATAGAGTGCATGTTCAGTTTCTAGCTGGCTTGTGTTCGAATTCTGGTGAGACGAGCTGCGATCGGGAAGATAGAATGATGATGTCCATTAGGACTTAATTTGTGCCATATCTATATTAATTATCGTAAACCCCTTTTTCTCTACATTACTTTTGTATGATGTTGTTCAGCTCTCTAATGCAATTATTGAAAAGGAATTATTAAAATTTGAATACAACATAACACTTTAATTCAAATTTATTTGCATATTAACTTAGAAAGTTTGATACATTCAATTATGAATATTGGAATCGTGAATCTATTGACATCTTACATAGATGTTTAGCATTTACCTTATCACTGAACCTGCTGTATGGAGTTCCCCTAATTGCAAATAATCATTTAAATTTGATGATGATTATTGTAATAATTATGTTGCTTACTACTCACATAATAAACATTGTATGTATAATTTATGTCATATTCTTCCAAAGCATGATGTTGTTTTGAGAATGACTTCTCCGTTTCAGGCTCCGGACAATTTGTTAAACCCTATTCTGAATTACCGAATAAATGCTTTTCATTTCAATGAGATAGGCAATTGCCAAAGTCGCATCCGAATTACAACTGAATCAAGGAGAGACGAGTAAGTATTTCTCAGTTACATCATCTTGCACAGCTAAGAACACATGCACTGCTTGCGCATTGCGTCAGTGATGCGTCAAGCATATTCTACGTTGCTTACAATATTTGCTAGATAGCTTACGCTGCGCTTCATTAGTTTACAAGTCAGGTTGCACTGCGCTGTTTTGCTAGGCAGTTTTCCCTCTGCGGTGAAAACTCAATAATTTTATCGTTAGTCATTGTTTATCTCTATGTATCATGTTGCGACGTTTAATGGTCAGTTGGTGACTTGCCATGTTTCTGATTATCAGACAATGAATAGTAATACCGGCATCCATTTCGGTTACAGCTTGTGATTTTTTGCTCAGATGGGACAACATTAATGTGTTTTTATTGCAAAATTAAATCTATCCACTTACATCGACACGTAGATATCATGGATTTGAGTCAATTCATCGACAGGTCTCTTCATCAATGTCTATGTCCATAGTCAGAAGACATTGGAGTCCCTGATAAAGTTCAAAGACATCATAGCTTGATGTCTATGAATCATTGAGTTAATTTATGTCTTTTATTCTATGCATACATAGACATCCCCATTTTACTATTCATGGAGTGTTGCTGAAAAGTAGCACTTTACAGGTCATGGACAACTTTACAGTTCATGGAGAAAAAACAAGTTATACGATTCGCGTCGTTGTGTTTTTGTTATTATCTTAGTAGTCTTAATTTAATCTCGTTGTACCCATTTAGAAAAATAGTGTAGTCTTGTTAAACACCCTTTTAGTCATAGAAAAATACTTTAAATAATGCAAACATATATTTTCATCTCTTATTCTTGTTGCTTTGACAAGAAAACAGTTCAAAGGTTAACGATAACATGGCTACAGTTTTCAAAATAAATGTTCTTGGAAGAGATATTCTCGGTGCCACTACTGGATCTACCTATATCGCTTCATGATAACCTGTTTTAGCGCTCTCTGCCTGTTTTGTTATGATTCTTGAATCAAATTTCAAATATCACAAGTTCGGATTGACAAATCCAGTGAGCAAGAGATTTCTACATGACCATAGAAGTTTCTAATGGCCATCATTTCTTATATCTATGTATAGAATAAAATTACATACACTCATTGGCAAAGCTTTTTACAATACGAGGTAAACTTTCTATGACTCGATCGCTGCGCTCTCTCGTCATAGAAAGTTTACCTCGTATTGTAAAATGACGCTTTACCAATTTCGTGTAAATAATTATAACTGTCTATGGATGCATGATATTCTTGAGCGAATATAATCCACCTGTCCACGAAAAGACCTGTCGATGAAGCGAACCACCACCATGTTTTTCTATACCGCAATTGTCTTCACCACATTGCCTTTCAGTTTCTAGACTTCTGTTTATATAAACCTATAGTTATAGTTTATTTCTGATTTCTCCTTTCTTGTTCTATGTTCCAGCTGTTTACTTCACTTAAATCTCAATTAAATCTCTTAGCCGAATCTGCTAGAGTTGATGAAAAACGGACCACCTACATCATGTCGAAATTCAATTGGTCATCATGCCCTCTCATGACCGCTAAGTTCTACCCAACAGATAGGCGAACATAAGTAGTGAACATGTACAGTCGATAGGATGAGAGAACTAAGACACTCCTGTGCTAATTGCTTGTTCGTCACAGTGTAGTAACAGACTCAGCGCGGCTTTCGTTTGCATCTCTAGTGGCAAGGGGAAAATTTTTTTAAAGAAGTTAGTTTGAAAAAGAACTTTTGAGGATTCTGAAGATACCAAACTTTAACATCTTTGATAAAAAAGTGATAATATGTCATTTTAGTCAATAGAGTCACGATTTTGGGATAAATTCACGCTATCATTATTTTTCCTAATCCACTGACTTCGATGAACAACATATCAAAAGAAACTTATAAATATTCGCTCTCAATGTGCCTGATTTATCAGCATACTAAAGCGCTTTATTATTGAAAATTCCGCTTTGTAAATTCAGTGATTTACCACTGTCAGAAAGCAGAAAAATGAATGCTAATCTATCATATGCGTATTTAAAGCTGAGAATGCAAGCCCCCGAATGATGTATGCTAAGTTGTTGTGTGACACGATTGGAAAGCATGATGATCGATTGCATTTTTGCAGAATTAAGGCGGCCTGCTTTTTTTGTGATCAGCTCTTGACCGTCACAAAAGAATATCATTCTTTTTACTGAATGACTATCGTCAGAAGATAGTTTTGATTTGCATGTCTCAGATAACTCAAATTGCAGAATATCTGAACGCGGATTGTAGGAACTTTAATTTTCACTTCAGGATTGTAAGGGTTGTACATAATTATTCAGCATTTGCTATAAATCCGACAGTGCCCCCACGTGCCTCAATGTCGGCGCGCTACTGATTCATTAATAACAAAATATTGCACTCATTTGCTGACACAGCTTTTCATACTCATCTTTTACCACTAGACATTTTGATTTGCAACAAGCGTGCTTTTATTTTAACCATACAGCAAGTATGTAGTAGTTAGAGTGTCGACTCAAAAAGATGTCAGCATGCAGTGAATACTTTTATATCAAAATATTCAGTTTCTTGTTGGAGACTGCGTTCCTGCGGTCCAAAACTATATTTGATCAATTTTTAACAGGGGTGACTTTTTAATCGGAATCGCATCGATGTGATTAAATGATTAATAATCGCATCATAAAGCCATTAAACGATTAATCGCTCGATTAATTTCTTATATGATTTCAATATCTACTATTAATATATTAGATAACAGTATTACTGTTATTATGTAAACTATCACTGCATCTCAACGTATTGTTAAGTTTTTATTCCCATGCACAATCACTTTGTCTTTGTATTGATGTAACTTAAAGTCGTATAATTAACGTTAATTGTACGTAGGTCTACATGTTGATTATGAAAAAGTATTTTACTCTAAAAAAGAAATTTACATTTATGACTACATTGTAACATGTATAAAGCCCGCGCGATTATGACCACATTAAGTAATGCAAAATGAAATTAAAACAATGAATTTCAAAGAAACTATAATGGAACAACAAAGTTGAGAAATGAATGATTATTGAAGTCGTTTGTCTCACAGAAATTTCTTCAACAGAAGTATATGGATATAATTACAAAAATGTCACTCCTCACAAAACAATTTAAAAGATAAGTACAACCATACGATTCGTCAGGAAGGATTTGTCAATACATCACATCGTTGCCTGCCGCTGACTCACTTATTTAATTCATTTTAATTACCCTTGCTCGAGACCACCTATGTGGAATATCAGTGCAGTCTAATGCAACCAGAAGACTAAAAATAAAGCATAGTCACCGAATCACAAGTAAGTCATTCATTTCTACACCTTTCTGTTCCGTACTAGAGAATTCCACCCTTCACACGAAACGCACTAATAGAATAATCGATTGATCAACTTAATAGAAAATTCATTCATTAACACCACTATCTAAAGAATCAGCAAAATGATGTAAGTGTTTTTTTGCATTAGAATAAGGAATGAAAATTTACTAGATATCTTAATTAAACGGAAAATAAGCTGATTATAAAGGAAATTTCACAAACTGCATTAATGCACGTCTTCATGGAAAAGATGAGATGCTATTGTGCTTCTTGACTTAAATTTCATGTTTTTAATTCAATTTTTATCGGCATGATTTTATGATTCACTAAACATATGTTTCATTTCTTGAATCTGAATAATATTGCGGACTTCGCATCTGTTAAGGTTAATTGTGATCACTGTTTTTGATTATGATAGCTTGCTCTGTCAGAGGTAGGAAGTTTGATATTTTCACGCTGAAGAAAATTCTCTTATTAATAAGGTCGAGCAATAAAGCAGTCCCTTATTAATGTTATCTATTTTTATTGAAGTAGACCCATCGAACTGCTAATTAAGCAAATATTACGACTCCAATGTTTCCAGTCAAGGAAGATTTGTAGAATGCTGTTCTTCCTTTTGTATTACATAGTATCATGATCAGTCAACTTCGTGTAAATTTCTACAAAAGTTCAAAAATTTGCACACGTCATATGTGGCAGTGGGTCACAACTCGAGTTCAGAGTATAAGATCGAAATTGCATGCACATTGGGGATTTAATTAACACTGAGTTGGCAGCTAATATACTTACTATATGGTTTTCACTATGTGCTAAAATTTCTTTATGGTTTGCATGAGTTGACTCACTGCTACCTAATATTGAGACACTTACGACAAACAAACGAAAATCATTTAATATTCAAATATATCTACATAAATCCGATGGAGACTAGATGATATATAATCTGAGATAGTGAGCACAGTTACTGCTGAAAAGCTGCATGGGAAAACCATCAAGAACAGACTCATATTGCACAACAATAATTAATCTGGTAATCACTTTAAGAAAACAAATCCAAATGCGATGGGTTCACTCCCCTATCACCGTCAGTGGGAATCAGAACATATAGGATCAACATTATAAAAATATTCTCTATATTGCAATAAAATTAAAGGTCGATGTATTTAATTTTCAGCTTTTGTGGAGGTACGACTGGATGGGAAGAGCCAAGAACATTAAATTCTAAGTTTTTCACAATAGACTATCGAGTAGCTAGAGAGAATTCCTACTTTTCTTTATCATATCGATTTACGGGTACCCTTTTAACAACAACATCGACATCTACAACAACGTTAACAACACACCCAGCTACTACATCAAAAGCAATAGATGCAACAACAGAATCTACTGAGACAACAGAAGCGGCAACAACAGATCCGACGGAGATAACGACAGCAGAAGCGGCAACAGAGCCTACTGAAACAACAACAGAAGCGACAACAGAGCCCACTGAGACAACAACAAAAGCGACAACAGAGCCTACTGAGACAACAACAGAAGCGGCAACAGAGTCTACTGAAGCAACAACAGAAGTGACAACAAATCCTCCTGAAACAACAACAGCAGAAGCGACAACAGAGCCTATTGAGACAACAACAGAAGCGACAACAAATCCTCCTGAAACAACAACAGAGACGACAGCAATACCTATTGAGACAACAACAGAAGCGGCGACGGAGCCTACTGAAACAACAACAGAAGTGACAACAGAGCCCACTGAGACAACAAAAGAAGCGTCAACAGAGCCTACTGAAACAACAACAGAAGTGACAACAAATCCTACTGAAACAACAACAGCAGAAGCGACAACAGAGCCTACTGAGACAACAACAGAGGCGACAACAGAGCCCAGTGAGACAACAACCAAAGCGACAACAAATCCTCCTGAAACAACAACAGAGGCGACAGCAATGCCTACTGAAACAACGACAGAAGCGGCGACGGAACCTACTGAGAGGGTGACGGAGGTGACTACGAATCATACTGAAAAGGAAACTGAAACAACGGAAACAACAGAGGAAGTCACAGACGATATGGGTAAGCCAATTATCTTTTATTCTTTTAGCAATATGCTGCATGGTTTCAACGAATGTCATTTCTAATTTTGTAGTCACATATTCTGTAATTGGACACTTTTTCGAATCGCGCTCACCTCTGCTTGCACTTTAGAAGTTTTCTCCCAGTCTATGTACCGTATTTTGTTATAGACAATACAGCATGAAAAATAATAGAATGACAAATGGTTAGCACATGTGAATTTCATGCAAATACGTCAACCGATGCAGACTGAGATAAAGGAACTACTTGGTTTTGAAAACAGAAGTCACAGTGTAGTAAACTTTTAGTATTCAAACTTCGTCCGTCCCATGATGCAAACATATCCTAGAAATATATTCATTTCTCTTTCGTGTAGCATGCCCTGCATGCAATAAGCAATGAAGCAGACATGCAACAACAAATTCTTTCACTCCGAAACATAGGTTTCGTAAAAATGAAAATGTCACAATTATTTCCGATTGACAAGCTTTGATTTGATTCTATCAGACTATACTAAAACAGAACAAGAAACAAACATGATCCATATAATGGAAAATGTGCTTTCCGGGCAATAAAAATTCAAAAGTCACGATCAAAATTTATTGAAGAAAATTGAAGTTATAAAGATGATCCACTTTTCTTCAGAAAATCTCCGGTGTCCTAAAACGAATTGGATTTTATTTACTACCTCAATTTTCTTCAGAAAATTGTAATTGTTGCTTTTGACTTTTGACACATGGTATAGTTTTGGTGCATATGTCTTTGACTCTACCGATGTTGTTCATTCAATTTATGCAATTTTTTATTGACTCGTTGGAACAGAATGATATTTCCAAACTCAATTATGAGCACCACAAGTGCTATTATATGAATAGGATAGAAGGGTGACTTAAAAAATAGCCCATTGAGAAAAACAAGGATGACGTCCACTTGGCGAATTCACTAATTGTTTCACCCTTGCCCTGTTGCCCACTAATGTCTTTGCTATATATAATTACTGCATTAATGATCTCTGCCCCCTTCCAGATCTTCTAATCTAAACAGTGTATCTTATCAAGAATGGGTACACATGCATTTTATGCTTCAGTCATCATAATCACAGATCCCCATTCCAGTGGTCGCTCTATGCTTTTCTGCTAAGTCATGCTCATCAAATATTTTGGTTTCAAGCGGAAATTCCTAGTGTTAAAAAAGCAATATCTAGTTTTTGAACCATTCAAGCATTATCAAAGAGTGCATGTGATAATGTAACGTTATAAACTGTTGCTGATTTGATGAACAACATTTCAATCTCATTTCTAATTTGATGTGTATGTGTTATTATAATGCCTGTCATTGGCAATGTTTGCGAGAATCAGGTTAAATGTGGATTAAATTGACCAAAATGCTTGCGTTTGCCGACATTGGGAAGTTTGTCAAATCTGAATGCGTTTGGCTTCATAGACAGGGACACATGAAGATGATAGGAAATGACCTAAAGACATTCCATATCAAAAATTGTGACTCTGTGCTGAGTACTTTTTGCTTAATCAGAGAGAACACAGAAATTGTCTGACAAGGAGAGGAACTAACTAGAACTCGGCAGGCGCGCATATTCGTAGCATGCATGGGGTGTACATCATTTTCGGCCTCGTTCCCTTCAGAAAACCGTTGTGGTTGCCGGACAAATTCGCCATTCCCCATCTCTCCATCATCGGGCAGAGGGCTAAATGTTTGATAACGCAAATGCAAGTGTCCGGTTCCTTCGGTGAGTGATATTCCGATTCAGAAATAAACTCTAAGAAGCAATCCTAGTAATGCTTGCTGCTATGCCCATCTTACAGCAAAGAGTAGCTGAAACGAACGAAAGTCAATACAACAGAGTGACGATTCACAGCAGCATATAATTTTGATATGCATTGCAACAAGGACCATCCCTGGGACTTATTTAGTATCGTCAAAGACTGACAATTGCACTACCAATCAAAATGCATGTATATTGGAGAAATCAATCCCAGTGTAATGGGCTAGTCCGTTTGAAGTACGCCCAACCTTGCTTGTCCGGGCTTTTATCTTCCTGCATACCTAGTTTGAGAGCCCTGCGAAGTTATTAAAACCCGTAATTTTCAAAAACTCTTTTATGAGGCGATGTCAACCTACATTTATTAGCAAATATTGGTGTTTGTTAAGCCTTTCTTGGAATTGGGGGATTATTTGTGATTTGATTTCAATACTACCATGCATGAAGTAATACACATTTGCGTCAAGTGCAATGCGTCAAATTCTGAAAAAGCAAATACAATATACTCGGACACTATGTTTATGTCTTCCTTGCATAAATTTCAATATATCTTTCATATATTCCTGGCTTTCAGAAACAACAACTGAAGAATCTACTATGCCTGAGGAAACAGATGGAACAAAATCTCCATCTTACACCACAAGACCAGACATTGGAGGGAAAAGTAAGCAATGTATATCATGAAAGGACGGTGAAAAATATCGTCCCTTAAGCATCGTTCAGTGCATAATGAGATTGACTTGAATTTGCGTCACGAGCATGGACAGCTCCGGCCTGACATCATGAAATGAGACTTTAATTCGCTCGACATTTTCTCGGAAATGAGCTGCGCTGCATCGCCAAAAATATGAGCGATTATTTTGACCATCATGTTGAGATTGCATGAAATCGAATGTTTGAAACCAATTTGTTATCTATGAACTCTTATATCAAAAAATATATCGCATGACGAGCGGGACCATCAAAATAGCTACATGTACATGCATAATATTCTGATATGTTAAAAAAACATAGAGAAAAGTTGTCATAGACATTCCAGTCATGCAGAAAGAAGCATTTTTGCATGTACGTGCACGGGTAGGGTGTGTCCACGCAGGTCAGATTGGGTATAAGTCAGCTCAGTAAATTAGTAACTCAATCACGTAATAATTTCCCAAAATTGGCCGTTAAAAATGTGAATTGTAAAACATATGCGATTTAGCCATGTGCTCATCGGATCGCACTATAGTGACTTCCTCACATGTGGTATGTCTTATAGATATTTCCATAGAGTAGGGATATATAGGTAGAGTGTCGACTCAAACGGGTATCTGTATACAGTGAAAATTTTTATATGAAAGGATTCAGTTTTTGCGGAGATAACGTTCCGGTGGTCCAAAAATTATTTGAGCAATTTTGCAAATTTTTATGCTACCGAGATGACGCCGCTATATAAGTAGTATGAAACAAGTTGGATATCAAAAGGAATGAATATTTGCTAATAAGCATCCTAACTAAGCGGAAATCAAGCTAATTATCAAGGGAATTTCATGAATTGAATTACAATGCAAGCTTTCGTGAAAAAGTCGCAATATTATCCGTGCTTTCTTGGCTGAAATTTCAAGTTTTTAATTCAATTTTCATCGGCATGATTTTATGATTCACTAAATTCATTTTTCACTTCTTGAATCTGAATAGTGATGTAGACCCATTTACATTTTTCAAAGTAAATTGAAATCATTGTCTTTGATTGTGTGATTTTGCTGTGCCAGTGGCAGGTTGCCTGTGACATGATCACGCTTAAGAAAATACTCTTGAGGTTGAGCATGAAAGTAATAGGAACCTATCGAATTGCTAATTTAGCAAACATTGAATCTCCAAGGCTATCATGACGCTGAGAATCTGTAAAATAGCGTCATTCCTTGTGCATTACAATACAATCATGATCATTCAATTCCGTGGTGATTTCTTCAAAAATGCAAAAATTTGCATGTCTCACATTTGGTAACAATTACCAACTATATCACCTTCGAGCTCATTTAATGAAATCGCAAACTGTGTATACACTTTGGGGATTTAATAAATGCGGAGTTACCACTCTACTTAATACACTTACTCTATGGATATTTCTTTGCACTAATTTGAGATATTACATATTACGAACTTTACTCTGCGGCTAGCGAAGGTAATTTCGATCATTTGAATTTCAGGTCAACGGATATCTGATCATGATCGAAATCTCATTATTGGTCTATGTGCAGCAGGTGCAGGACTTGTCGTGGTTTTGACAGCTGTTGGTGTTTTTATTCATCATTTCGCTCGTCGTCCGGCTAATCCAGCCTCTTCTGTGTCTAAGGCACGAATTTCGATGGTAACACTGAAAAAAGATCCTCCTCCAGTTGGACATTACGTCAATTACGCCTATGACGAGCCGCTTCCAAGAGTGAATTGAAATTTCTAGTTTTACGCTTGGTGATATGGATCGATTTGGATTGATATTACCATATTGTGTGAAGTGCCACCAGATTTCTTTGTTCCTCATTTATTTGGTGTTTGTCTTCTGTGAAAAATGGGAGTGACAGTATCGAAGTCTTCGGCCGACTGTGTCACATTGGCAGTGAAGCCACTTGTATATTCTCATTAACTACCTCTTATATCATATTTTTATACAAGAAAACTAGAAGAACCATTTCGCGAAATGCCAGTGTTGGGCAAGTTAACCAAAATTTATACTTCTGTTGATGTGAATACAAAAAATGAGATTAATTGACTAGTTTTCTGGCAATCATCCACAAACTGACCAAAATTTCCGCGATCTTCCAATAACTGTGTTGTAAGAAAATCGATTGTCGAGAAAGCGAGCTCGTTAGTGATAACTGCAGATTATGGGAAAAGTAGCGTTTATATATTCCAACAAACGCTGGCTTCCAGCAGACGACGGCTCTCTGAAGTAGCATCTGAATTAGAAATTTCTAATCTTAACGCGGTTAATTGGGCGGCATTTCGACACAGCCTAATTTCAGTCTAGATCGTAAAATAATTACTTAATAAATGGACCTGTACGCTACTGGCAACGATGATCCGTTATGAGTATTTGAGTATTTTATAAATACAATGTAATTGTGATTATACATTTAAGAGTGATCCCATGACGAACTCATTATGTCGAAGGACTTTGTTTGTACTGTAGGCAAGCATGATAATTGGCAAATATTACCAATATATCCGTGTCATGTCAGTGATACTGATGCAGTAGTCCTACATAATCATAGATGACCAAGCGTAAGATTGTAAAATGAATAAATAAACATTATCTAGGTGCAAAAAATGGGTCACATTTATTGATTAATATCAGGTACGGTCTCGTTTAAGAGTATGAATAAATACCGCACCGCATGAAAAACTTCGATAGAAATATCACGTGAGCTGACATATATGTATATTTACATGCATAACTGATGCAAGAATTTCTAGACAATGTGTCAGCGAATCCTTCGAAAAATGCAACCTTGGCATTTAATAGAAAATATACCGCACGGCACAGTGTCGGTGACTCATGTCGTTGATGACAAACAAAAAAAATGGCTAATGACATTTGAGAATTGTGTGCGGTTAATATAGCTCTCAGTATACGTCAATATTTCGGGATGTCAGCGTATATTAAAAACACAATTATTGAAATTTGTACAGCAAATCTTCGAACGTGGCTGCACACGTCTCGTGTCCGCAAACTGCTCTGCATTGAAACCTGCAGATGAGGTCGAAACGTCCGTTATCAAGCCCTCACTCAGCTCGGTTGTCTTCACCTATTGTAAGATTAACTCCTAATTAATTGAATCGGAACCCATATTCGATTGACTATTTCAAATGCTCCATGTTTCATGAAACATGAGTTGCGTTTTCTTTTGTTGTTTTTATGCAAAGTCCATGCAAATTTCAGCATTCTAATGTCAATGCAGCTGATGCATACTTTTACAATTAAAAAGAAAGTAAAAAACAAGTTAGAAAATTGTTGAAAGGAAATTAGTAAAAATAAGTCGAAATATATATCGACTTCTTGTATCAAAAGAAAGAAACTGGAACAAAGAATTTGAAAATTATGCCCCTTGAATTCATTACACCTATCTTCTGTAAAAAGTTTCATATCATTTATTTGTATTTTTCACGACTTATAACATGCGAGGATGCGTTCTTAGGAAGAAAGGGGACGTGAAGTGCTTGCATTACTCTTATTTGGTAAATATACACATCCGCTAACTGATGCAGAGTATACTCCAGTCTCAACACAATTCAGTCTTAAGAAAGTCTGTGGAAACATTGATATTTGCATCGACTGTCACCGTGTAAAATGATGAAATTAGTGCTTAACTCTACAAAATACATGCTGGTATGTAGAAATGAAACTATACTGCCTGACATAAAAAAATGCTCCACTCAAATAGATGAACTTTATTCCACTCACACTTATGAATTATAAGATAGCATTTTATATAAAACATTATATTTGAATAAATGGGAGACATTAGTACCGAGTATGTCCTCCCCGCACTGAAATGCAGCTTTGAAGTCTCATCGGCATCGAGTCGCAAAGATGATCACGCTGTTCCTGATCCAGCAATGACCATTGATCGATGAGTCTCTCTGAAAGAGCTGTCAGTGTTGATGGTGGATGATCAAATGCATCTCTCACTTTCCGACCAAGTTCATCCCAAGCATGTTCGATCGGAGACAGGTCGGGGGAGCGTGAAGGCCAATGGAGGATGCGAATTCCAGATCTCTCTATCGCTGTTGTTGCACAATGAGCTCTGTGTGGTCGAGCGTTGTCATCCTGGAATATGAGGTTGAATTCATTTACCGTTGGGATGATGATTGGAGATATGATATTCGATAAATATCGCTCTCCGTTCAAGTTCCCATTCACAATGACTGCGACAGTTCGACCTCCGTACCAGATACCGGCCCAGATCATCACGCTACCACCACCATAGCGGTCGCACATGCTCAGATATGCAGCAGGGTGAATACCTCTCACCAACCATTCGATGCACTCTAATGCGACCATCGTGAAAATCCAAAGTGAAACGGGATTCGTCCGTCCACATCACTTGACGCCATTCCTCTGTGCTCCACGACAGATGCTGCTCACACCATTCCACACGCTTTCGCTTGTGTTCGAGACCTGCGGAGAAAAAAATTGGCAGTGAAACAATGTCATTGTGTGAAATTCTCGCATTGAAAGTGGTCGGTGTGCTGTTTGTAGGAACATCTAAAGAATTCACAGATAGAAAGTCTAATTATTGGATAATTTCTTCTTCAAGCGGTCAAGAAACCTAGCAGTTTTCTGGAATAAGCACATCGGTAGCTTCTTTAGCGACAGTCATTTATCAGATACATGAAATGTCGCTGGAACTTTTCAATTAATCACTAAATGAATTATGTGATATAGTGTGATGATATTTTGGAGGCTCATATTCGAAAGCATGCAAAGGTATTGAAAATTGTTCAAATATATTGAACAGGGGGATCTTTCAAAGCACAATGAATACTATAAGATTTCTTGGCCTCTGATTTCAAGCTGGAGCGATGCATGCTCTGTAAATCGACATTACAAGTTGCATAAGAGTCTGATTATAATATTGATAGATTGTCGGAGCGATATTTCAAAATGATGAACGTACAGAACGTTTTACAGGATTTCCTTCTTTGTCATCCTGTCGCTGCAGTATTTTGTCAATTCACTATTGCTTTTGTGTACATGATCTTTGGACTAGGGGCAACAATCCAGATCACAAATTGACTTGATAATTAAAAATACCAACCCGAAAACAAGAAAGCCAGTTCACAAAATTTGCTTTTTGCCCCAACTAAGTTCCCCCGGAGTGTGCCATAATTTTCATGCAATTTCCATTCTAGGACTTTCTATGGTATTGTTTGTTAATTTCTATGGTCATAGAGTATATTTGAATCCGGTGATAATTCAATAGCAGCATTTATCCATTATGCAATGGTCATTTGATCAATTCCACTTGAATTAACTCTGCCAAAAAGGTTGTTATTGATGGAAGTATGGAAATATAAATTTTATAGTAAAATGCTCTGAATTTTTGATTTGTCGTCTGATAAGAGAATTAGCAAGCATTTCCATCATTGTCGGCTCTCTTCAGCCGATCGGGAGCGGTTGTTGACCATAGGTTTCTGTTTCCACTGCTTTTTTGTGGCTCGTTTTCAGTGGCGTTGCGTGCTCCCAGACCATAGGCCTTCGCTCCAAAGTGGATTCCTATATTTCTGCAGCAGACAGCATGAACTGCATAAAATAATTAATTTGACACTATCTTAATTTCAATGAATTTTCAAACACTTGTACAAGTACATGAACATTCAAATCATGCCGACATCCATGATTACAGAATGAAATTATGTGAGAAATAGATACTGATATTTAAATGAAAGGTACACTGAAGTCCTTAGACTACCCAGTGTTGACTATTCTGCATGCGAATTGTGATTCACTATGAGTCCTGACAGCCTCTTTTTCTGAACAGCCTCATAAGCATGCAATCGTAAGCTGACTGTTCGTCAACGCGACTCTTGTCTTCCCAAGATTTTAAGCGTCAAATGACAATGAAAATGTGATGTTGATTTCTCACATGACGCTGGATCGCCTTGGTGAGATGACTATAGAGAGCACTCTCGAGGAAGCTCTCACCAACGCAAGACTCTGTTGTGTTTAGTATAGCCTGTCAATCACTTACATGTTTCAAATTTAGGGCTGCTAAATTGTTTTTGTGCTCCACCTCATATTCTATCCCTTGAGTGGTTTAGTTTATATTTCAATACCATAAACTTCGTGCATAAATAATATAAACCATACTCTGCATAATCCCTCGGATGACTGTTCGGTGCAGAAAGTAACCACTGTTGAAATCGCTGCCATAAGCATATTATCACAAATATGCCTTGAATCATTATCTCTGACTGAATCACACATCAAATTATGGAACCTTCATCGCTATCTCCTTTCTACGGCTTCTAACCTTCCGATCCGACCACAGAATTAGAATTCTGTTAATCCGACATTCAGCCATTGGACACGACGATTCAACGCGTCATCATCTCCAAAATTTGGCGAAGCCACGAATAGGGAAAATTTGCGCCTCTCTCTATCTGAATCTAAGAAATTATGAATAGATCTTTTCTTGCATTGCTGCAATAATATATTTGCTTCTTCGTTTCTATCGGGAGAAGACGATCAAGCTAAGCGCACACGCTCCACATATCACACAAACACACAAATCTCTGTGATTTCCTGTGAACACATCCTCAGCGCATTGTGTGATTGCTTGAAGATCCCTACAGTTAACAGCTGAGCGCTGGCGCTCGGAACGTGTTTGAGAGTAGTGACTTGAAACTGTAAAGTGTGTGTAAAGCTGTAAACGTAAAGATGCTCGCAAAAACAAAAAATTAAAACTATTTGAGCCTTTGTTATATGAACGTAAATAATTATTTTTGGGTATGCGGCGAAGGCTTCGCATGCACGGAGACGACGCCACTGCTCGTTTTGTACTGTCGTTGATGGTCTTCTGGTACTTCTATTATTCCCCTCCACCACATTTTTCAAGTTTTCAAATTCATCAAATTTCATCAAACTTAGTCACATTGGATTTATAATAAACTTGATCGGTCACTGAGTGATAGTACAACACCACTGAGAAGTCTTACTTGAACCCTGGGATGAATGATTGGTCCCTTGGATACTCATTTAGAATACAAGGTACAGCTATGATCATGAACTTCGTGTGATTGTTCTCTACAGACAAATGATGAGCAGTTGTCTAATTCTGAGGCTGTAAATGATCTACAAGTCAGATAAGAGGAGTTTTACACACTCAACGCTTTTGCGACGATAGTGAAACCGCCCTTAGGAGAGAGAGAAGATCGTTGGCGATGCAACACTCCCGGGTGTCAACAACAGAAATGTGAGGGTGAAAGAATAGAAGTACCAGTCTTCTTACTATCTAGCTATCCATGCGACCGACTCATCGTTGCTGGTGATTTTAATCGGTATGATCAATCATTCTTACAGCCATTTATCTGCATAACATTGTGATCAGGCCTACTTAATTGAATGCTGGATTGGACAAATATTTCGCTGATGTATGCATCTTTGACAGTTATCCTTCAAATAACATAGAAATTGGTCCTTCAACTGGTGGTTCAGATCATAACTGCATCTCAGTTGGTCCTTGCGGTTTTATCAAATCACGTCAAGTTCACACTTCACGTCAATTTCTTATCAATCACGTCAGGCCTCAGTCACACTTCGAGCTTTTCTAAACGTTTCCGAGCAAAGCGTTTTGCAGCAAATATATATGCAGAAATGTCATCATTACAGCAATTGTACACTGCCACACAGCGTGTGAAGCAGAGCATCAGAGCGGTTAATAGCTCAAGGACCTGCTCGGGACGCTAGTGTTTGTTTTGCTTTGCTGTCAGTGTGGCTTAGATTCTGCGCTCGACATAGATGAAACTTGTCGGTCATTTAATGCCGTATATGTTAAGGTGGCGATGAGCATGGTTCCGTAACATACTTCTTACTGATGCCGAAGACAAGTGAATGACGACATTTGTGAAATTATATTAATAAATAATCTTTGGGAAGCATTTCGGAATCGAAAATGAAATCTCTATAATACTCTTACAGAACAAAGTTAAGAGAGTTCTTCAAAGCTAAACATCGACACTTTTTGAAGAAATCTAGCTCTATCAAATGGTTGTGGCCTTTCGTTCAGATAGAGCACCATGAATATCATCACTGACTTACTTGACAATTGCTCTTCATCTGTTTGTTCCATTTAGCCGATTCATAGAATATAGGCCCATTCATCAGCTATCCAAATTTAAACAGTTATTGATGAAATTAGACATTTTCAAAAATGAGAGCAAAGCAAATTTATTCTTAGGCATTGTGGTACAAAAATGCACCACAATGCCTAGAGCTGAATGAAAGTGAACACCTACGGGTGTGTAAGAGAGAGAGGGAGTGAGAGGAAAGGGTGAGGAGTGTCAAAATAACATTTAAGTCTTCATAGGCAACATTTCCTATCTGAAAAATGGCATTGGATTATCAATTTACCACTATAGCTGTGGTAGTAATGTACTACTTAGCATGAAAAAAAGTAGAAAATCAAACAGTTTCATCTGATGTCTTGTTTGTTAATCGGCTGCTCCAAAAGTCACTTTTGGATGCGGGCTTACACATTTCGATATTGTCTGTGCAATTGTCTGTTCAATATGGTTACTGTTTTGGCAGTGTACAGCTTCCTGTATAGAGCAATATCGGAATTGCATGTTTCAATAATTTGATTCTTCTTAGAATCTAGCAACATTGATCTACAGGGGTGTGGTGGGGGTGTGCCTGCGTTTTCATAAATTCCTATTTACGTAATTTAGTATTTCCTATCTGACTACTAAGTCGAAGAGTACAAAAATTACCGAACTCAAACTGACAGAAGTACTGAAATGCTTATTTAGTGCGAATTGAATACTAATATGATCGAATATGAATTATCCACTCAATCGTGATTTGAAAGATGTTGCCGGCAGCCAAAACGAGTTTCTTCAGGGAACGAAGCCGAAAATGATGCAGGTACTTCGAATCTGCGGTCTGCTGAGTTCTAGTTAGATCCTCCTCTTGTCAGACAGTATCAATGAAAAACACATGTCAATCCAAAAGAAGCAGGTTGCAGTTCCTTGGAAAAATGAAATATTCTAAATGATATTCTCTTGTCAACTGAAAAGTACAATTCTTAGAGTCATGATGTTCGGCCTGATATGTCTAAAGGCCTTTTCCTAACATGTGTATGTGAAATTATCATGTTTCTGATAGGTGATGTATGCGAGTGTGGCTAAATGTGGATAAAGTGGTGTCTGCCGACAATAGGAGGTTTGTGTGTAGAAAATTTGTGTGTACAAATCTGAATGTGTGTAGCTTCATAGATAAATGTTCATGAGAATGATAAGAAATGACTTGTAGACATTCCATGCAAAGCATTTAGCCATACAGAAGGGATATATAGGTAGAGTGTCGACTCAAACAAGTATCTGTATACAGTGAAAATTTTTATATGAAAATATTCAGTTTTTTGCGGAGATTACGTTCCCCTGGTCCAAAAGATTATTTGATCAGTTTTAAAAAAGTCAAAATTTTGCCAATTTGAATACTACCGAGATGACTCCCGTTGTTAGTAGTATAAGACAAGTTGGATATCAAAAGGAATGAATATTTGCCAATAATTATTCTAACTAAGCGGAAATTAAGCTAATTTGCAAGGGAATTTCATGAGCAGCGTTATAACGGAGGTCTTCATGAAAAAGTCGAGATCTTATTTTGCTTTCTTGGCTGAAATGTTTTTAGTTTTTAATTCAATTTTCAGCGGCATGAATTTATGATTCACTATATTCATGCTTCATTTCTTGAATCTAAATGGTTATTTGGACCCTTTTATTCAGGGGGTCCAGAAGGTGCCTCATCCTTCAGAGTTGATTGAAATCATTGTTACTGATTCTGTTATTTTGCTCTACCAGCAGGTTGCTTGTGATATGATCTCGCTTAAGAAGATACTCTTCAGGTAAAGCATAAAAGCAATAGCAGGTCATCAAGTTGCTAATTTAACAAGCACTACCTATCCAAGGCTGTCATGACACGGAGGATGTGGAGAATACCATCATTTCTTCTGCATTAATGTCATGATCACTTCATTCCATTGTGATTTCTGCAAAACTGCGAAAATTTGCATATCTCACGTTTGGTGACAATAGCACCTGTATTCCCCACGAGTTCATTTAATAAAATCGGGTGTATACACATTGGGGATTTAAGAAGTGCGGAGTTGCCACTCTACCTAATATATTTACTCCATGCATTTAGCTCTAGACCTTGTGCTTTTCATTTAATCAGAGAGAACATGTAAAATTTTATTTTAACCAAAAACTTCAATGTGCGTCCCATTGGATCAACAAGTGTTTTTCATCTTATCGTGTCTGAAAAGAAGAACTAACGAGAACTTGGCAGACGCTCGGATTGGTAGTAGGCATTTAGGATGTACACCATTCTGTGAAATTCACATTTTCAGCCTCGTTCCATGCAGAAACTTGTTCTGGCTGCATGTCGAATTATATTATCAATATAATTACCTGAAAATTAGATATATTGATTTGTGAAGAACAACTAATTAAAAAACAGAAAAATGTGTTTGTTATACAGGTTGAGTCAAAAAAAAACGTTATTTGAAGTTTGTGAAAAATCTATCTGAATTGTCATTCTGATTTCTTTCTCAAGTTGACTGATTGAATTTCTATGGTTTTATTTTCCATATCCAAGCACCAAATCAATGCTCTAAGTTCAAAAAATTCGAATTCATATCATCGAACGAATGGCTTCTGTACATAGTTTATACAAGTGTATGTACAAGTATTCATTTAGTGCTTCATTTATGCCAAACTATGATGGAAAGGAAGGCAAGGCTTGTTGCATGGGCGGCTACATTCAACAATGTGTCCGAAGCAAGGAGAAAATACATGGATGAATTTCATGAGGAAGCCCCACCTCCACCGACAGTCCATCGTTGGATGAAGAAATTCCTTACGTATGGGGATATGAATAAGCGTGAAAATGGAAGTGGTCGTCCAGTGACGGCTACAGGTGACGATATCTTTACCTCCATCAAGCCGATAATTGAAGATGACCCGAACGTTTCTACGCGTCGCATAAGCAACACGCTTGGAGTCTCGCAAAGTAGCGTCGTTCGCTGTCTTCATAAGAAAAAGTATCATCCCTATAAGCCAACCTTCGTCCAGGAACTCTCAGATGACGATCACGACCGACGTCTCAAATTCTGTCAATGGATCCTCAATTCCTCACTTCAGCATCCTCAATTCCATCTCCGAATAGTTTTTTCCGACGAAGCTGTCTTTCATGTGAATGGAACTGTAAATAAGCACAATCTGCACTACTGGAGCACTGAGAACCCTAAAGCTTTCGTCGAAAAGCTTCATGACCGGAGATCTGTCACTGTATGGGCCATGATAGACCATACTGGAGTGCTGAGTTACGACATCAGTGAACTAACGATGAACAGCGATCGGTACTGCAATGTTCTGAAACAGCATGTTATTCCCTTCTTGCGACGAAACGAAAACCAGAGCAGATTCTATCAACAGGATGGAGCCCCTCCCCACTACAGCAACGCAAGTCGAAGAATCCTCGACGAAAATCTGACGGGTCGGTGGATTGGTCGAAGAGGACCAGTTGAGTGGCCACCCCGTTCTCCAGACCTTACTGTTTGCGACTTCTTCCTGTGGGGAGCGTTAAGAGACCGAGTGTATGCGCGACTGCCAAGAAATACGAGAGAACTGACAGCCTGCATTCGAGAGGAAATTACTTCTTTCACATCTAACGCCTGCATGAAGGCCTATGACTCATTTGTTCGACGATGCTCTCTTTGCATTCAGCAGGAAGGTGCTCAGCTTGAGTCGCTGTTGTAACCACAGCTTATGAGGAGCAGCTTTTTCAATGTTCATAACCGCCTGTTGTTGCATTTTATAATAGATATCCCACAAAAGGTAAATAACGTTTTTTTTACTCACCCTGTACATAATATGTAATAAATCAAACTTTTCTGCAACTATTCCTAGTAACTAGAAATAGCTTTTTTGATTTCATTGATTAAGGTGGAGTCTTGAACAATATGCTGAAATGTAAAGTCTCCACCTCCACCGCATGGACATGACTACGCTACATATGTGAATTGTCATTTTTATAAATACAAACGGTAAGTGAAACACTTTTTATGACAATCGTAATATTTTCGAAGACATTTGACAAATGAGTTGTAAGTTAATTTTTTATTTTTCACTATTGATGCCATTAACTAAGAACGGAGGAGCCAGGGTGTCGAAGTTTACGATACAAATGATTCCGGTTAGTGATCTGAGATCAAATACTTCCTAAGCGATAAAATACCATTTTCTGAAATACTTTAAAGCAAAAAAGCATTATTGTTTATTGTTTTTATCTCGTCATTGTGTGCATAAGTTGAAATGAGAAATTCATTACCTCTTGAAAGTATATTTAATGACCATGCCCACGTCGTGTCTCAGTCGTGGTATGCAAAAGTGCAATAAGATTAGTTTAAACCATAGAATTAGACAGGTCGTTTCTTCTTCTGCTTGACTAGAAAGAGAGCATTGGAACATGTAACTATAGCGAAATGGCACAATCTGCTGACATAATACCACTGCAAATCGAACAATGAGCATTGAACATTGAGCATCGACATTGAAACTTTGTGGACATGTGTTTTCATGACCAGGGTACCTGAACTATGGTGTTGACAGGAAGAAGTTCCCAGTTACAGAATTAGATTGTTCATTCGTATCACCAGAGAAGTAGACAGGTCGTTTCTTCTTCTGTTTGACTAGATAGGAAACATTGGAACATGTAACGTTGATGAAATGGCACAATCTGCTGACATAATGCCATAGCAATCGAACAATGAGCAGCCAGCTCAACATTAAACACGTCAAATTGTGCGAAGTTTCAGTGACTGTTATCAATCAAGAGACGAAGAGGAATGTCAAGTTCTACAGAAAAGTTTATGAACGTTTTATTGCACGCCTGCGATCTTTTTAAAAAATAATCGGAAGGACCACCTTTATCGAGAAAACGTATGTGGGATGATCTGAATTCTGCAAATCTGAAGGAATCGTGGCGATCGGAGCATTTTGAAGGAATTCACAGCAATCCGCAAGCGACGCACGACTATTTTTCCTATCTCTGTAAGGCAATTAAAAATATTTTTTAATCACTTAGTTCCTTCACGTGACATCGTTTTGAATCAGTTTGTATTTCTAGCAAAGTGACACCCTTAAACTGTGGTTTAAACAGACTAATAAGAATAAAAATCAATACATCCTTTGTCGAGACTATTGGCTATTGGGATCATTTATTTTGACCATTGTGACTGTTAGAGTAATAGTCACAGCAACAACAACGATGCATCGATTCTTATTCACATTAATCTGTTTCAAACTAATTTTATTGTTTAAAATACATTGGACGTTAACCACGACACAGATGCGACGAGACTATGATCACTAAATGTATCGTCAGAGGAAAATGATTATATTTTTGCTTCAAGTTATGTATAAAAAGACACCACAAAATGACAGCTACTCAATATCTTGAAAGTATTCTGAGCCCTTGCATTCCATTCTCTAGACATCCATGGCTGAACAACTGATTCACTTGCCGCAACCTAGTTTTTCTTTGAAGAAAAGGGCCATCAACCTTATCCTGCTTATCAATTACTGTGAGCTCGATTATAGTTTGAAAGCAGCACATTTCAAAGTATGTACGCATCTGAAGGTTCTATATAACCATGTCAATTACAGAGTAAACATAAAATGCTTACATAGTTTTAAAGCATAGTTTAAAAGCAATCTTTAAAAATAATCACTGCTTTGAACCAATGCAAAAAGCATGATTTTGATATGTTTAAAATGCCGGCTTAATAGTAGTTTTAGTGTGCATAGGCTTGTTAGGTGCTGAACAGCATAAATGTACAATTAATTGCTCCATAATGCTTTTAAATAACAAGAAGATACTTCTGAAAGTCGGGAATAATGACTGAAGATTTTTACAATCATGACTTAATATATTCATTTGGTTTCTAGTCATTATTGATTTTTTTGGTTTCTTCCAGTAGTTTACTACATGTATGTCGTATGTTTGTACCATACATCGCATAATATCTCGATGCTGATGTGCACGTACTATGGCACTTATACTTGTCAGCATCGACTAGGTAGCATTCATTCTTGGTAACATTGAAACTATTCGCATTGGCACCTCGAGTAAGCCATGGTACATGTACAGCAGAACTATTGGCTCACTTGCTTTAGTCTTCTCGAGTTGCGAGTGTAATATCAAGGTGCCTATCATCAAGTGCACATCATACCGGAAGTCGTCAATCAGGTTTGCTTGCTTTAATCTTAGTGAGATATATTGACATGGCCCATTTAAAAACTATGATTAAAACCAGTCTGTCAGAGTTTCAAGTTCCAGGGATGCGGAGTCCTATCCTTTCGATAGGACTCCGGGAATCCGACTCCGCATCCTTGGTTTCAACACATCGATTTTGTGTCCTTTGACAAGGCAACTGTTGAAGCAAATTCAGGACAAAGTGAAACCGTGGCACAATGGCTCAGTGCTTGGTCTAGCGATCTTTCGGTACAGTGGTCGAGGCCCGAAGATGTCATTGGAAGTCGTTAAAATGTCATCCTCTAAAATGTTAGGAGACTATGCTATTAACTGCTGCAACTGCAGAGCTGATCAAAAAAATTCAACCTTAACCCGCGGATTATGTCATTATAAAATTACCTTAGTTTATATTTGATGTAACTCAGTTACCCCACGCCCATTTTATGTAGTATAGCTGTGTTTGATTGAAATATTCTTAGTCTTATGATGTATTACAGATTTTATGATATTTATTAATCGTAAAAGATCTGTCTTAATGGTTTTACGCGATAAAGATATTCTCCAAAAATATCTCATTTCACTACGCATTTTCAAAATTTTCGTGCGTAATACGCAACAAAGAATTGTCAGACCGATGTAACGCAAATAAGCATAGGGGTTCAGATTCTCTAAATCTCCAATTCTCCATGACACACCCGCAGCAAATTCGGCAGTTGACTGCATGTCTCCACCGTGCAGATGAATTTTCCTCATGTCGAGCATCGTTGAATAGCTTTCACATCTCTGCTACTTTCGAGAATTCCACATCTACCTCGCTTCGTCAAATTCCTGTTTAGTGAACATGATTCACTCTGCATGACATCAAGGTGGATAAATTGCATCAACAATATCAGGTTTTGAGTCATGCGACTTCCTATGCTCTGGTCGGAAAACTGGTACCCACAATTCAAAAGAAAACGAAACCGGAAGGAATGGCAATCAGTAGGCTTATTTCAAGAGAACTTGGCGGATGAGCTAGAGGCTTGAGGGAGTAATGTCAATCAAGCTGACGTCATAGGCAGTAAATTAATCTTCCGGTCCATCATATCCTTGGCAGATTTTTCATGCTTGTAATCATTAATTACCTGTGGCAAACCACCTTCAAGATTCTTTGTCGCTGTGTGAGTGGTTGTGATAGTCAAGAACTTCGATATCAAAAACTTCAACTTCATATTCGATAGACTATTCTCGAAATCTTCTCCATTCCCATATGCGATTCAAAACAACTGCAGCTGTGAAGCGCCGATTGGTTGATGTATGCTGTATAGCAGTCATAGTAGCACGCTAGAATGAAAATGAGAGCATCGTCTTCCTTTTTGTCATCCATGTCACGTGCTTTGTGTTTTCTAGCAAGTGAATATTTCTTTCCTTAAGTTGCAGATAGTTCAGCAGTTTAAAAACAGGCATTTTCCGAGCTCTCTTTTGATATACTGGTCATCAAAATCGGTGAACTAGAAAAAATAGTGATATCGTGAAGTTATCACGAGATCGAGACTCTTTTGACTGAAAATGTTACATTCATACATTTTCATTCAAAGGGGTCATGTTTGGTATCTTCAGAATCCTTGCGATTAGGAATGCGAATTTGTAAGTTATATTCAAATAAACTCGACAGTCCTGTTCTCCCCGTGCTTGATTCATTAGCATGCTCACATGCTTTCTTATTGAAAAATTGCAATTTGTAAAGTAAGTGATTTTCCTATTTTGAGCACTGCTTAGCAAACACAATCACGGATGCAAGTCTATCATAGGTAATCTGAATTCTGAGAATGCAAACTTTCGAATGATGTATGACTCGTTGACGTGCGATTCAATTGGAAGATATGAGAAAAGATTGAATTTCAGTTAAAATAAGGTGATTCGTTTTTTTTGATCAGCTGTGGCACCGTTCATGCCACCAGCATGGGGGAGAAGTGACGCTGAACCATCATCATCATCAAGTGAGATCAGGAGAAATCTTCTTCTGAAAAATACAATATGAGGTAATTGTGTTTTTCTTTGATTGGTGTGCACTACATGTATACGAGACAATGCAAGGATATACATGTATACAGTTAGTAACATAGCTGCTATCAGATCCTTGTAAACAATAATAAAATAGAATTGCAAAAGAGGGGAATTTGCTATTATTGCTAATTTTTATTAGCTTTGATGGAAACCTAATACCGCTATATCACAAGTCATTAGTTAAAAAATCAAATGAGCATTTTTTTTAAATTCTCATCGTTATGGCATAATACCTAGTAATGAATTCTTTCTACTTTAGTATTTACATTCTGAAAAGAAATTTTCAACTTTTTCAGTTAGTTACTTTCAGATGAGACAGCATATAGTCTATCTGCTAATCTGCCAAATTCATATCTTGGTGTACATGCAGGCCTACATGCATTCACACATTGTACACAGGATATACGAGGATGCAGCTGATCCAGATTTCACGCTGTTCTAGTCGATACGGATGCTGGCTGTACACTTTAGTGTTCCTTCTAGGTCGCGAATCGGTTTCATTACGAATTCAAGGTCACCATAATGAAGACTGTGAGTAAGCATGCACCGTTGATATAAAAGGTTTTTTCGTTCTTCATCTTTATTCTTCATTTTCATCATACTACTTTCTACATGTATTTTACATGGAAGCTGGCTGCTCTCCCTGTTCGCATGTATTTCATGACCTTGATTCGATGACGTTCAATGACATTCTCGATTGATCGATTTGATCTGGTTCATGTAACTGATGACTAATCATCGCTTCACATACTTGCAAAATGCTTATGTCCTAAAATAAATCACTCAATGGAACCTGGAAATCGCACTTGCTGTTGGTTACAAGCTGTCACAGCTTAGAACATGAAATAAAATGATCAACTCCTTGAAGTTGGTGAATATCGCAAGGAAGTTTTAAGAAGAGCCTGATGATCACCCAGATCAATAGATCAAACGCTACGAAACTGCAGTTTCGATCTTGATTGAAAAAAGCGGAGATGGCCCGAATGATGCTACTGTTCTAAGATTGCATTTTCCACTTGGAACTATAGTTAACATTGACAGACTAAGTTGGTATTACAAAGCAAAATAATTACTAGGCTAGGTATTTCACGGTCAGCATTACGTTGTCAGGATACCGCTGTATGTAAAAACCGCGATATGGACATGCCTCAACGTAAGAGTTAGGAGCTGCAATTCTCGATTGCATGGGGGACAGCCGTCTGAGGATCCATTTTTTAATTTTCTCCGGAGAACAGTTTCTTATAATCCAAATTGATAAATTATTACAAGTGAAGATCTGAATTTTTTAACTGCGGGAGGAAATGCTTTAAGATAATTAATCATACATCCAACATGGATTAGCTGGGCTACTTGAAAGGCTCTAACCGAATAAGTAATCGGCGCAATAAATTCATTCAAGTGTACAATGCCCTTTCATCACATTTGGTATTTTTAGAAAACTATTGAAAGCCCGTGTCAAGTGAATGGTGCTACATGTTTTCGGTCAACTTGACTATGGCGCCATATAGTGTACAAAGCATTCGATAGTTCAAGAGCAAGTGATTGCGCAACTTAACGCGCTGTGAAAGCAAATATACATATTTGTGATAATGGAATTCATCAGCGGTTGACAATTACAAATATCATCAACACAGCGATACAGATGCAGGATGAAAATAGAAATATACACAAACTTTCACAGAAACACAAAAGATGAAGAAATCACAAATTAATTTGGTCTGAACCGGTCTCACTGGCATTCACGCAAATCTACGGCAGAGTAATGATATGCATTTGTCAGCTTCAGTTATGAATAGTACACAGATCATTCGACAGTCAATTGTCAATCTTCATTCGATCGCTGAAGACGAGATCGCCCAACATAGTGTGCATTGACAAAGTCATAGCTATACAGCACATACACTAACCCAAAAAATGAATGTCGCACCTGATTTCCTTCGATTCAAATAAGATTAAGGTATCAATACGAGTGCTACATTTGTATTCTATTTGCTTCAGAACAGTTGCGGTAGAGGTAAAACATGTAAAATATCGTTTTCAAATTATAGAATGCTCAGTAAAGTCAATAACGAGTAGGACCACCTCTCACAGAAATGACACTCCCCACTCTTCGAGGCATACTTAATATCAATTTGTCAATCGTCTCTTGTGGAATGGCATCCCACTCTGAGACAATTTTCTTCAGTTCAGCAAGATTTTCGATGGAATATCGCTTGGAAAGTTTTCTTTTCAACAAATCCCACACGTGCTCAATGGGATTAGGATCCTGAAATCCTGCTGGTCAGTCAATTCTCCGAGTCTCCCACCTCTGTTGAAATGCTTCCACCAACGACGAACGATGTACAGGAGAGTTCTCATCTTAGAAAATGTAATTTCCTGGAGTGCTTGAATCACTGAAAATATCCTGTGGTGTACTGATGTATGAAGATCCATACGAATGAAGTAAGCACTTTCAATTTGTTTCGACCACCATACCAAATAACACCCCAAACATGGATAGATCCACCCATTCCGTGGACTCTCCATCGGAAGTTTGCGGAACTCCTTCTCTCCGACAAACTTGAAATCGTCGATCGTTCCTCATCCGTCGAAAACAAGACTCGTCTTAAAATGTTACCCTCTTCCAAGCATTCCTCCATGCACATCTTTTCATCGCCCAGCTCTCCGCTAGCTTCATGTGAGTAGTTGAGAGAAGAGGAGCAGTAAAAGGACACCTTTTTCTCAAATTGAAAGAAATAAGTCTATTGTACACTGGCTGTGCACTGCAACGTTCTTGCCACAACTTCAGCAAATCTCCGACATAAGAAAACCTATTATTCTTTGCCAGTTGTAATGACAAGAGGTTGCATCTTGTGCTTGTTTTGGGTCTTCTTCCTGTTCATGCTCTGTTGATTATATCGTTGTGGAAATGTCTTCTTCTCTAACGCTGAATGGACCTTCGACTTACTTTGAGCAACGTAGCAATGTCAGTAATGCTCATCTTTCCTATTGACCAAATCTTATGCTACACTATATGAGTAAAGCTGCGTATTCATAGATAGTTATCGTGGAACGCATTTTGTTTTGTCATTGAATAAGGCTGCATAGAAATTAGATTAAGATGTGATGTCACATGTAGTCAACAAAATGCAATTCAAAGTGCGGCATTCATTTTTTGGTTTAGTTAGCCACGTAGTCTATTTGTCTATCTGTCGGTTGGATAAAAGTCGGTACGTTTCAAAGAATGCCATTGGATTCACATGACGGCAAGCTTTTCCTACTCCCTTGATTATCTCTCTGGCTTCATCTTTACTTTATTACCCATTGAACAGTAGGCGGAAATAATACTTGGCACATTGGGTAAAGTGACTCAGTAATAGGAGTGACCGAGAATTCCTTCCCAACCATGCAGACTATCCATTAATAGGATAATTTATTAGCTACACCACTGACGAAGCTCTTGGGGTTCGAAGGTTCTGTGTCTTTTTTATTACTGAGGCACTGACCACTGCCAGAGAAGACCACGTTCTCTTCGCCACTGTTCAATGGTGAACATGAAGCCAGAAAGATAATCATGGCAGTTAACGTGTCGAGTTTCACCCAACAACCAGAGGACCACAACCATACTCTCAACTTGGCAAATGTAGCGTGCAAGTTTGAAGTTTGAACTGTGCGTCATTTTAGAGGACATCTCATCCCTTGGCAAGAGGACACAGAACCGTTTCTGAAGGAGAAGACATCGAAAACAGTCAAGAATGAGATACAGGTTGCTTTTCAAGCAGCATTGTCAGCTTTTCTGGCAAATTTCAATCTTGTGTTAAATAATGACTTTGTTAAATAAACTTGCAAGAGGAATTCAAGAGTCTAAATCACCAAAGAAAATAGTTGCTGCTGATATAGAAAGGCACCGCCTCAACGACGGAAAACGAATCTAATGAAGAATGCTCCTGTCAAAGGTTTGTCAGAAAAGGAAAGCGCAACCTCGTCTGAATCTTGACGATTGTCAGCACAGTATTGAATAACAAGTTTCTCGAGGTGAAGATGATGATGGCGACTACACAAGTAGTAAGCACATTGCAAATTCAAGTGCAAATTGTGAAATGCTGAGTCATCAGGCGGCCGCAAGTGCAAAATGTGAAATGCTGAGTCATCAGGCTGAACGCAAGTGCAAATGGTGAAAGGCGGAGTCATCAGGCGGCTGCAAGTGCAAAATGTGAAATGCAGTGTGAGGGACATGGCCAAGGATGTGTTGGGAGGAATGGGTCCGTGAGGAGAAAACCGCCCCCCCCCCAACGACTCAACTGACTAAATTGGTCGAAAAGACCAAAGTTGTTCAGAATCATGTGAAACAAACTTCTATCAAGGTTTCAGGTTGAAATTCGTCCAAAAAATTTTTTCGAAAATTTTCACTACGGTGGTCTCGACACTTAGGATTTTTTCATGAAAAAAAAAAAAAATTTTCAAAATGTTGGAATTGAGCTCCGAGACCCATCCCATCGTGTTTGTCGTCAAAAGTTGGGTCGGTGAAGTTTCGGTGAAAAAACCGCCCCCCCCCCCCCCCCAACGACTCAACTGACCAAATTGGTCGAAAAGACCAAAGTTGTTCAGAATCATGTGAAACAAACTTCTATCAAGGTTTCAGGTTGAAATTCGTCCAAAAAATTTTTTCGAAAATTTTCACTACGGTGGTCTCGACACTTAGGATTTTTTCATGAAAAAAAAAAAAAATTTTTTTTTTCAAAATGTTGGAATTGAGCTCCGAGACCCATCCCATCGTGTTTGTCGTCAAAAGTTGGGTCGGTGAAGTTTCGGTGAAAAAACCGCCCCCCCCCCCCCCCCAACGACTCAACTGACCAAATTGGTCGAAAAGACCAAAGTTGTTCAGAATCATGTGAAACAAACTTCTATCAAGGTTTCAGGTTGAAATTCGTCCAAAAAATTTTTTCGAAAATTTTCACTACGGTGGTCTCGACACTTAGGATTTTTTCAAGTCCAAATGTGAAATGTCGCTTTTTTTTTTTTTTTGCCAACTTGGACGATGAATTGTGGAGGATTGGAAGTGAATGAAGAGCTCGGGTTTCTTTTAGCGGCAAGACCGCACTTTGTTCTCTAGGATCTCCTCTTTTCAGATGCTTGACAGGCTCCGTTTCCAAATGAGAGCCTGTTAAAAATCGAGTTTTTGTGCATTTTCCAAGATTTTGGAACTTTTTGAAAAAACGACAGAGTTTTTTCATCTCGGCTTCTGGTCATCGTAGAGGGTCGAGGGATGTCTTAAATGAAAGGGGAGAGCGAGAAAACGTGACACTCAAAATTTGGAGTCAATCGGAGCACTAGAACCGGAGATAGACGGGTTTAAAGTTTTTGGATGATGGGTGTTACGTCATCAGCTGATCGCCACACACTATATAAGCTGGGAACCGACAGAGACTTGTCATTAAGACGAGAGCGATTGTCAGAGGTAGGTCGTCTCTCTGAGCTCCGATGATAGCTTCGGACATTCCAAATCCCCGGTTTCTGTAAGAATCCGACTTAGAAAATTTCATTGCTGAACTCAGCTAAGGCGTCAGACTTAGAGGTTCGCCAGGAGATGGCCTTCGTCTCCAGGCCATAAAAGACTCCAAAACTTTAAAGGCTTGTAACTTTGCTTCTACAAGTCCGTTTGACTTGATTCAAAAAAGGTTCGGTTGCTATTGACCTGCTTTAAGTGATAGACTACTTATAAAATGTTGTAAGTAGTGCTAAAAAGTTGAAAAATTTAAATTCACTAGTTTTGGAGGTTTTCTGGGGTTTTCGACCCTGCTGAATTCAACTAAGACATTTACAAAGTTGTCAGAGGCGAGCTTCGGCTCGAGACTTGTTTCCTGATGTAAATAACTCCACCGATTTTCATGTCAAAATCGGGGCCCGGATACCAACACAGTGACATGACGCACGCTCTGTCCGCTCGAGGTTGGATTTGTGGGTCGAGGTCTTGGAGTTGGGATAAGATCCCCTCTGAGAAATGCCTGTGACGGATTCATCAGCTTAACTTGTCTTTCCTCTAAGCGAAGTTGTCTTTGTGATAGCACTGGGCGACTATCGATTCTGTCTTTGTATAGCATGGGCCTTCACGACTGATAGCCCAGTAACTGTCGATGTGTTGTCCAAATTTGGTAAAAGCGTCGTTGTCAAGTTAAAAGCATGACTAAATTTAGAAAGACCAAGGCAAGGCTTTGTGTCGGGAGGGTATATAAGTCACTGCTTCTCTCTAGGCTTCACTCCTGTTTCAAGTTGTAAGACGAACGGTGAGTGCTCTGTCGAAGTTTGCTATCAAACTTTGAAATATTTAGAACTTAGGATTATTCTGTCTTAATGCAGATACAGTAATAGCTTCACATAAACGTTTTTATCAAGCTGTGACTTTAGATGAGATCCTTTAACGATCTCCTCTTATGAGCACTAAAATGTGTCTCAATTTAACACATTATTTCTTCTCTTTTCAGTTTGAAAATGACGAAGGAATGCACTAAAAAATTACAAATTTTTAAGTGTAGTTGCGGCATGCCCTTCCGCGGTGACCGTTTCAGGCGCCACGTCTTGGCGAGAGTGACGAAGGGTGAGATGAAGCATGATGATGTGTTGATGGTGATGTATTGTGTGTGGTGTGATGTTCGTTGTAGTGCGTATGATGTCGAGTTTGTGAAGGCTCATGCCAATTGTCCTCTGCGTGTGATTGGGAAGGAAATGATGAGTCAAGTGTTGAGTGGTGAGCGGGGGAGCGCATTTGTTCAAGGCGAACCAGTACGTTCCCCAGTCGTGAATGTGGATTTGGATGATGATGAAGTGGCGAGTAAAGTAAAGAGGAAGTTGATTGTCGAGAGTGATGATGATGATGACGATGAGGCTATGGAGAGCGTTGTAACGAAGAAGGGGTGTGTTGAGAGGTTGAGTGATGATGTTGAGCTTGAGCGAGCTGTCGCGTCGATTGAGCCACTGGCAAAGCCACGGGCTCAATCGTCGCCGAGAGATGAGCGTGTGATGCCTAATTGTGTTGTGAGAGTGAGTCAGTCGAGTGTGCCGAGTAAAGTGGTGTTGACGAAGAATGATGCGCTGGCGTATGGGAATGTGAGGAATGAGTGTGACAGGTTGCAGGGAAAGTTGAATGCTGCAAAGTGTACGTTGAAAGAAGTGACTGTGGAAAGGGATCGCTTGAAGAGAGAGTCGGAGGACTTTGCGAGTGTGAAGAGAGAGTTGTTTGAGGCGAGGCAGAAGTTGGTGAATGAGAGAAAGTTGAGGGAGACGCTTGAGTCGAAGTTGGAGAGTTGTGAGAAGTCGGTCTGTCGAGAGCGTGAGTTGAAGGAAGAGGCGATGGAACGAGTGAGAGTGTTGGAGCGTCAGTTGAGTATGCAGTCGGAAGTGTCGCCTGAAACGGTCACCGCCCTTCACATTCCTGTGGTGGGCTATGTCCCGGAGCGGCCATTAATTTATGGAGATGTGACTCCTGATACTTCACAAGAATGTTTTAACTGCACGGATGTCCGATGTTATCACATCAAAATACATCACAAGGAGGACATCCGTGTAGATTATAGGAAGCCGCACAAATTTCGTAAGTATTATGACTGGAACATAACATTGTACCATCTTTCTCATTCTTACTTCTTTCATTGCAGGCCAACTGAAAAAGTCATAAGCCCACCACATCCCACGTCCCGAGAACGACCCATGGGCTCTCTTAAGGGCCAACCTTCTAATGCAGCTAAAGCGGTCCCAAGCCCGCCACATATCTACGGATATGGAATGCAGAGGGGAAGAAAAATGATGAATGGAATGAAGGGAGGACATTCATGCGCCACACGCAACACAACAGACTTCTCTCTTCGCTAGTGAACAAGCTCTTGTCAGTGTCATCAGAAACTAACATGTTGTACAAAGGTTTTACTGCAGCACAGGTTGATGTATAGTTAGAAAAGTTTGATCATGATGTTTTATGAAACACACATGTCATAAAATGTAAGCGTTAGTGTAGTCAACTAGTTTTTACTACAACTCATGTTTGTGAAAATAAAGTTTGATCATTCTTAAGTCTAGTCAGAAAGTGTATCATGGTTTGAAAAAGCAAAGTTAGTGTAGTCAGAAACTTTATCATGTTGTATAAAGGTTTTACTGCTACACAGGTTGATGTATAGTTAGAGAGTTTGATCATTGAAGTTGTATTCGTAAGTCTAATCAGAAAGTGTATCATGTTGTACAAAGGTTTTACTGCAGCACAGGTTGATGTATAGTTAGAAAAGTTTGATCATGATGTTTTATGAAACACACATGTCATAAAATGTAAGCGTTAGTGTAGTCAACTAGTTTTTACTACAACTCATGTTAGAGAAAGTAAAGTCTGATCATCGAAGTTGTATTCGTGAGTGTCATCAGAAAGTGTATCATGGTTTGAAAAAGCAAAGTTAGTGTAGTCAGAAACTTTATCATGTTGTATAAAGGTTTTACTGCTACACAGGTTGATGTATAGTTAGAGAGTTTGATCATTGAAGTTGTATTCGTAAGTCTAATCAGAAAGTGTATCATGTTGTACAAAGGTTTTACTGCAACACAGGTTGATGTATAGTTCGAAAATTTGATCATGGCGTTTTATGAAACACAAGTGTTATGAAATGTAGGCGTTAGTGTAGTCAAATAATATTACCGCGACACACGTTTGTGAAAATAATGTTTGATCATTGACGTTGTATGACTGACCGAACTCATCACAGCACTAGAAAGTTTTATCGAAAAGGTTTTACTGCACAGTGTAGATTGTCTTGTAACTTACTTTCACAGCACTAGAAAGTTTTATCGAAAAGGTTTTACTGCACAGTGTAGATTGTCTTGTAACTTACTTTCACAGTGTTAGAAAGTTTTATCGAAAAGGTTTTACTGCACAGTGTAGATTGTCTTGTAACTTACTTTCACAGTGTTAGAAAGTTTTATTGGTGACAGTTGGCAAATGTTTCCCTATTAGAAAATTCAAACTCCATGACTGTTAGATTCGCTTCATCAGGTTTACTAAAAGCAGTTTTCTACTGCAATGAGAGTTTAGAATGTTATATGAAAACAGTGTTCACCACAGCACTAGAATGTTTTTATCCTTAGTTGAGATCCGGACTGCAGTGTGTAAAATGTTTTATGTGACAGTCTTTTCACAAACGGTGAAGTGTAAATACAGAGTGAATCCATCTGTTAGGTGGTCATTAACTTTGGATGTGAAGTAAAGCGAATCTGTGTACAGAATGAATTGAATATTAGACAACGCCTGCAAGTTTTTGACGACTTGAGTGGTTGACATCAAATCTAAGTTTAACATGTTGGATATAAAAGTGAGATGGATAGGAATAAGTGTTGAATGTTTTATAAAACCAGATGTTGTCACACACGTTGAGTGTAATTCCATGACATTGAATCGCGTGGGTTGTAAAGTCCATCATCCAAGGCTAGGCTCCTCTACGGTTGGATTTAGGGTTTTATATTACATGCGTTAACCGTTCGTGTAGAATATGTGAAGCACATGTTCGCATAAATGCAAATGTTGAAATAAGTTTTGTAAGAAGTCTTTGACAGGTTGTTGTGAAACTTAGCGAACGTTGAAAAAAAAAAGTTTTATGAAATGTTTCTGCAGTCACACTCGTTAGCGTACCAGCTTTACTAAATGTGTTGTTTGCCTTTATCAAATTGAATGTGTGTGTGTTTTGTAAATAAAGACAGACAGCGTGTTTGCACTCTGCATCGACAGCATACAAGTATAGACATAACAACTTGTTGTTAGTCGAATGCATATGAGATAGGAAACATTATGTGTGAGATAAAAATCAACCTGCTAGATGAAGTGAAACACAAAAGTGTCACAACTAGTTTACGGGAAATAAAGGAGAACTGTGACAACGTTTACACTCATCATAGACAGATGAACATACAAATCTGACATTCAAATGAAAGTCGTAAACATGAACTGCGGTGTAAGAAACTTTATGTCAACAACTTTATGTTGGTAAAACTTTCATAGATTGCAGGCGTGTTGAAAGCTGATATAAAGACCTGTAGAAACGCATAAGTCTTAGTTCAACGACTCGACCCTTGAACTCACACAATGAACACGTCTGTGTAGAAAACTCATTGGTAGGAAACAGTATTTTCTGTGCGAATGCAGACGATGTAAACATGACATTTAACATGGCTTGCAATAGTCAACATGCTGCCAATCAAAATGTTTATCATAAAACCTATCAGTGAAAAAAAAAAAACCCCTCCTGTGCCCACAAAGAATCATAAGTGCTCTCTGACGCCTGTCTGTCGCACTAGCCCCTCAGCAGATAGAGTAGAACACAAAGATGAATGACAGCGCAGCCGGTGGGCGATCGTCTGTTGCGCTAGCCCCTCAACAGATAGAGTAGAACACAAAGATGTTTGCTCTCTCTCTGGCGCCCGTCTGTCACATGAAACAGAGAGCTATCGCATCTGTCCCAGGATGCAGGAACGTGTCGTAGCACCTGGCTGATTCCCACACAGCTCATTGCTATCGCACCGGAGAGATTATCGTGGGCGGCTGAAAGGATTCTCACGTTGACAATTCGTTATTGTACACTCTGCGCGCGCGCAAGAAACCATTTGCTGTTAAAGCATGGACACTGCCGATTTGTTTAATTCTTCAATGTCTTGCTAGCCAGTTACGAAAATGTGTGAGAAATATAAGGGAGACGTTCACACTCATTCATCAATTACAAGTCGTTTGAAGCAATGTCTTTCGATATCGCTTTCTTTGACATGAGTCGAACCCTTGAGCTCCGCTGTGGATGCAGGGTGAAGATGGGGAAAGTCTTTCTCCTGGCTGCTTTGCAGGCAGAGAAAGGCGAAGCAATTCGCTGCCCCGTCCATCTTATTCCACATGAGCTTGTGGAGAACCCTTTATTTAGGGATATGGCGCTAGAATATCTGGCGCTGCTGAGAATTCAGCGTCCGGAATACTTCGAGTAATCGAAGTATTCCATCGGTCCTTCCGAGGGCCCGGTCACCAATTCGTTGGAGGCCACCCTGTTAACAAAGAAAAGTTACAGACTGTGCCACACACAAACACTGGATTCAAGGATCTCTATCTTTCTTAGAAAATGAAGAAGCTCTTATTAAATTCATCTGATGAGAACTCAACTTCATGACAAGGTGTCCAACACACATCTTCAAAGGTCTAACTGCCATGAAATCATCATGTTTAAAGTTTTAAGGCCCCTATGATAAGTAGCAAGGATCTTTTACATGATGTAAAATATAAACGTGTGTAGAGAGAGCTTTTGACCTGAAGTCATGAATTTATTTCTTCACTACCCCTCAAATGGAAAGAGTAAGGGTGGTAAGAATCATCAGAGCAACATGTTGTATAGTAATGCAGGCAATGACAGCCACGGTTGGACTTAGAGATTTAGCGTTTTATATAACATACATCAATGATAACTGTTGTTGTAGAGTGCATACATGCATTTACTAACTTAGCCATTGGTGAATGACACAGCTAAATTGCTAAAGTCCATCATCTAAGGGGTAGGGTTACCTACCGTTGGATTTAGGGACTTAGTCATTTGGATAATACAAATGAACGATCTCTTTTAGTATAGAATACGTGATGCATATGTTCGCTTTATAAAATGACTTTGAAGGCAAGACTTAATTCTCATGGTGAAAAGACAGATTTCATATCGTTGATGAGAGATAGTTGCATGCTCATTATGTTATACACTTTACATTTGATGTGGTCAGCTGAAAGGTGATTGATACATGTTCAATAGAAGAGTTGTATGTATCTTAGTGATTGGAATCATAAGTGTGTAAAGAGTTGATGAGGAAAGTGTTAGAATACATGGTAGGGATTGTGTTGAGACCACTGCAGTAACATTCTGGGAATAATTAAAGTGAAGAGTTGTGTTACATGAAATGAGTGATGCAAGATTAGCCCACATTGAAATGAATTGGTAGTGTAACAAACAAGCTGTGTGGGATTCAGCATATGTTTGAAGACAAGCGCTGTTAAAGGGTTTTTGAGATGATGTGAATTTTATCACATCATGTTCATGGATGTAACAGAATGAATGTCTCTACTGGTTGAGTGTATAAGATAGAACACATATCATAGTTGTTGTATGTAAATTAGAGGTTCATATTCGATGAAAGCAAAGATTGAGATTGCAAAGTTTAATGAATAGGTAGTGTGATTAACTGTTTGAATCAGTGACATAGTTAAAAGAAACAACAATAGCATATCCAGACAGTATCATATAGCATCAGGGCATTTGGTTTATTGATGTAAAAGTTAGATAGAAGCAACTTGTTGATGCAGCATGACACCATGAGTGCGAAAGCAGGAATAACATGCTATGACTGGAGCATCCGTTGAAATTGATTGTATGTCAACTGTACATGAAAAGTTATTTCCAAAAGCTTGACATGGACACATTAAGAGTTAAGTCACTGCAAGCCTTTCATATTGATGAGCATGTAGTCACACATGATAGAAAAATTACTAATGTCATACATGTGGGAATCAGTGCATGTTTAGAGTCAGGTACTGCTAGTTGTTTCATGATAGTATTTGATATCGAAGATTTAATGTAATGTATCACATGTCAATAGATTTCAGGTGTAATAGATTAAATGTTGTTGCAGGTTTTGAGTGTATAGGATAGAAGAAATGAAATGAATTGTAAGTGTAACAAAAAAGCTGTGTGGGTTTCAATAACGTATCATGTACATGCTGTGTCGTTTTCTTGTCGTTTCAAAAGAGTGGATTGACTAAGGAAATAAAGTTACAACCATTTTACTGTTTGTAAAGTTAGAAATAAAGTTGATGATTGTAAAGTTAGAAATAAAGTTATCACCATGCCGCTGTTTGTAAGATAGGTGAAATATAAATGAAGTCAGATTCACTTCACTGTTTGCAACGTTAAAAATAAAGTTGATGTTTGTAAAGTTTGAAATCATGTTAGAATCCTTTCAGTGTTTGTAAGATAGGTGAAATGTAAATGAAGTTATAATCACTTCACTGTTTGCAACGTTAAAAATAAAGTTGACGTTTGTAAAGTTAGAAATAAAATTGATGAATGTAAAGTTAGGAATAATATCAGAATCATTTCAGTGTTTGCAAGATAGGTAAAGTATATAATAGTGTCACAAGCATTTCACTGTTTGTAACGTTAGAAATAAATTTGATGTTTGTTAAGTTTGAAATCATGTTAGAATCCTTTCAGTGTTTGTAAAGTTAGAGATAATGGGTTTAATAAGTACGTTAGAGAGTTGACTGTACTGAGATCTAAGGATTAGGTCACATTAGAATTCAAGTGATTGAATGTCATCTTAATGAAGATAGAAATGTGTTTGTGGCTGCATGTGGTGCAAGAGTGTCCTCCCATTTCATTCCATTCATCAATTTTCTTCACTGCATTCCATATCCGTAGATATGTGGCGGGCTTGGGACCGCTTTAGCTGCATTAGAAGGAAGTTCTTATAAGAACTCATGATGCATTCACGAGGAAATGTGGTGAAACAGTGTGCTGTATGTGCGCATGATGATTTTATGAACTAAAGAACGCCCATCACTCACTCCATCACTGAAAGAAAACATGAACGAGTTGAGATGACAGCCATTCGCATGCATGTGTAAAACTCTTACTTCATCATCCGATATCACAATGACATCTTCACTCGCTTCCACTTCCTCACTTTCTATGTTATCACTTTCCGAGTCCTCACTCCACATCATCTCCTCTCTTTCCATGTTATCACTTTCGACCGTCTCGCTCTCGCTGGTTGCCATCTCGGCCTCGCTCCCCACCGTCTCGCTCTCACTCGGAGATTCCTGCAGATCCATCATCGAGGATTCGGGTGGAGGTATGACGTTCGATTCATCGAACAAGGAATAGTATTTCATAAAATGAAATACTATATCCTCACTCTCATCGGAGAGAAACGTTTCACCCATATAAGTAATCCTATATGGGGTAACTTGAGCAGTTGGCTTCTCGGACATGATTATGATAGTAAAATGCACGAGACTCTGCTTTATATGAGAATGATACAGCCTTTAAAATGTCTGGTTCGCGCAATCAAATCGCTCTAAGCTTATGGTTGGTGGACGAAAAGGGAAGTCATATTTTCATTGACTGCAATCCTCAACCACTCAACAAACTTAGATGCATTTATCGCGTGAATCTCCCTTCCGGTGCGATAGCAATGAGCTGTGTGGGAATCAGCCAGGTGCTACGACACGTTCCTGCATCCTGGGACAGATGCGATAGATCTCTGTTTCATGTGACAGACGGGCGCCAGAGAGAGAGCAAACATCTTTGTGTTCTACTCTATCTGTTGAGGGGCTAGCGCAACAGACGATCGCCCACCGGCTGCGCTGTCATTCATCTTTGTGTTCTACTCTATCTGCTGAGGGGCTAGTGCGACAGACAGGCGTCAGAGAGCACTTATGATTCTTTGTGGGCACAGGAGGGGTTTTTTTTTTTTTTTCACTGATAGGTTTTATGATAAACATTTTGATTGGCAGCATGTTGACTATTGCAAGCCATGTTAAATGTCATGTTTACATCGTCTGCATTCGCACAGAAAATACTGTTTCCTACCAATGAGTTTTCTACACAGACGTGTTCATTGTGTGAGTTCAAGGGTCGAGTCGTTGAACTAAGACTTATGCGTTTCTACAGGTCTTTATATCAGCTTTCAACACGCCTGCAATCTATGAAAGTTTTACCAACATAAAGTTGTTGACATAAAGTTTCTTACACCGCAGTTCATGTTTACGACTTTCATTTGAATGTCAGATTTGTATGTTCATCTGTCTATGATGAGTGTAAACGTTGTCACAGTTCTCCTTTATTTCCCGTAAACTAGTTGTGACACTTTTGTGTTTCACTTCATCTAGCAGGTTGATTTTTATCTCACACATAATGTTTCCTATCTCATATGCATTCGACTAACAACAAGTTGTTATGTCTATACTTGTATGCTGTCGATGCAGAGTGCAAACACGCTGTCTGTCTTTATTTACAAAACACACACACATTCAATTTGATAAAGGCAAACAACACATTTAGTAAAGCTGGTACGCTAACGAGTGTGACTGCAGAAACATTTCATAAAACTTTTTTTTTTTCAACGTTCGCTAAGTTTCACAACAACCTGTCAAAGACTTCTTACAAAACTTATTTCAACATTTGCATTTATGCGAACATGTGCTTCACATATTCTACACGAACGGTTAACGCATGTAATATAAAACCCTAAATCCAACCGTAGAGGAGCCTAGCCTTGGATGATGGACTTTACAACCCACGCGATTCAATGTCATGGAATTACACTCAACGTGTGTGACAACATCTGGTTTTATAAAACATTCAACACTTATTCCTATCCATCTCACTTTTATATCCAACATGTTAAACTTAGATTTGATGTCAACCACTCAAGTCGTCAAAAACTTGCAGGCGTTGTCTAATATTCAATTCATTCTGTACACAGATTCGCTTTACTTCACATCCAAAGTTAATGACCACCTAACAGATGGATTCACTCTGTATTTACACTTCACCGTTTGTGAAAAGACTGTCACATAAAACATTTTACACACTGCAGTCCGGATCTCAACTAAGGATAAAAACATTCTAGTGCTGTGGTGAACACTGTTTTCATATAACATTCTAAACTCTCATTGCAGTAGAAAACTGCTTTTAGTAAACCTGATGAAGCGAATCTAACAGTCATGGAGTTTGAATTTTCTAATAGGGAAACATTTGCCAACTGTCACCAATAAAACTTTCTAACACTGTGAAAGTAAGTTACAAGACAATCTACACTGTGCAGTAAAACCTTTTCGATAAAACTTTCTAACACTGTGAAAGTAAGTTACAAGACAATCTACACTGTGCAGTAAAACCTTTTCGATAAAACTTTCTAGTGCTGTGAAAGTAAGTTACAAGACAATCTACACTGTGCAGTAAAACCTTTTCGATAAAACTTTCTAGTGCTGTGATGAGTTCGGTCAGTCATACAACGTCAATGATCAAACATTATTTTCACAAACGTGTGTCGCGGTAATATTATTTGACTACACTAACGCCTACATTTCATAACACTTGTGTTTCATAAAACGCCATGATCAAATTTTCGAACTATACATCAACCTGTGTTGCAGTAAAACCTTTGTACAACATGATACACTTTCTGATTAGACTTACGAATACAACTTCAATGATCAAACTCTCTAACTATACATCAACCTGTGTAGCAGTAAAACCTTTATACAACATGATAAAGTTTCTGACTACACTAACTTTGCTTTTTCAAACCATGATACACTTTCTGATGACACTCACGAATACAACTTCGATGATCAGACTTTACTTTCTCTAACATGAGTTGTAGTAAAAACTAGTTGACTACACTAACGCTTACATTTTATGACATGTGTGTTTCATAAAACATCATGATCAAACTTTTCTAACTATACATCAACCTGTGCTGCAGTAAAACCTTTGTACAACATGATACACTTTCTGATTAGACTTACGAATACAACTTCAATGATCAAACTCTCTAACTATACATCAACCTGTGTAGCAGTAAAACCTTTATACAACATGATAAAGTTTCTGACTACACTAACTTTGCTTTTTCAAACCATGATACACTTTCTGACTAGACTTATGAATACAACTTCAATGATCAAACTTTCTAACTATACATCAACCTGTGTAGCAGTAAAAATATTTGACTACACTAACTTTGCTTTTACAAGTCATGATACACTTTCTGATGACACTCATGAATAAAGTTCGATGATCAAACTTTACTTTCTCAAACGGGTGTCGCGGAAAAGAACTACTTGACTACACTAACTTTGCTTTTACAAACCATGATACAGTTTCTGACTAGACTTACGAATAAAACGTTGATGATCAAACTTTCTAACTATACATCAACCTGTGTTGCAATAAAACTTTTGTACAACATGTTAGTTTCTGATGACACTGACAAGAGCTTGTTCACTAGCAAAGAGAGAAGTCTGTGACGTGTTGCGTGTGGCGCATGAATGTCCTCCCTTCATTCCATTCATCAGTTCTGCTTGTCTCTATCACGGAGACGAAAAATTGCAAACATGACGCAGAGAGGTTTCACAAGGATTACCATTGCCCACGTCCCGTGCAGTACTCATCGCTACGGACTTCACCGCTGTCTCGAAATCACCCACAGGAAGTATCACACCGAAAATCGTGCACCGTCCATGACTTGATCGCCAGACATGAAAACCGGTGGAGTTGGTAAGAGGTTGACAGACTTTGATCAGCTTGATAGCAAGCCGTAGAGAGCTTGATTCACCAGCGTTTTGCAATGGAGATGTTTAGAGGCCACCCATGACAAGATAGCTAAGACTCAACCGATTGGCGTTCAAAGTGTTACGTTGAGAACTGTGTCAAATGCCCAACATGAGACATGAGTTGTCCCAGCGGTTACGGTCTAAACTATGACACACTCCCTTGCCACACTTATCACTGCGGCATCGTCCGCCGTCCCGAAGGAACACCCTGTCAGTGGAATATTACAGCAAAACTCTCCGTGTCTTGCTCGCTTTCAGTGAAAAGCTGCTTATACCATGAGAAGACTGGCTCAGACATCATTAAAAATCATCTAGTTGACTTCAGCAGGGTCGAAAACCCCAGAAAACCTCCAAAACTAGTGAATTTAAATTTTTCAACTTTTTAGCACTACTTACAACATTTTATAAGTAGTCTATCACTTAAAGCAGGTCAATAGCAACCGAACCTTTTTTGAATCAAGTCAAACGGACTTGTAGAAGCAAAGTTACAAGCCTTTAAAGTTTTGGAGTCTTTTATGGCCTGGAGACGAAGGCCATCTCCTGGCGAACCTCTAAGTCTGACGCCTTAGCTGAGTTCAGCAATGAAATTTTCTAAGTCGGTTTCTTACAGAAACCGGGGATTTGGAATGTCCGAAGCTATCATCGGAGCTCAGAGAGACGACCTACCTCTGACAATCGCTCTCGTCTTAATGACAAGTCTCTGTCGGTTCCCAGCTTATATAGTGTGTGGCGATCAGCTGATGACGTAACACCCATCATCCAAAAACTTTAAACCCGTCTATCTCCGGTTCTAGTGCTCCGATTGACTCCAAATTTTGAGTGTCACGTTTTCTCGCTCTCCCCTTTCATTTAAGACATCCCTCGACCCTCTACGATGACCAGAAGCCGAGATGAAAAAACTCTGTCGTTTTTTTCAAAAAGTTCCAAAATCTTGGAAAATGCACAAAAACTCGATTTTTAACAGGCTCTCATTTGGAAACGGAGCCTGTCACGCATCTGAAAAGAGGAGATCCTAGAGAACAAAGTGCGGTCTTGCCGCTAAAAGAAACCCGAGCTCTTCATTCACTTCCAATCCTCCACAATTCATCGTCCAAGTTGGCAAAAAAAAAAAAAGCGACATTTCACATTTGGACTTGAAAAAATCCTAAGTGTCGAGACCACCGTAGTGAAAATTTTCGAAAAAATTTTTTGGACGAATTTCAACCTGAAACCTTGATAGAAGTTTGTTTCACATGATTCTGAACAACTTTGGTCTTTTCGACCAATTTGGTCAGTTGAGTCGTTGGGGGGGGGGGGGGGGGGGCGGTTTTTTCACCGAAACTTCACCGACCCAACTTTTGACGACAAACACGATGGGATGGGTCTCGGAGCTCAATTCCAACATTTTGAAAAAAAAAATTTTTTTTTTTTTCATGAAAAAATCCTAAGTGTCGAGACCACCGTAGTGAAAATTTTCGAAAAAATTTTTTGGACGAATTTCAACCTGAAACCTTGATAGAAGTTTGTTTCACATGATTCTGAACAACTTTGGTCTTTTCGACCAATTTGGTCAGTTGAGTCGTTGGGGGGGGGGGGGCGGTTTTTTCACCGAAACTTCACCGACCCAACTTTTGACGACAAACACGATGGGATGGGTCTCGGAGCTCAATTCCAACATTTTGAAATTTTTTTTTTTCATGAAAAAATCCTAAGTGTCGAGACCACCGTAGTGAAAATTTTCGAAAAAATTTTTTGGACGAATTTCAACCTGAAACCTTGATAGAAGTTTGTTTCACATGATTCTGAACAACTTTGGTCTTTTCGACCAATTTGGTCAGTTGAGTCGTTGGGGGGGGGCGGTTTTTTCACCGAAACTTCACCGACCCAACTTTTGACGACAAACACGATGGGATGGGTCTCGGAGCTCAATTCCAACATTTTGAAAAAAAATTTTTTTTTTTTTTCATGAAAAAATCCTAAGTGTCGAGACCACCGTAGTGAAAATTTTCGAAAAAATTTTTTGGACGAATTTCAACCTGAAACCTTGATAGAAGTTTGTTTCACATGATTCTGAACAACTTTGGTCTTTTCGACCAATTTGGTCAGTTGAGTCGTTGGGGGGGGGGGGGGCGGTTTTTTCACCGAAACTTCACCGACCCAACTTTTGACGACAAACACGATGGGATGGGTCTCGGAGCTCAATTCCAACATTTTGAAATTTTTTTTTTTTTCATGAAAAAATCCTAAGTGTCGAGACCACCGTAGTGAAAATTTTCGAAAAAATTTTTTGGACGAATTTCAACCTGAAACCTTGATAGAAGTTTGTTTCACATGATTCTGAACAACTTTGGTCTTTTCGACCAATTTAGTCAGTTGAGTCGTTGGGGGGGGGGGGCGGTTTTCTCCTCACGGACCCATTCCTCCCAACACATCCTTGGCCATGTCCCTCACACTGCATTTCACATTTTGCACTTGCAGCCGCCTGATGACTCCGCCTTTCACCATTTGCACTTGCGTTCAGCCTGATGACTCAGCCTTTCACATTTTGCACTTGCGTCCGCCTGATGACTCAGCATTTCACAATTTGCACTTGAATTTGCAATGTGCTTACTACTTACACAGTTGTTCTGAAAGGACAAAATCGTCCACGTTTAGCAAATTTCAATTTGGAAAACATTAACTTGATCCGTTATTCTGAATAGTCACATTTCTGAATTTTCAAAAATAGTCACCGGATTATGACATTTTCAGATAATAATCACCACTCTGACATGTCACATTATTCACAGTCCTTATTTACAAAATATCTCTGATGGTGAATGACTCCTCTCCGTGACGAGGAAGCACTGTTCGTCTTATCCACCCTTTCTTATGTCCAACGCAAAATACGTTAAAGTAGCGCAAAGTTATTCGGCGCTGTGGCCTAAGTGTAGAGTACAGGCTATGCGTGCGGGAGATCTTGGTTCATACCTTGGTCACGTCAAGCTCAAGACTTAAAATATGCACACTTTGAATTCCTGCTTAACACTCGGCAGCATGGAAGAATGACTCTGGGCTAAATGTCCTCTCGAGCATAGACAATGTTCATTTATTTATCAGTTTGTTTTATTTAGGTTTATAACAACTCCCAGAAACATAGATGAGATTCCCTTGACTTGCAGTAGCCCTAGCCTAATATTATCATCACAACGGAAGCCTGGCTTAAGTCCACACATGATGACGCTTCTTAGACATTGATGGGTATAAGTTCTTCCGACAAGACAGAATTGCGATATGAACAACATCCTCACGTATATCAAGTTATTACTGAGAATGTGCCTATCCTCGATAAATACCTCTTTTAAACGTAACTCATCGCATATGCGAGTAATTCCTTTTTCCTTTGTGTCTTGCATATCCTTCCAAATCGAGCTGATGTCATAACAAAGTAATTAATTGATTATTTAATTCATGAAATAAACAAATACATTTTCAGATTCCTTTTGTATAGTCTGTGGCTATTTCAATCACCTGGACACTGAGCTTTACACCGACACTGTTGGTCATCATCAGAACCACAATTTGAATTCTAAAATACATGTATTGAATGCTTTGTACAGCAGGAAAATATTAAGTGTTCGCGATTTTTTCAATCTTTGCAGACACTAATGAAGTTTGCATTAAAGCATGCGCAGTACCATCAGCTTTTCAGATCAACAGCACTCCATAATCAATGATGGTCAGTATTGATACTCTCGGTATTCACTGAATACTCACATGCCCATCTAGTTTTCAAACATCGCTTATCCTTAATTTGCTGACGACAAGTTTATGAAATGCATCTGGTGTCATGGATTGCATTAATTATCCCTGATTGTTAGTTACCTCGTTAGAATTTGACCATGAGAGAAGCTGGAATTTTATGGTGGTGTTTCCCTTCACTCTGACGACCGAGTTGCTATTGCTGATTAAAGTGGAGTTATTGTTGGACAGGAGCTCACGGCTGATCATTATAATCAAGCCCGAATACATGTAGATGACGTCATGAAGAGTGCTTATAACTTCATTGTCAGGGTCGGAGGTTGATTAACAAATATCTGTGATGCCATGAATGACTTGGGTCGTGTTTCATTTGATTGAACTCACTAAGAGCATCATCTCAACGTAGACAGACCGAAACAATGCTTTTCAACTAACTTCAAAAACATATGATATCATGCAGTCTGCATTGATGCCATATGAATATCTCAGGAAAAGGATGATGGCAATTCGAAGACATGTGCAGTCCTAGGCCTCTATCATGTAACACGTCTATGCTTGAAGGAAGTCATGCTTCTCACTACTCATCATGTTATTTATGGTACATTCGAATAGAGTTTCACTTTCTCTTGATCAGGGTGAAATTCCGAGATTAAAACAAACTTCAAACGATCACACAACTTCAGACAAATAGTATGACAGTAGTAAGTAGTAGTATGAATAGTGGTAAGTAGAATTCTTGGAAGTAGTAAAATCAATTTTTCATTTCAGTTAGCGTCCCAATACTAAGCGGGAGTGTTGCTGTACCTTCGTTAATCAAAATTTATTAATTTATCGCGTGCAATTAGCTTATCAACGATCCATTGTCAGATGTTCGGTAAGTAGATCCTATAGGTTTCATTGAAAACCATTACTCATTGCATCTCTAAGCTCCACGTGTTATCAAAACCATCTCATGTTGTGAAATTATTCAAGGTCTGGAATAATGTTAGAAAAGATAGGTGCAGAAATACACAATGTTTCCAAAATTTAAACAGGCTAAAATAAATGGTTCTGGAAACTTTGTTTGAGATAACTTAGGGTTTGAACTACATGTGTAAGTTCCCGGCAATCATTTTCCAACTGTTTAAAGAACAGTTCCCAATATTTATATCACAAAGTATACACGTAGATACTCTCAAATTATGCTACATTTACTTGCTCTTAATGTTGCAATGATTGACAAAGCAATAATTTATTCTAGACTGACTGCCGTCAGTGGGCCAAAGTGGGTCTTATTGAATAAACCGGCCTGACGGCCGGCCGGAGCCGGCGGCCGTTTCCAATCCTTAGAGGTACAATATAGGTGACTGGTGACGTCAAGCCACGCACATGTTGTGCAAGACCAGCAATGTAAGATTGTTATACTCGTTGAAACAGTGGTGAAAAATACGATTGAGCTGCTTACCTGGACGCAGAGAAGCCATTTCATGTTTATGACAAACTCCGCTGCTGAAATGGCTTCTCTGCGTCCAGAGCAGCTTGGTAAGCAGCTGCATATTGGATGGGATGACTAGCAGCGAGAAACTGATTGATTCAAAATATCAGAGGCATGGAACAACGATGATTTTTCGGACGAATATTTCGTTGCTCCAATTGTATGTGGCATCTAAAAGGTTAATACATGGACTTCAACATACCGGTATGTGCATGTGTTTATCGACAAAATAATACTATTTAAGCCAAAAGATATAAAAATTGACCATGATATCTAATAGTCCTTAATTGATATCTCTGAAATTTATATGGAAGTTTTCAATCTTTGAATTCATCTACACCTCTTCCATGTCTATGTCAGATATTTCCAAATGAATTCAGAAATTTATAGATAGATTTCAGATTTCCCCAATTGAGTTTTGGAAGTTGAGATTTCTGAAATTCCATTGGAGAGATGTGAAATAGATTATGAAACATCTGAAATAGAATCAGAAAAAGTGAAGTGCCCGATTAATCAAGCTCTTCAATAATTGCATTTCCAGCATAATGTCGCAGCTCTTTGCATCAGGGCATTTGCATGAACAGTCTTTTGTACTGTTCCTCGTATTATAGTGTCAAGAAAAACTCAATATACCGAGTAGCCCAGAAGTAACCGCACCATAATTGAAGTTGAAAGCTATCAAGTTATCCTAGGTGAAAATGGACGTGTTTAATGGATGGTTTAGACGAATTCTATTGCTTTCAATTCGGTTTCATGAAGTAAGGAACGAATTACATGTTAATAGGAATTAAGAGAATTTATGAGCAGACTTCAGCTGCATGACATAGTATTCATAAACCGATTGACATTGAAGCTTCCGTAAATCAACTCCTCAATCTAGAAGTCATTAGTAGTACGGAGGGCTACCAAGACATGATGATGAATTCAATCAAAGATACATAGAGATCTAACAGCATTCTTCAATTGAAAGTTTGAAATCGCTTCTATCTATCAGTGCACATGTTAAGGTGCTCGTACATCCCAGATTGCTATCAGCATCGTGTTTTGATCAACTTACTACATGCATTAAGTAGTAATTTTATTGTATTAAATTTATTATTAGATATATTCATTTATTGTATTAAATGAATTTTTGAAAAACTATTTCATGTAAAAGATATGTTTTGTTCCTTAACACTGGAAGAACGTGTTCATGCTGTTGAGAAGTTGTCATCTGTCGGGAATTTTGTGAGATTCGTGTGACATATCTTGAAGATTTTCTTAAGATTTTGGACCACATAGCATAGTCTGATGAAGAATGTTTCAATCTAAACGGACGAATAAATGGACATACGTTGCATCTGTTGGCCTGAATCTAATCCACTCGTGATATTGCAGCAAGAGCTCAATTTACTTGGTGTAACTGTTTGGGGTGCCATTTAGAGCTCTGGATCAACTGATTCATTTTTATTCGACAAGGCAGTGACAACCGAATGATACCTAAAAATGCTGAGTGAACAGCTTCAACTTCTGCATGAGCGTGAAGATTGTATTGATTTATACTTTCAACATGATGAAGTCCCTGCTCATTGTGGCATCTCCGACCGAAAGTGGATGACCTGTGTAGCACATGCTACATATTAAGGCCATGAGGCCAGTCAGTCATTACTTGCCTGATGAATTTCATTTCCTCCACCTCTCGTTGTTGATCATTTCCTTTTATCTCTCTCAGTATTGTAACCCTTAAATCTTCTTCCAGGTGTTGATGTTCTATACAATGAGAAACCACCCATTCTTTATCTCCATGGCAGACGTCAAATCGATGTTCTGTCATTCTTTATCTCAAAGTTCTTTGGGTTTGTGAGATAGCAAGCCCAGTGACAACATTTTAAAATAAAAACGACAAGTATTGGTCGATCGATTTCATGTCCGTCTACATGACATATCTTCAGGACAAAAAGATAAATCTAGATAAAACCTTTAAATACAACAGGATGAGAACTGGTCAAGCTAAAAGAACAATTGGCAATTGCGTCTAACTCCTCGAAAATTGAATACAAGCTAAAACAATACAATAAGAGCTGATTTACATTTACAATTACGTCTAAAACTGTCAAGGTCACAATGCTAAAACAATAAAATTGGGACTGAAGATTCGTGTTCGTTCATCAAGGTTGAACTATTGATTTCTTTCATGACCAGACTTTCAGCAGTGCGTGTACTTTGTGCGAAAAACTATTTGGAAATTGTCATAGCTATTTCTATGAACGTGTTTGGTAATTTCAGAATCTTTAGGTCTACCTTCCAAGTGTTCACGAATTCTGGTGATAAAGTGCCTACGAGTCTCACCAATATAGCAATTGTCACATTGCCAACATTTCAATTTGTATACAAGATTAGAGGCGAGACTCATAGGCACTTTATCTTTGTGCTGAAAGTCTGTTCATGAAAGAAATCAATAGTTCATTCAACCTTGATGAACGAACACGAATCTTCAGTCCCAATTTTATTGTTTTAGCATTGTGACCTTGACAGTTTTAGACGTAATTGTAAATGTAAATCAGCTCTTATTGTATTGTTTTAGCTTGTATTCAATTTTCGAGGAGTTAGACGCAATTGCCAATTGTTCTTTTAGCTTGACCAGTTCTCATCCTGTTGTATTTAAAGGTTTTATCTAGATTTATCTTTTTGTCCTGAAGATATGTCATGTAGACGGACATGAAATCGATCGACCAATACTTGTCGTTTTTATTTTAAAATGTTGTCACTGGGCTCGCTATCTCATAAAGTATTGAAATCGACACTGCCCTCCACGATTTTCGATGCAGCAAAGAAAATAAACAAAGTATGGCTGAAATACCAAAAAAAGTCTTCGATTAGAATTTCTACGCAATTGCCAAGAACAGAAACTGATACCAACATTCCTTCGAGTCAAAATTCCTTCACATCTGCGGCAACACCATAGTCTTCAGTCAATCCTAACTCAAAATTTTGAAGGATGAAATTAGGATTGCAATTCAAGAAGCTGCATGTGCCTCATCAGACCTAGATGACGGAAAGGAGAACCTGACGTCTGAATGGACGATGTTGGAGTGCCTTCTACAGCATCACAATCGCACAATCCTGCGCACAATTCGAGTAAGACACCGAAATAAGTTACTGAACTTAAAGACTGACACCAAACGTGTTCAAAAAATGGATTCCAAAGTCAATGGTAATGTTTTGAACTTTTCGAAACGCCAATGGTCTGAAGAAGAGTTGTCAGACCTTGAGCTTGGCTTTTCCATGTCGTGGCCAGCAAAAATTAACTCTCTGAAGGTTAAAACCGAAACGGAGGTCACGTTCAAATCCCTTATTCATTCTGTACATTTAAACTCTGAACTGAAGGATCGTGTTCGTTCAAAATTCAAAAGTCTCGCTATGACCTATATTAATCATAAAGTTAGCATTTCCAAAAATTGTAAACGGCATTTGACTGCTCTTCGCAATCTTGCCAAAGACAAAAGCATTTATGTTTGCAAGTTTGACAGACATTCTGCATTACTGACAGATCTCAATATGTTGCTTCTCTGAATTCCATTCTCGCTGACACTACAAAATTTTCTCCTTACACGAAAAGTGGTCGTGCTATCAAAGACCCTTTCATTATTGCGGAAGACAAATTCAACCGCAATTTACTGCTATTGAAGAGTGATGGCTCTATTACCGAGAGTCAATATAGAGAAATTCGGGCCTGTGGTTCTCAACCGTCTCGTTTGTATGGGCTAGCTAAAGTTCACAAGTCCACTGCTGACCTAACTTATCGCCCGATTTCGAGTATGTGCGATGCTTATTGCTCTAACCTCAGCAAGTGGTTAGACCAAATTCTGAAGCCGCACATCCCTAAACATTATTTGATCAAGGATTCTTTCGACTTTGTTGAAAAGATGCACGGTCTCAGCATACCGAATAGCTATATGGTCTCCTTTGATGTCCGCAGTCTCTTTACTAACGTTCCTCTTGATGATACCATCGATCACATATGTAGCATTATTGATTTTGACAAATTTCCGATCAACAAAAAGACCCTAAAGACACTTTTGTCTTTAGCCTGTAAAAACGTTCTTTTCCATTTCGATGACAAACTTTGTATTCAAAATGACGGCGTCGCTATGGGCTCAAAATTAGCTCCCACTCTCGCCAATTTTGCGATGGATTTGATAGAAAAGCAGTTTGACAGACAACCTTTGTTTTATCAGAGGTATGTCGATGATGTTTTTGCAGTCTTCAAAAACAAACTTCAAGCTGTCGAATTTTTCAACTATTTGAATTCTTTGCATAAAAGTATTCAATTTACCATAGACCATGAACAAGAAAAGCAACTAAAATTTCTCAACGTTGTTGTACACAAAAATGATGACAAGTTTGAGACTGAATGGACATCAACACCGGCATTTATGTTCCTAACGAATCGTTTGCTCTTTCAAGTATAAAACTGCTGCTATTTGCTCCCTCAGTTATCGTGCTAAGCGCCTCTCTAGCAAAAATATTTATTTTGAGAGTGCTTATAATAAAATCGCATCGATTTTTATTAAAAATGCACACCGGTCCGGAAAAAAATTTAGTTCGAAAAAAATGCAATTCATTTCCGTTTGCACCATCTTGTAGAGCAGGTCGCGAGGACTTGAAAAAATATAGCATACGAAATAATCCATCGAGCTAATCAAAAGTTATTGATACTTATTGATTTTTTCTAATTTTTGCGAAATAAAACTGATTTGCTGCATTGTTAAAAAATGCAATCAAATTTTTTTATATTAGCTTGTTTAGGACGACAAGGACAACGCGGAAATCAAGTTTGCTGAAAAATTGATCGAGCTAATCAAAAGATATTTACATTTATTGATATTTTTTCATCGATTTTTGAGCTATTTTATGAAAAAATTGAATTAAGTCACTGAAATCAAAATGCAATCCAATTTTATTCACACTAATTTGTCCAGTACGCTCTGGAGAATACAAAAGTCAATTTTGCTGAAAAATTGATCGAGCTAATCAAAAGTTAATTACATTTATTGATTTTTTTCATCGATTTTTGAGCTATTTTATAATCTAGTTTACTATTCAGAATGCAGCAACTTGTTTTATCGGCAGCCATTCCCCCATGGGTGAACCGTTCGTGAAGTTGATGAATGTATTCCCTTATCATTTTCCATCGTTTTTGCTATCATCAACTTTACTCGTGCTACGATGCCACCTGATTAGCATGAAGTCGCATATCTTAAAAACAGATCTCTGTATCAGTGTGTGTGTGATCTTCAACAATATCGAATACAATACTCTCGTATGCGGCGCTCATCGTCAAGCGAAACTCGCGAAACTGACGACAGCAAACTTTCTTTGTTGTTATGTAATAACGGATGATCGTAATTGTTGCGTAATCACGGACGAATAAACATTGTAAACAGTGTTCATTGTAAACAATTTGCAAGTGCAGTCTATGTTACAATCAGGGGCGAAATCTCTGAACTTTTGATAATAATCTGCTTACCTCTTGCTAGAGTAACTATAATTTTCCAGTTAAACGATGAGTCACAGGGTCTCTGCTCCAACTCACGAAGAGGCACGATATTTAGTATGCCTGATCTGTGGAGAAAAGGGATCACCTAAAATTTCTCCTGGTCTAATAGAAACCATTAGAGAAAAGCTCCTTCCTCGATATGATCCTTCCAATCCCTTTCTACCCTGTGCTGTTTGCTCCACTCATCAGAAAGCTCTCTATGAGATGAGACGTGGGAGCACTGATAGGAAATGCGAGCTCCAGGACCTCAACAAATACTACTCGAGTTCTGCGCACTGGACGCGAGGTTCCTGCGACACTAAGAGCTGCATCATCTGCTCTACTGCGAGGACCAATCCCGTTGGGAAAAGTGGCTCTACAACAGCAAATAGGAGAGGTAGACCACCAACAAAAGAAGATTACATTCCAACCAAGGTGTGCTCATCTTGCTTCGGGCCTCAAGACAAAGGAATTGCTCACAGATGTTCCCGCACAACGAAATTGGAAAACACGCTGACAAGCTTTTCCCCAAAATCAAAGGAAAAGTTATGTAGTACAATCCTCAAGGATCGCAGCAGGCAAGAAGGGTCACTGCACCGAATTCCCTTGGCAACAACAAGTGGCAAGAATCTTGAGGTGTCTCTGTTCCGTGAGCCGTGGTCAGATGAACAAGTCATGTCCTCCGAAGAATTATGCAGACTTCAAGTTGGCACAAACCTATCAGGTAAGTTTCTCTCGGTTACAAATTTCATATATAACAGATAAATTCATTTTCAATGAAAAAAAATAATGAAGCAAAGTAATAAGTCAAAGTAAAGCAAAGCAGACATATTTTCACTTTTCATTTCAGGAAATCAAGTTAGCGCCATCGCTTCGACAATACGCAGAAGATTTGGACGCAAGTCTGTTGAGTCATATTCGCGTGAGAAATTGGCGGAAATGGGTAGACAAATGGAGGACTATTTCCATGTAATAGATGGAGTATTTTTTGAGTCAACCGGCTCTAGTATGGTCAAAGTAATCGAACGACCAATTGTCATAGCAAAAGACTGCAATGATGTTATTGATAAAATTCTTGCGGCAAGAGAGATAGATCCATCAGACTGCTTGATAAAAATTGGAGTCGATGGGGGTCAGGGCTTTTTTAAGATTTGTCTTTCGATATGTGATTCCACGGGAGAGGCAGAAACACAGTATGGAGCTGCGGCTGGTGGTGTAAAGGGTCTGATAATTCTCGCGATGATTCCTAACATAAGTGAGACCTATGCTAATGTGGCGACCGTATTTGAGGACATCAACATCCCATTCAACCACACCTTCTTGTGCACCGATCTCAAGTTGGCAAACTTGATCGTTGGGATCGGGGCACATAGCTCAACATACCCATGTTGTTATTGCGAAAGCTCTCCAAGGGACCAGTGGATCACAGCTCCATTGCGCACCTTCAGGAGAATTCGGGAGCTGGAATCTCGCAGAAATGCTATGGAGAAGGGAGGAGTCGGACCATCAGACCCTCGTTTTTTCAAGAGTGTGCAACATGAGCCACTCATTAACTGCAGTGACGACACTAAAGTCTTGGAGAGAGTACCACCTCCGGAGCTCCATCTATTAATGGGAGTAGTCAATCATGTTTACAGACAAATGCACCAGGTACGTCTAATTATTATAGAACTGAAAACTTGATAATCATGTCTATTTTTTTGCAGGTATGTAGTGATGTGGACAGGTGGCCAACCAGTCTGCACTTGAATAAAACTGGCTACCACGGTGGGGATTTCATTGGTGGTGACTGTATGAAACTTTTACGCAACGTGGATATGTTGGTCAGCATGTGCCCACTGCCGATTGTACCCTTCGTGGAATCCCTTCGCAATTTTCATCAAGTTGTTGTGTCTTGCTTCGGCATGAAGCTACATCCCAATTTTCGTGAGCATCTGGCTAGGTTCACAGCCAGCTATCGTGACCTCAGCATCAGTGTTACTCCAAAAGTGCATATAGTAACTGCACATGTAGGTGATTTTTGTGAGCAAGTGAACTCTGGCTTGGACCCTTATTCGGAACAAGCTTCCGAAAGTGTGCTCGCAGTTTTCCAGAATTTCTGGGCTAAGCGACTTGTCAAAAACATTGACAATCCTACATATTCTGACTCATTATTGAAATTGGTGGTTGAGTTTAACAGCAAGCATATTTGAATCTTTCCGTTAACATTGTTCAGATATTGCAATTCTCTTTAAAAACTGATTTCTTAATTAACATTTCATCAAACATTTTTGATATGCAGATGAGTGTTCTACTTTTCTTTGACTATATAGTCACTGGTTAACGATTCAAAGGTTTCAGTGTAAAAACGACAAATTTGATTTGGTTCATGACATCAAAAATTTCTGTGAGATGAATAAATAGGCTATATTACTCAAAGAGCAATTTTTGATCGAATGATTCATAATAAATGGTTGAATATTAAAGAATATTTCATGCAAATACGCCTCACTTGAAAAAAAGGGCATGTATTGCTAGATATCATCGACTTATTACTATTGCTCCCAATATGGCTGCATTAAATCAAACATTTTCTAAAAGTTATAAGAAAGAAATTTTTAATAGTTGTCAATAACATAAGCTCGTCAAATACATTCCTACACTCTTTCCTGCTTATACTCAAAACTTGACAACATGAATAAAATTGGATTGCATTTAACTTTAACAACTTACATCAAAAAATGCTTAAAAAATGCAAAAAAAATCATTAATGTAATTAACTTTTGATTAGCTCGATCAATTTTTCAGCAAAATTGACTTTTGTATTCTCCAGAGCGTACTGGACAAATTAGTGTGAATAAAATTGGATTGCATTTTGATTTCAGTAACATAAATCAATTTTTTTCATAAAATAGCTCAAAAATCGATGAAAAATATCAATAAATGTAAATATCTTTTGATTAGCTCGATCAATTTTTCAGCAAACTTGATTTCCGCGTTGTCCTTGTCGTCCTAAACAAGCTAATATAAAAAAATTTGATTGCATTTTTTAACAATGCAGCAAATCAGTTTTATTTCGCAAAAATTAGAAAAAATCAATAAGTATCAATAACTTTTGATTAGCTCGATGGATTATTTCGTATGCTATATTTTTTCAAGTCCTCGCGACCTTCTCTACACGATGGTGCAAACAGAAATGAATTGCATTTTTTTTGAACTAAATTTTTTTTCCGGACCGGGGTGAATGGTTTTCATGCCAAAGTCATCGAGAAAATCAGAGACAAAATTTTGAATTCCAGACCTAGTAATGGTCAAAGTGATAATGATGTGGATCGTCAGAGCATTTATTGGCGACTACCGTATATCAAAGAAAAAGAAAAAGAAACTCTCAAAACTGTTCACTCGATTAATCGCATTTTGCCTGACACTTGCAAATTATATGTCGTTTTCGATACTTTCAAAACGAGCAAATTGTTTCCGAACAAATATAAAGTGCCTATGAGTCTCGCCTCTAATCTTGTATGCAAATTGAAATGTTGGCAATGTGACAATTGCTATATTGGTGAGACTCGTAGGCACTTTATCACCAGAATTCGTGAACACTTGGAAGGTAGACCTAAAGATTCTGAAATTACCAAACACGTTCATAGAAATAGCTATGACAATTTCCAAATAGTTTTTCGCACAAAGTACACTCGCACTGCTGAAAGTCTGGTCATGAGAGAAATCAATAGTTCAACCTTGATGAACGAACACGAATCTTCAGTCCCAATTTTATTGTTTTAGCATTGTGACCTTGACAGTTTTAGACGTAATTGTAAATGTAAATCAGCTCTTATTGTATTGTTTTAGCTTGTATTCAATTTTCGAGGAGTTAGACGCAATTGCCAATTGTTCTTTTAGCTTGACCAGTTCTCATCCTGTTGTATTTAAAGGTTTTATCTAGATTTATCTTTTTGTCCTGAAGATATGTCATGAAGACGGACATGAAATCGATCGACCAATACTTGTCGTTTTTCTTTGGGTTTCTCCTACATACAGGAAATTACAATTCCGAAAGTTTAGACAATAAATGATGTTTCATGATGTGGATGCTGTTTTAACAGCTTTGATGTTATAAGAGAGTCCCGTGATGGGAGATAACACTTAAGCTTTAGTATCAAGCTTTATGCTCTCAACTAAAGCTGAAGTGTCATCTCCCATCACTGGACTCTCTTATAACATCAAAGCTGTTAAAACAACATCCACATCATCAAACATCATTTATTGTCTAAGTTTTCGAAATTGTAATTTCTTGTATGTAGGAGAAACCCAAAGAACTTTGAGAGAAAGAATGACAGAACATCGATTTGACGTCTGCCATGGAGATGAGGAATGAGTGTTTTCTCATCATTGTGTAGAACACCAACACCTAGAAGAGGATTTAAGGGTGGCAATGCTGGGAGAGATAAAAGGAAATTATCAACAACGAGATGTGGAGGAAATGAAATTCATCAGGCAAGTAATGACTGACTGGCCTCATGGCCTTAATATGTAGCCTGCAAGATCCCCTGACCTCAGTACTGCAGACTTTATTTTTACGGGGAGTCTACTCACAACTGTATTGAATATAGCGGTTTGTATTTGAAACATTTGTTGCAGTTATTTGTAATACAATCATCCGTTTCATAATAATATTCGTTTGTGATCATTTGGGCTTGATTATTTCTCGGCCAATCTGTATAATGTAGGAATGTGAACACTCGCGCGTTTCCAATCGAACTAACTGTCCGGTTCATGGTGGAAGTATACATTTATTTCAAGATTTCGCATTATGGATAGTACAGTTTTCCTAATTCTCGGGATAAGTAAAATTTGAAACTTGATTATCTCAGTAAAGACCTATCTCCAAGAAATAGATGAATAAATTTACGTAATCAAGACACCATTCCTGTGATCATCCTTAGGTATTCGTGGATTATCCCCGATCATGTGATAGCCAGATATTTAAACCTGAATGCGGAGATGTTGAAATCCCCGGTCAGGAAGGACTTAATGCGCCCAATATCGCTTTGAATATTGAACTTTGTCAGTGATTTTGAAGGGTGATTCGAGAGCAAATTCCATGATTCTTTATCATTGCCACTTGCGACGGTTAGGTTATACAGGCGACATTCGGCAAATCTATGTTTGCAATCTGTGCCATTAATTGACGATTTTTATTTACATTTCCTAAGAGCATCCGAGTCTCGAATTTATAAGTGAATCATGGCAGTGACTGCTGTCTCATAATCTGGCACTATTCTAGGGATATGAAGTGCCGATTCCTCTTCATCGTGGTTGCAGTAATAGTTATCGAACTAGAAACAGGTATGGAAACAAAATTATCAACTTTCTATACGCTTGTGTACTCAGAGTTAGACTCCTCGTTAAGAGTTAAACAACCTAATTCTGTGGGAATATCTCATATACTTCTTTAGCACTACTGAGGTTGTTAACCTTACATGCCATTTGAGGTTATTGGAACATTTGATAGCTGAAAGTAGTTTATCATTTCAGTTTCTGTCGCTATTTATCAATGTTTTTACTTTTGTGGTCAAAGATGGTTCAAATCAATCTTCATTTCAGATTTTATTTTTCAAACATTTAAGCAGATTCAAACATATTTTTCAAAAGAATTGACCACGTTTGTTTAATACTCAAGTTGCGAAGGTTGACTCTCTATTGTTACTGTAGTTTTTTGGCCAGCATGTCCAGAGATATTTGACTAAAACTATCTTAGGCTGTTGAGTCATTTACTGAGCACGAGAATCTGTAAAGATTGAGATATTATGCACTTCTCATCAATGAAGGCAGCTGCAGATTTGGTGGTCTCCACAACTGTTTTGAAGACAATACATCAGCAAGGGTAAGAGAAATACCATAACAATTGCACAGAATTAACAACTTTTCATAGTAAGCAAAACAGCCAAAACTTTAGATAGCAGAAATTGTGTATGAGAGATAGGCCTATACTAATTCAATAATCAACAAGCTCATGAACCTCAGCTTTCAGAGTTACATCTTTGCATTTGCATACCGTGGCTTGAAGTATTTGAAAGAGTGAAGTGAATTGTTGCTATTGCCCAGGCTAATAAAGGGGCAGAAAAGAGAAAATGGGTCGGATGACATGGAGCATTTGATGGACTTGTTCAGCTACTCAGCAATTATCATGCAAAATGGTTTAGCATTTGGCATTTCACTACAAATATTCTTACAGGCCATGTAAAGACGCTTGTGGTGGATTAGTGTCGTCAATAGTGATTTAGGTCTACATGAGGAAGCACTTTGTATCCCATGATTTGCTCCATCAAAGAGAATTGCTGTCGAATTAAAAATCAGGAAATACTGAACTAATCAGTGGAGGAATTTGAATATGCTGATATCCATCATTCACTTCCCCAACGAAACACAGCAACACTGGAGAGAGAGGAAATGATTGTAGAATAAAAATACAAAATATAAAGGCCAGCGAATTAATTGCTCAACGAGTGAGCCTGCACGATCATATCAATAAATCGAGGCATCATGCCAAAAGATGCTAGTGTTAGTAAAATAATGCTGCAGTGTAGTCATTTGCTAGTACTGACGCTGTTTTAAAACTTGGAGGACACATCATGCAACTTGAACAACGCCTAAGGAATATTAATATTATGATATATTTTAAATAACTATTTAATCTTGAAAAGCAACCGAACGCTGCCTTAACCTGTTCGTGCCCACGCACGCTAATAGCGTGCACGTATATTTGCACATATCTCGATATTGGTCAATTAAATTGCAAGACGGTTACGAAATATCTCACTTAGCTTCTTTGATGCATTCCATCTAAATATTAGCACAGCTTTAAGATGCCTTTGTTTGGCGTAATTGAGTGGGGAAGACCTAAGTCTACTGAATTTTCCAAATTTATCCTTTTCTTGCGATATTTTTCGATCAGCGCATGCAGATCATCTTCAGACAAGTGAATATATTCACATGTAATGCGTAATTCAAGAAAAATCAAAAAATTATGAATTTATATGTCTTGAGGTCTTTTGAATTATGCATCACCATGCATTAAGCATTGAAGTATATTCACTATATTCCAGAGAATAATAGATTATGTTGATATAACATTACATAAAATTCGTACAAGTGCATTTGAAAAGTTAATGAGTATATTCAATCAAGTAAAAAGTAGTTTAAAAATGTAAGTCAGACATATTTTATATATATATTTAAGAAAAAAAATTGATTTTTTCTGAACCTTTTGAAAAGTGGTTTAAAATGTAAGTATTATATATATATAAGCATGTAAAAATATATAAATAAATTCACTTCCTTGAAGACTGTTAGCATGTGCTGATCGAAATACAGGCATATCATAAAAAACAATTAATTTTAGAAATTCAGCAAAGCGTGCTTTTTCCTAACTGAAATATGTAGCATTATTATCTTGTATAGTATACGTTTTAATGTAGGCTATGGCTAATCGAGATTATGTTTTTATTTCCCGAAAAATGTATTTCACGAATCGATTTTCAATGACTGCTGACTGCTGCGAAGTTGCAATCACATGTCATAACATATCTTTGACATATTTATCCATTCAGTAGGCCTACATCAAATTGATAAAAATAGAGAAATAAGGTAGTGAGACACTGCAGCAACATAAAGTACCTATACTATCTCATAAAACGGCAGGTATATTTCAGGGCAACAATGTTGGACATTTGAAGGCGTGCAAGCACCTGAAGAAATCACTCTTAGACTCACGACCTCGGATTTCTACTTCATCTTGCCCTTCTGGGTTCATAGAATGTCGATTTTCTCATTTTAACCAAAGTCTGAACCTGTGATGTAGCAAGTGTTTGTTGCAATTGACCAGAAATCAATCGTTCTAGCAGGGCCAATTTTTTATATGTCATTATCTTTTTCAGGACTGTCAGTTTCGGCTACGAATTGTGTAATAGTCACTTCCTCAAATCCATCACAACAGCCTATTCCTGTTATCATAGTCAAAAATAGAGAAGTCGCCCACGTTTCTACTATTTTCAGACGACATGTGAGATGTCTCGCTATTCTGATGGTAAGATACACAGGGATTAGATATCTACGCTATTGTCCTCTCTTGTCATTGTCGTATAACATGTTGATAACATAGGTATCTAGAAATCCGACCTCTATGTAAGATACAAAAAGTCTGATTTATAGATTTTTTTAACTTAGTAATGCAGGAATTGGACCATTCGCCTTGCTGATGCAGCATGGCCACCTAGTTTCTGCAGAGAACGAGGCCGAAAATGAGGCTTTTACAGAGTAATGCACGCCCTTACAAATCTGCGTGTCTGCCCAGATCTACCCGGCTCCTATTCCTGTCAGACAGAAAGAAAATACATGTCAATCCAGACGAAAATTGAAGCTCTCATTCTTTTTTTGTTGAGTGTCTTGCAAGTGTGCAGAGTTCACCTATTTTAAAAGTTCTAGGTTTACCCGATCAAGGTTTGAACCTAGGTCTCCTGCACGCAGAGCGGACACTCTACCACAAGGCCACAGCGTCGGATCACGTGTTAATGAACTTTTGCGTATGAAGCCAAATACATCTGGATTTAGCAATTATTCAGTTATCGGCAAACACGACATTTTCGCATTTTAGATGAAATTTGGTGCATACATGCAAGACACGCAGATTCGTAGTAGCTATCAGGGGACTTCTATTCTGTGAAAGTTTCATTTTGGTGTCCCCGCAGAAACTCGAACTTTAGCGAACGGAAGTAGCCTATATTGCTGCAGCTTCACACTTACATGTAGGTGCTTATCTCCATGTAGTTAATTGCCGATTAAAGAACACTTAAATGCGGAAATATGCAATAATTGTGGATTCTTAATATATTGCTTAACTTCCGCACCTTTTACAAAACGATTATTATAAAATATGAAATTTTTATTATATTACATGAAATTGAAATAGCTAAGAAATGAAGGAGAAGCTGTGGAAGTAACAGATTTTCAGTGGAGGAGAAGCTGTGTATTCGGTTGATTTTCAGTGGAGAAGTTGTGGAAGCGGTTGATCCAGTACAGGCAGAGCTGTGGAAGGGGTTGATTCAAAGTTGGCTGCGTGTTACTTGATGGAAACATCGCTTAACACACGTTCAATTGGTAGCATTACATTCATTATATTGACTTTCTCGTATGATTTCCAGATAAGTTTCTTTCACCTCTTTTGTTTTCAGCCGAGAGTGGATGACGGATTCTGTGCTTTAAACACTACATTCGAATTCCGATTTGTTGGACTTTTCGATCTTCAAAATGACCCAAACTATGTAATGAGATTTACAAATCTGAAGACAAAAGAATCTCGAATGTAAGTACATTTTTCCATTTTCGAGCGAAATGAATTTTTGTTTTCTACTGCATTTTCCAAACCGGGTAGTGTGCATTCTATGCTTTACTTTGAAATAAAAGTTTTAGCGCTAAAACAATTTTTACAATTTTTGCAATTTCCCGCATATATCGTTGAATTTACCTTTCCAGAAGGTCAAAGTTGTGATCTGCATCTATAGCTCAATGTATGTCATGTATGACGTACAAATACTTCGTTCGCACGATGATTTTCAATAAAATTCAGAATTCGGCATCCATAAGAAATGTATCTCGCTATCCCGTTTCAACATCTGTTTCAGTCTAATCATGTCTGCACTGAGAAAATTATCGGTACAATTAGCGTGTTCTTTACATGTTCTACGATCTTACCGCACATTTTCATTAGAACTCATAATTCCGCGTCAATAAACACGAAAGGTGCGTGACTGCAATGTTCTTGCTTAATAAACGTTGAATGTACCATCGATTACATTCCCCCTCGTTAGCGTGTAATTCTGCACATCAGTCATGAACATAATTTGTATTAGAACAGAAGCCCATTAGCATCTTACATCTAGTAGGCAAGGAACCGAAGGTCGAACAAATCGTTTCGTTCAATACCCCTCCCAGAAAAGGCTTGATGCATTTTTAGGCATAACTACAGGTCTTCTAGAACATCCCCAGGTAGTTCGTAAACTTACATTGTGGTGCCAGCAAAAATCTATATGAATTTCAAAAATAGTCATCAAATACTACTTATTAGACATGAGTAATGTGAAAATAAGTTACCTGTACTTTTGAAAATTATAATTTTGAGCCATTTGTCTGAGAAATGATGGCAACAATGTATCTACAGAATCCTCTAAGTATAATCTTTCAGTAGGTGCTAGTAGAAATGACATTTGATACTCAGGTATATCGGTAAACCCTTATTAGAAGAATACATCAAAATCTCATCTTTTTGAAACAGTTTTTGTCATGAAATTTGGCTTCTATTTTATCTTTTTGATTGTTGAAATGCATGCACAACATGCAATTTCAACTCATATATTTGTTGCACAGATCTTTAGGAGCAATTCAAGCGCTCATTCAAAGAAGTCATTGGTTCGAATTCTAGAGCTATTGAAAGACAAGGTGCTACTGAGATAAAAATGTGAATGAGGTGAAAGAATGTGTGTCGGAAGCATGCCATTTATTCAAGTTATAAAACCAAAGTACTCGTATTTTCAGATATTTGATTAGATGGAACATGCATATTTTTCTTGTCGCTACGGACCCATTGCCATCGATGAAAACAAACTTTGTAAAATAAAACAATATATTTCAGTTGAATTGAATTTCTAAAAAATCTATGAAAGGATGACTAAAAAATAAACATGAGGCAATGAGGCGCTATTCAGGCACCCATCCGTGCATGACAAATTATTCATTCGGCATGAACAGTTTTTCTGAAGTGACACACACTGTCGATTCAGGACTATCGATTGGAGCAGGTTCATTTGTCATTAATAATGGCTGTGTTTCTCAACGTTTTTGTCCTGTGGTCCAGATTTGTCAATCAAGAATTCATGGCCTAGATGTTCTTGATTAAGGCGCGGTTTCTGAGGACCTGTTTTTGAAATTGTAAAGTTGAGCGGATCAAATAAGCTTATGTTCATAAATGGGAAACTGTAAATATAAAATGAAGCATGTAGTGTAATATTCGCTTCACATTAAGTGCGGCATTTCGTAGTCTTTAGGTCTACATTTTCTATGAAGTACAGTTATCATACACTCATAAAAATGCTAAAACCCTTGCGAGCAAAATATTTCAAATGCATGTACATGACATCAATTTGCCCCTCTTTACAATACACACTAAAATCATGTATACCACACAGCTGAACTTGAAAAAGTAAAACTTCATAAAAGAGAAATAAATGCACCGAAAAGCGAGATATTTCTAAGAAATAACATTTAAATTCGAATGATGCATAAACCAAACTGCGGATAAAACAAAAAATTCAACTAATTATTTGAGTCTCAATATCTGCCTTGGTCTCGGTGCATTTTCATCTGTTTATCTATATCCCAATACTGTATATTGACTGGTTCAAATTCAGTCGAAGCAAACCACGATGTAGAATGCCCAACCAACTCCGCTTTTTCGATGATCGGTTCTCAACATGGGAAACTCCCATGACATGGTCGTGGCCAACCAAGTCAGAGGAGGATGCATAATGTAACTTTGAAATATTTTGATGTAAGTAGCCATGCACAGATCCATTCAGATGCCTATTTACTTTTAAAGAAGATATTTTCCTTCATTTATATTATCTCTTCTGCCATGACAGGATCTAATTCAGGATCGGTCGATGCGTCGAATGGAGTGAGGGTATCACTGCAGATTTACTGCAGATAGAATGTCATAAGCAGCAAAACGAGACAGCAAATTTTCTTTCAGACTGTTAAATGCGATATGCAAGAATGAATTATTTTCTTGGATGATGAAGCTTTTTCAAGATGCAAAAAGAACTTGAAGCTCTTTCTTGACAGCAATTTATCCAGAGATAGAGTTCTGCAACGAACACTTTAACTATATATTTTTAAAATAGATTATCGAATAAATTCTGACCAAATAATCGTCTCATCTCAAATACTGACATCCGTTTTGCCACCACTAATCAAGTGCACGGACAAACGTCTGTGGCCCACTTTCGGGCTACATGGCTGTCGTCCTTATGAGAGCCACTGCTGAAAAGCATTCTCCGACATAATCCATCCATGTTCGATCCAGGTGATGGCAAATTTAATCATATTTTGCATGGTTGTGATTTTCACACACGAGTTTGGCAATTTACGCGGTTAAGGTGATGATAGAAGCAATTAGCGGTAGGTAGGAAATTTTCATTTTTATGACTTTTTAAGGAAGAAATCCAATAGGCCTACACTGTAAACCGCTGACTGACAATTGACAAACATTTATCGTACAAAATCTATGTTGTCGGTCATTGCTAGTGTCTGTAGGATGATTGCCACTGAGCACCTACAATAACTGACAATAAGTGACAAAATGAATAGCAATGAATTGTAGCTTAATTTATATGAAAAATGTAGGTAGTTAATTAAATGATGTCAGAATAAATCAATTAGAGCAGCAGTGTATTTCGCAAAAAAAGCGAATTTTCAATATTCGTCTACCTGCACTATGAAATTTAATTCCAAGATTGCATAAAATTGAGCAAAAGCATCCTATAGAATAACGGATATCAATCTTCACAAACTATTAAGAAAATGATAATATAAATAAAATGATAACCGACAAAAACCTACAGAATTCCGTCGGTGGAGAACCTGCAAATTCGTCGGATATCGCAGGATATTGGAGATGACAATTGATTTTGTCAGTGATTTTGTAGGATAATTATCGGTATACGGTTTACAGTGTACTTAGCACCAGATTACGACATGATTATACCAATTCATGGTGTTCGGAATGATTTAATTGCAGTGGGCAAATGATGGCATGAAAATTGCTATTTAGGTTACCTAAATAAACCTACAAACTAATCCTCTCGGACTGGTGGTCCCACCAAACATTTCAACAACTTCACTCACACAAGTGGCACTAAATAACAAGATATCAACGAGGAAGCGCTTGATGGAACTAAAACAACGCATGTAACCAACATGGAATTCTTTCGATAAGGAATGTTTTTGGACCAAAACCGTAGTGCTCAAGCGTCATGGACGGATCAAATCTCATCTGTCTGCCCATTCGAGTGATTATCTCGAAACGGTTCTGGACTAGATTTCATCTAAGCAGAGATAGCAGGAGACTGATTTCTTCATTTGACTTCAACTGCAGCCATGATACCGCATTTCCTCTCCATGTGGTAAATTGGCTTATAAGTATTCCAAATAAATTACTGCAACATTATTCCGTAGACACCTTCGATCTATCGGTGAGACAAAATCTCAATCAAAAGTCAAGAGGGAAGTAAACGGGGCATTTCAGACACAGTTCGTCATGCATACAAAATCCAAACACACCAATACCTTAACACTGGAAAAAATGCATCTCCGACTCAATAATAGGACCAACTTAAATGCTTTCTTGACAGGAGAGTTTTGCATATTAAGCACAGAAAATTTACAAGACGCACAAGAAATGTCCATCAGTGACGGATTGAAGATTCCCACGGAATGCGTGAGGAACGGAAGGATGTAGTGAGGACTTTCCAGATTGAATATCAAACCATGGAGAAGCTGATGCGAGGTTGATTTTACACGCAAAACATGGATCGAAAAATTGCAATATAATTCATTCGCATGACGCAGGTGGTGCCGTACTGTGACTTCGAAGAATGCACTGCAGAGACCAATGGATGTGAACAAGTGTAAAAGTCAAAGCGAGATACACACCCATCCATAGAGTTGCTGAAAACCTGAGAACATATTTATGTTCATTGTTAGCAGGCTTGCATTCAACAGGTTGCGATGCCACCGACACATTCTCTATTCTTGAAAAAAGGAAAGCATTTAACATAATAACAAGTAATAACGCATGCCATCGATGTCTTGTTCAAAAAGGAGATGAAATCAAGATTAGCGAAGCCACAAAAAATGAGTACGAATCCTTCATTTGTTCATTTTATGCTTGTGGTAATGATGCATCAAAACACGTAACCAACGTAGGCATTGACTGATTCACTAAATGATCAAAGAAATAAAATTTTACCACTTACGTCTGAGTGCTTGTACCTCAGGAGGGTTACCTCAAGCGCGTTACTTAACTCATGTATGGAATCTCCAAAAATTCCAAAAATTTTATTTTCGGTTAGGTTCTGCTATGTTTCCTCAGTCTTGGAGAGACCTTCCATGTCGTACATTCGATATGGTTGGCCTGGCCCCGCCATGTGGTATAGGTTGGAGCTTTGGGGCTGAAACCTTGCTTCATGCAGCCACATGGCTCCTCCCTGATGACTCCATATATAGCAAACTTAATTTTGGTTTTTTAGGTTTCTTATTTTCACCTTTTGTTATTTTTAAGTTAGCTTCTCGTGAGGTCCATAACGAACTCTTATTTCAGTTCTTAGATGGTAAAATAAAATCGTTTATAAGTATTAATATATTTCCCTTCCCGTCTTAAGTTGAGTCGACTAGCCTTTATACGTATTTCGGTCCCTACTCTATACTGGTGTAGGTAACTCTATGTAGTTAGTATTAATTTGTATTCATTCGTTCATGACTTATAATTACCTAATTATTTACAAGATTCTCCAGGTAGTTGTTTAACTTTGGAATCTTCCGCTTCCTGGATCCTTCGAATTTTTTTTGACCGTGTCGTGTCTTAATTCGATCTGTTCTGCACGTTTTTTCATATGCCTAATTTGCTATCACCGATCGAAACTGGATGGATTGGAATGGCTTACAGCCATTATCATTAATGACAAATGAACCTGCTACAATCGATAGTCCTGAATCGACAGTGTGTGTCACTTCAGAAAAACTGTTCATGCCGAATGAATAATTTGTCATGCACGGATGCATGCCTGAATAGCGCCTCATTGCCTCATGTTTATTTTTTAGTCATCCTTTCATAGATTTTTTAGAAATTCAATTCAACTGAAATATATTGTTTTATTTTACAAAGTTTGTTTTCATCGATGGGCAATGGGTCCGTAGCGACAAGAAAAATATGCATGCTCCATCTAATCAAATATCTGAAAATACGAGTACTTTGGTTTTATAACTTGAATAAATGGCATGCTTCCGAAACACATTCCTTCACCTCATTCACATTTTTATCTCAGTAGCACCTTGTCTTTCAATAGCTCTAGAATTCGAACCAATGACTTCTTTGAATGAGCGCTTGAATTGCTCCTAAAGCTCTGTGCAACAAATATATGAGTTGAAATTGCATATTGTGCATAGCCTACATTTCAACAATGAAAGAGATAAGATAGAAGCCAAATTTCATGACAAAAACTGTTTCAAAAAGATAAGATTTTGATGTATTCTCTAATAGGGGTTTACTCATATACCTGAGCATCAAATGTTATTTCTACTAGCACCTACTGAAAGTTTATACTTAGAGGATTCTGTAGATACATTGTTGCCATCATTTCTCAGACAAATGGCTCAAAATTATAATTTTCAAAAGTACAGGTAACTTATTTTCACATTACTCATGTCTAATAAATAGTATTTGATGACTATTTTTGAAATTCTTGTAGAATTTTGCTGGCACCACAATGTAAGTTTACGAACTACCTGGGGAAGTTCTAGAAGACCTGTAGTTACATGTATATCTAAATGCTTTTCTGGGAAAGGTATTGAACGAACTCCTTTATTTCAGCGCAATGCGTTTTTTACTTGCTGACTGTCATTCAATTATAGAAAATATGGACAGATGTCTTCTTTATCGAAAGCTTCAATCTGTGCATACTCTCTCGCCTTTTTCTTTGATCTCGTATGACAAGAAGAGGAACCAAGTAGAACTCGGCAGACGGGAAGCTTCGTAGAAATCATGGGGTGTGCGTCATTATGTGAAAGGCTTATTTTCGACCTCGTTTTCTGAAGAAGCTCGCTCTGGAAAAGAAGAGTAGCCTTCAATCATTTTTGACTTACTTCAATTTGGTAAATTAAGTCAGAAATTAAGTTTGCTTCAACAATCTTGCATCACCTATAGTATTTGCATAACTGCTCTCATGCCCCCTTGGTTAAGCAAGAATTGAATGTCGATTAAATGAAACAGCAAGAAATTCGTGAAATACTATGGAATGCGTAGTCATTATGCGCTAAGTTATATTTCAAAGTTAGGCTTATATTCCAAAGATATAGGAGTCAATGATTGTTGCTCTGGAATCTATAGTCTATACTAAATACGTTCAATGAATATATAATTCAATTACAGATTCACTAAAGACAACGCTCCAAAAGTTGGCGACAAATTCTTTGTACAAGCGTCCTCAATCGAATGGTTTTATGAAGTGGAGAGTGTCGAAGACGCTGTCGGTTACACTCTGCAATACGAATTTGTTTACAGTCAAAGACCGTGCTCAATGATAACGCAAGCACCCCCTTCAAGAACATCAGTGCCAAAAACGGCAACGGAAACTGTAACAGGTGAAAAACGATGCCAATGACGAAAATGCGTGAGATAAGGAAGTAATGCTTAATAACGATAATATCTGCATTAGAAATGCCTAGAAGACCAAGGTCGGTCATTTTGACCGCTGGGAGAAACCCTTGTAAGTTGATCGAAATAAAATATATGTGTTATCCTTCCAACCTACAGTTGACGTTTCTTGACATGAGAAAGTCATGATCACTTGGGCCTGAGCCACCTGTGAGTTTTTCCAAGCGTTTTGCAGCGAATATAAAGTCACCATTGCATCAGTTGCAGATTGCCACGCAGTTGTAGATGCGCTTGCTCGGGACGCTGTTGCTTTGCTTTCAGTGTGAATGAGGCCTTAGGGATGCAATAACAAAAGCTTTTTTGTAACACCTTGCTGTTCACAAGCTAGCTATCTGCAAAATTATCGCAGTTATTTCCAGCTTTCCATTGGTAGTTGTGACACTTAAAGTCCGAAATAGAGCTGACCGGGACCAACAATGTCTCCGCTCGGTTAGATTGGCTGATTTTTAGACTGCTGCGTGTGAGTTACCGGCGAATGATCCAATAATCCGGCAAACAGATGAGTTTCTGTTGGGAATGATGCCGACAATGAGACCCTCGCAGAATGATGTACATTGTACACCCCATTCCTATGACGAATCTGCGCGTCTGCTGAGTTTCAGTTAGTTCCTCCTCTTGTCAGACACGATCAAAGAAAAACACATGATCGATGGGACAATAGGACGCAACATTGGGACGCTCTGATCAACGATGGGATCAACAAGGTCTTGATAGAAATGAAATCTTCTATCCTTTCACAATTAAAGATACCAAGTCTAGAGCCATAATTTTTGACATGGAATGTTTACAGGTCATTTCATATGACGTGCATGTATTATCATCATGTTTCTGATCCACAATGTATGCGAGAACGTGGCTAAATGTGGATGAAATTCCTCAAGGTGCTTGTGTCCGACAGCAGGATACTTTCCAAATCTGAATGTGCTTAGCTTCATAGAAAAGGGTTGCATAAACATGACAGGAAATGACCTGAAGGTGATCCATGTCAAAAATCATGACTCTGAGCTCATTGGTATCCGCTTAATAAGAGAAAACATAGATAAATTAATTTTAACATAAAACTACAATCTGCGTCTCACTGGTTTTACATGCGTTTTTGTTCGTCTTACAAAAAGAGGAGCTATTTTTAGAACTCAGCAGACGTGCAGATTCGTAGTAGGCATAGGGTGCGCATCATTATTGGCCTCGTTCCCTGCAGAAATTCGTTCTGTCTGCCGCATGCAACACAACTCCTTCAGAAAGTGCCTTCCAATATGCAGTTTGAAACTCGGCCGAAACTCATGAAACTGATATCAGAAGGGCCAGATCTCGCGGCAGACACATTCACACTCCGTGATGGTCCGCGTCTGATGTCAAAATTGATTTACTTTTTCCTTCTCGTGGCATCTCGGGAAGTGAGGATTTCTGTTGCATCTTCATCACCAGATCAATGCTGATGTTAAAAGACGCTATCGTCAATAGGAAAGCAGTCCAAACATGGACAGCACGAATGAAGGTGAATTTTGTCACAGTTTATAAGCCTTCTCATACGTAGTTGTTGACATGCAAAGGGTATTATTTATTAATGCACATCATAGGCCTACATCCTTATTTTAGTTTGCTCGTGAATCTGAAATTTGATCGGATGCTCGAAAACGATCCCCAACCGGCCCGGCCGCCAAAAGCCCGGCTGGTTCTAACTATATGTTGCCGCACACGGAAGGTTTCCATAGGCCATTATCAGAAAAAGACTGAATTATCTCTCCCAGAAATTTATTGGCGAAAGGTAGAAAAAGATAATAGTCTAAAATCCCAAACTATCCGACATTACGTGTCGCACATATATACTCATGAAACTTTGGTGAATCAAATAAATTGACAGTCAATGCTCATGTTGGCCTAGCATGTATACAAATCAGCGATAATTACCGCTCATCAGCTTGTGTTTGCGATTCATTGCAGATTTGTGATGGTCAATGAGCCTATGGCTTCAGAAATCCGAGTACGAATAGAGTCAGTCTGACAGTCAAATAATACTGCATGTAAAATCATCAGTAGATAAAAGAGAATGGGGGTGATTATTGATAATGTGTTCAAGGATGTTATTATCCGAATTAATAGTGCTGCGACGATGCTCATGAAAACGTAATCAGAAAGATCGGTTAGTAGAGTCGATGGAGGCATCGCGACACTAAGCTATACAGTGTAATTGAAACTATACAGTAAAATACCGTTACCAATTTGATCGAAGGGCTCTGCACGGAGCCCTAGTCACTATTATTGCGAATAAAATTGCTAGAGATGTTAGGAGAAATATTTTTACGAGGATAATATTGGAAACCACTATCGAAAAGTCTTTCTTAGAGTATTTTTACGGCTTCCGTATTGGTAGGGCTAGAACAACGGTCTCTGACATGTTTAAAACAGTTTTCGAATCGTAATTAGTTTTAACAAAATGACGGAACCCAACTATCAGCTTTCATGCTAATACCTACTATTGAGAGTACAAAAAAATGCATGTTAAATTATTCATGACATGCAATTTCTCTAATTCGCGACTTTTCACAGTGATAACTACTTTACAGCCAGCTCTTTTTTGTTCCTGGTTCAACATCGAAAAAGCTCCGTCTTCTAAGATATACTGCGTTGTTTTGCTTTACCTTTTTAGATAAATCGTACTTCATGGATAATGTACTGTCTTTGTCGCTTTCGGAAAATGTTCAGACCAAGCGCGACTTTGCTGAGACGCACTGTGTATGGCTGCCGACCATTATTGTCACGCGCATCACAGCTGACGTCATCTCGGAGAATTGTTCGACGCGTTGCGACAGAGCAGCGCCTCCACTTGCAAATCGACGGCGCTAAATCAATTTATCTGATGCTCTAGTAGGCTATAGATACTGACCAAGTTAAAAAATCGACCGGAGTACACCTTCAAATTCATGCATAATTTCTTTCAGTTAAAAGCATGCTACATTGATCAATGTCTTGTCAATTGACTTTTTATTAGTAGCATGTCTACAATAGATTGTCGAACATGAAGCGCCTAAATGAGTTGTTGAATTGGTTGCATTAATTCAGTATTTTACGAAACAGTGCATAATTATCATCGAGTGATAGATCGATCTTGTAAATGAAACTCCAATACATGCTGCAGTAATGTGGACTAAGACTAACTGACATACGAGCTTTTTATAAATATATAGAAAGTCGAGTTCATCCGTTTACATTTTTATTTTTTGATCTTTGTGCATAATGTTCATATCGATAAGTTGCTCAAGTTTTGAAAAAGTGCATTGATAAAGAGACATGGTTATTTATATCTTCTTCCTCTTCTTCCAAAGAGCCAAAACATTCCAAAACATTCCAATGAGCCATGTACTCACTTTAATTCATAAACTGTTGATGTTATGAAAAATATGAACGTTTCTAATTTCTCACTTTTCTATTGATATGTAATTATAGGAGCCCTTGGATCTCAAATACCTGTCGAATAGATGAAAATTGAGTTCATTGAGTTTCATTACACTTGACGTTCTTTCTTTTAGACGCGACTGTAAATGTTCCCTACAACTGCCAACCGTATGACAGCATCACATTACCGGCACCAATTAACATTACAAGAATCTCAGGTACAATTTTTAGTTTCTACAATGGAGCAGTGAAATGCAAATGGATTGTTAAGGTAAATCTGACATTTTTATCGGCATATCAAGACATTTCTTTCTAATAGATTTTCAATTACCGTTGCATTAGGTGGACGAACTCGATGTTTATGATAGATGCTCTATTTTACTAATAAAAGAGCAACCTGGGAATAGTTAAGTCAATGCGAAGTGATTATTTGCCATTTTTTCATTGATTTGTCAGAACGCAAGAGACAAAAGGCAAAACATAATCGGTCTGTAATCATCTATCTGCAATGACATAGCTTTATCAAGCATAATGTGGATCATGCTCATGTGTTATGTGTTCAACCACACATTTTCGGGTTACCGATAGCATTTCCAACATGTTCCACAGAAAAACATGGAAGCTACACATGATTCGCGATTTGTGACACGGAGCTATGTGTGTTCTATGAATTAATATTTGAATATGAAAATGGACACAAAAATTCAATACAAATTGATAGCAAATTGACATATAGTAATTGAAGCTAGCAATTGATGCGAGAATCTCGCATGTTTACAGAGATTTGGCATGTATTTCAAACTATTTTGACTTCCTTCCATATGAGAGTAGATTTTTAGTCTATAACATAGTATATACAATATTAATTTATGATGTATACCATTGTTCATTAACATACCATTATACATAACTCGCTTATACATTTACACATATAGGAATAAGCTTATATCTTCACTAACTGTCCATAAAAGAAATGGTAGAAGAATGAAAGGTCAGTGGTGATGACATTTATTCTGGTTGGGAAGGTGGTCATTTTAGGATTTGAAGCAATTGACTTTCAGTGCAATAGAGAAGCTCATATCTCAATACCGCCAACGACCATCACGAAATGCTCTCAAAGTTTAAGCAATCAGAGTGCAGTTTGAGGATCACTTGTAATTGTAGCTACCGGATCAGAGAGCGAACAACATTTCTGATCGCCACAAGATCTAGTCGTGTGCAAAGGCAAAGTTTCATACTCTCGCAGTTTGAGTTGTTTACATTCGTTTCCAAAGTATCGTTGCTGTGTTCGTGGCTAGGCTCCCCGTTAATTGGGTTAACTTTTATATATTAGATCAAAAGCAGACGTCATCAATCGTCCTGAAATCCAGGTTGACTAGGTCCATCGTCCGGTTTTCATCTCTAAAGTCGAGTTCTGAGAACCGCTCTCGACCCTCGACACATCTCTCAACTATGAAAGATGTTTATCTATATAGAATATAACAGCCTTTTCTATTGCAGTCTCCAGACAATATGATTGATGTTTCACTTCATCTACGACTAAACAGCTTACATTTTGCCTCAATTGGTAATTGTGAAAGCAGAATAAGAATAACGACACATTATGGGAGAGATGAGTAAGTTGGTTATCTTCACATCATAACGAACAAATGCTATGTTCGATGCTATAAGTTCAAGCGGGGATATTGGCATATTTGTGCATATTGGGACCCTGTCCAGCATATCTAGCGAGGACCTGGTGAAGCATTAACCTCGTAGAGCAAATACACTGTAAATCGCTCGATACCAATCACATACGAAGGATGCATACCAAGATATTTTATTGGTATATTTTTGCATCTATTTGCATGCTTTTCGTATGATTTAAGGCCTTTTGCAATAAAGATCGCTTTCAGGTTGCATGACACTTACTACTGTTCTGTACGCAGTAAGATAATGACATTTGACAGTCAAACTTACAATACTGAATTCGATTTCAATACTCGTACACGTAAGTCTTAGGCTTTTCATAAATAATCAATAAGTATGCAACCATCAACGTTTATGCATTATGTAATTTTGAAATGAGGCATATTATCGATCCGAAATAAAACACATTATAATTCATGAAAGCAAATATAGTTATGTTTGAGATGTATAAGTCAACATGGTAGCTCGAAGGTTATCGTTTTATTGAAATGATGTTTATGAACTTAGTTCATCGAGTTGAGATAATTAGGAGTCGTATGGATGTTATTAGACAAGTAGCAACGATGACACACAGCATTAATTTCATAGTAAATCGAGTCTAGAACAGATACGATGAATACCACGCTATTCATAGGAGTGTATAGTGACAGGTATTTGAAAGTATGTATAGTATGCAATATATATGATTTTTTTGCTAGGTGACTTAAAGCTCTTCATGCGAAAGGCATACGAATAAGGACAAATTTGCATAGGTTCTCGTACATAAAACACATCAACAACTTGTATTTCATTGTAGAACTGCCAATCACAGATAGAATGGTTCGTATCGCTACATACCAATCACATATGAAAGTAAGTATGCTTTCGCATGAAAAACGTGTCAGATCTCTGTAAACATACGAGAATCTCGCATCAAATGTTACTTTCAAATTGTATGTGAATTTGGTATAAAACGTATGTTTGTATGTAATTTTCGTATCCAGCGATTTACAGTTTAGCCCTAGTAAATAGTGTCACCTCAAATAGAATGCAAAGAGAATGCTGCTTCCTCAGGAGAGTAAGTGTTAAATGTGGATCTGACATATAGTACAGCATGACATCGATATCTGAAGAATTAATGATCACAACTGTAGCACTAACTTTCAAGTCACAGAATGATACGTCCATCATCCGGAACAGCAGTAGTGCAAGACACACGATAGATGAAAATGATTAAGTATAAAGAAATAAAAGTCAAAAATACAAGTTTAGAAGTGCAATAGCGAAATTAAAAAAACATACAAGTTATACCAAGAGCACATTGTAGTCCATGAACTCTTCTCGATTATTCAGATGGACTTAGATTTTCATCGTCATAGCTTCAGCTATGCGACAGCGAATTTAACTGCTGACAACTGAAATATTGAAAATGTCTTTTATGAGTTTGTTATGTGTACATGCATGTCTGAAGATGCTCGTAGCCCTACTAGCCTGAAAATGCTCTGCGACACGGTCGTGGAACAAGGGGCAAGTGCTTCCAATAAAGAAAGCTCCACATACAGTGCATATGCCTTTATAAACAATGTTCTTAGCGCTACAAATAGGGGGATCATTTATGAGACAAGAACGCTTCGAACATGACTTAAATCGCTTCACCTCACTAAGTTGAGATGCAAGATTCTTAGCAGGTTTGCTCGCAATTCGAATGTTGAGTTCGGAAGATTTCACAACGCGCAGAATTCTGTAATTAAATTGATCACTTATGAATGGGACTTTGAAAACACAAGAACTAGTTGAATATTGAGCTCACCTTTGATTAGTCTTTTTGGCCCTTGATCCATAGCGATCAATGGCATTAGTATAATATCCATTTTTTGAAAGCTTCGAACACACGTTTGTGGTTGCTACAGCTCTGTCGTTGCAGCATTGTTTTTCACATTATTTTGCAAAGCTAAAGTCGCATTAATAAGTAGTTATATTAATCCTACTTATATTATATTATAATATATACTACTAATTATATTATAAGTAGCATCCTTACAATAAAATCTGTGGTGTACGATTCCCATTTCATCGATTTTGACTATGATGTCCAACACTGGAAGAAATTCGTCTCTACCAACAGTCTCCACTTTGAATTTTATGCTATGATGAATATTGTTTATATCTAAATTGAGACTTTGCAGATCAATTCCATGGTCGACTAACAAGAAACAGTCGTCTGTGTATCGAAGGAAAATGAACGGGCTGTGTAGAGTTCGCAAAAATGTGGACGAACGTTCAAAATTATCCATAGCAAGAATAGCGAAAGTGGGAGATATCTTAGATCCCATAGCCAATCTTCGTTTTTGTCTGAAAAACTTTTCTTCATAATGGAAGGAATTATTTCGTAACAAGAAAGTTAGTATGCCAAGAATGTCATCAATATGTATTCCCCAAATTCTCCGGTGAAATGTATCTCTCAGCACTTTACTTACAGTCTCCATGGCCTCTTGAACATCAACATTTGTGTATAAATTGTCAACATCCAGACTGATGGGCGTCCGATGGGCGGTGTAAAATTGACTCGGTATCATGGTAGAAATATTCTATAAAATTTCTTTGTTTCATGCAGTGGAGTAAAATTCAATTTCTTAGGTTGGAAAATTATATTATAGTTATGATTAAGTTAAGGCATATTTCTTTATCTGATTATTATTGAGGATTTTTTCTGAGCATGTATCTAAGTTGTATAGTTATGATCATTACTTGTCTTTGACCATGATATTCAACTCTTTCAGAATCAGATTATTTGAGACATGACAAGCGCAAGAAAGTGCTCGTGTCAAGAGTCCTGTAGCTAAGTCGTGTAGTAATAATAATCACTTTCATCGAAGCTAATTTTAAAAAAGGGCAATCAGTGACTCGAAGGATTTGTGAAATATAATTCTTCCTTACATCATGATCAGTCAATTCCGTTTCTCCAAAACAAAAAAGTAAAAAGATTAATTTCTCACACATGGTGCTACGTAGCAACAAGAGTTCATTCAACAAAATCGAAACTGGATTCACATTGAGGATTTAATTAATCCTGAGTTGTTACTCTAGCTAACATTCCCGCTCACATATCCATTCACGCAATATCACATATTCACGCAACCATATCCATACAGGGCTCCGAATGACAAAATTCACAGTACTCGGTGTGTTAATTTTCTAATGGTGGCATTCATTTGTTCCAACTTGTTCACTTTCGTGCTAGAAACAGAAATTAATCATTCAATACCAGCAATTTTGACAGATTTTCAAATGTTATGAAATTTTGCCGAATTTCGGCTATAGAGATTCCAGATTCCTATTCACGATGCCAACATGTTTCAAGGTACTGAGCAGCTACTCATGAGTACAAGGAGAGTTTGACAAGATTCATCTGTGAGTGGAATGCATGTACATGTGCAACTCAAACGTACGTATATGAAATTCTATGACATTCACTCCTTTTTGTTAGTATATGTAAAATGATTTTCCTTCAAAAGCAGCATCAATTTCAATGGATTAGCAAATCACACAAGGATGTGCCCATTAATTAACGTCCCATTATTTAAGGAAAAAAAATCCTTGAATAATTCATTCCATTCCAAAATTGCAAGCTTGGTTTATTGACACCGCCAGGTGCGCAGGTGAAAGCGCTCATCCCTTGATCTGTTGAGCGATTGACCTTCTTTTAATCAAAACCAGTTTATGGAAAATATGAGTCGAAAAATGTCCAATACGAGAGAGCACTAGATATCTCGAGGACTGATACGCCCAGTCGATGTTTTTGAAAGTCAGTCGTTGAAGTAGAATGGAAAAGAATAAAAAGTACGTATAATTTGTGAATGAAAATCAAACTATGCAGATAAATTCAAAATACATAATAGTAGAGAAGAAAAAATTCAAATGTGACAAGATACAAGGAACATAATGGCGTGCGGTAGGGAAAAGGTTTGTGCAGTTCAGTGTATGCAGCTATTGATAATGCAAAAAAATATCAGATTACAAATCTATGCTGAACTTCTACGTATACAGCTGGTTATAAATAAATGTGCAATGAGGCATGAAGGACGCTGAGCGACGTGTAGTTCTGCGCAATGGTTGCATTAATTTCTGGGAATGGGTTAACATGATTGGGCATAGATTGTGAAGAATATGATCAGCTTCCATGATGTTCTTAAAGATTTTGATTGCTTGGTATTGTTGCCTATTAAGCAATGGAGTAAAGTTGTTGCTGCAAATGGAACTACCACTAATGATTCGGTGGCATCTGTGACGTATCTTTTCCATATTATCCGCATTCAATTTATTGAAACCGACGAAGAGAATTGTATTCCAAAATACCAAGGATGAATGAATGCATTGTATACTTTTACCAAATCATTTTTATTTAACATATGAAATGATTTCATTCTTTTAAGGGGACATATTCGACGGGAAGCACGTTTACATATTCTATCAATGTGGTTATCCCAGTGGAGATCATTCTGGAAATCTTCGCCAAGAATTTTAAGTCCTTCAACACGTCTTGCGTTCTTTATATTTACTAGCTTGTCTTTGTTCTTGTCTACCGACATGACTCTGGTTCTTCTTGATTGACTTGTAGTCGTGTGAATTACACCATCCTATAACATTTTGAATTTCCTCATCGACCACCGCCTGTACATCATTAGTGCTCATTTACGGTACAATATCATCCGCGTATTTTACCATATTTGAGCTCGACATTGATAGGCGTATCTACTACCTGATGAAGTTCATTTAAGATTGAGTCATTAAGGCATACACGTTGATAGCGATGTCGAAAATAGTAAACCAACCAATGAAAACCTGAGGAGGGAGCGGATATTCGACAAGGGAGATAATAGTTCGGAATGACACAGACAATCGAACGCTTTGCATAGATCAACCAATAATAGAGCAACTCAACGCACAACCTTCTCGGTAAATAAAGATGATGAGTTGTAAACTCTAGGATTGCAATGTTGGTCATGATAGTAGAGGATCCACTACGAACACCAAGTTTTGCGTTTGTTTTCTTGGGAGCAGGGCACATTTTTCTTGCAGAGCACATTAAATATTTTCCCCTTTTTTGGTATGCACTTCTCCTCAATAGACAAGCGGTACAGATGTGTAACGGGACCGGCATATGATACTAGCATCACGCAGTATACGCGGAGAAAGGTTGTCGCTACCGGTAGATTTCTTGACTTTAGTGAATCAAGGAGAGAAAATACGAGAGGACATTTATATCTGAGGACCACACGTATGTGTGAAGGTTGTCAGTTACGGACTTCCAGTCTGGAAAATCAGAGAATATATCACATAATGCATTGTTCATCGCCTCGGCTGTATTTTCACAACTCGGGAAATGGTTTATGAGATTTTTTGAATCGTTTGTCGAGTTAAATGATAACAAGCCGTTCACCGTCTTCCATATATCCAACCTTGAGTTCATTCATTTTGTAGACCGCATTACGTTTTTCTCATAATGATAGTAGAGCGTAAAATTCTTTGAATGATCATATCGACAGTTAATCAGGTAGTTAAGTATCGGGGTTATCCAAGGCTTGTCATGCTTTGTTGACTCAATGAATGTGTTACCCTCAATGCACCATAGATTATTTCATAGAAAACATCAGTTTTATCCTGCAAAAATTGTTGGAACGATAGAAATTCGTCCAGTTTATGTTTTTCAAAACTCTAACAAATTCACCAATGCAGCTCCTGTGTAGATCTAGGACTTTTCTTTTTGCCACTGTGCAGTTTCCTTGAGTTAAAAGCTTCAAGAAAATGGTGCTGTGGTCTAATCGTCCAAAACGAAAGTCAGGTAATAAATCCAATAAGCTCTCAGAGTTCGTGATGATGTAGTCAATAATGATGTTACAATCAGAAGCCTTTAGATTTGAAGGAGTAGATTGTGAGAATTACCAATTTTGGTGATGCAGCTTGATTTAAACACATTCAATGCAAGGAGGTTGAGTCGTCAAGTTATCATTCACAGGATATGGGATACCGCTTCTTAATAAAGTATACACATTGGGCCTACTCCTCCACCGCGTCTGTCTTCATGTCTATCACATCGCACTGGTGACCCATAACCATTCATGCAAATATCCTCTTAACAAATTTTCCAACTTAGTCAAGTCTCGCAGATGCTGATGACGCTATGTTTGTAGAGTTCATCAAGATTAGGGCACAATGAACGAATGTTAGAAAGGAAGGAGAAAGGAGGGATAAAAGAAAGGAAGGAGAAAGTGCTGGAACATAAAACATTCACTGAAAATGTTCAATACTTCTCCATGGAACAACTTTGTTTCTGTGAATTATGACGTCTTCATTTTTGCTGTTTCCGTGCTCGTAACTCTTTTAAGTCGTATAGTTTCATTTTGTTGGATTGTATTGAGGTCCGGATGAATGAAAATTATCTTGAAAATAGGAGATATCCGTAGGCGTTCACCCTTCCTCAGCATTTCTATCTTCTTACCAAAATCACAGCATGTGACTTTTATCAGACTGGAGTATTCAGCACGTGGTGATTTCCCGATCTTTTTGAAATACTACTGAAGTTATTCTCTGCTACATTTCTTGATCTCGAAAAAGTGCCCTGCGCTCGTCAATTGCACCATGGATGCATCCGATAATTCCAGGATTCCCGAAAAGATCAAATTCATTCGCCTGCTGAGTATGTTTTCTAATTCATCTATCAGCTGCGTGGATTTCATTTTCACTAAATGAATTTCATTTATGGCTTTATCATGCTTTTCAAACTTTCTATTAGCTTCCAACAGACTTACAGTCATTAAGCCCGAAACCGCTTTTTTGCTCACTTCTGCATGTGAAACATAATTAGCTGGCTGTATCACAAATGATGCTTCATACAAACGTGCACATTTGTTTGGCAAAATGTGTCAATCAAAACCTTGTCATGATTTGAGAAAGTATCCATTTTCTATTAATGATGGTGAAAATACCACAAATGGTCACATAAAAGCATTCTGTAGATGGTAAAAAGCAATAGCTTCACGAAAGCCTGTGGGGTCATTCCATATCGCTGTAATAGCACAATAATTAAAGTCAGATGTACATGCATACTTTTCAACAAAAACAAGTTTTAATACATGTATCTGACACACATTTAGCTTATCAGTTTTCTTGGATGAAGTTTGAAGCCTGAATATTTGTCCATTTCTCCAAAGCAGCTTAAGAATATGACTCTTCTTAAAAGACTCTTCAAAAAGACTTACTGTGGGCTGGACAGTGCTCCATACATTGCAGTATTTGGCATGGATACCAAGGAATATCTTCGTTCTGATGACACCTTCGACGTTTTTGGATCAATCACGTGAAGAATATACAATGTGCACCATGCATGTGCAGGAAACATTACCTTTGAATGGCTCAAGCTTGCACATGTCAGTTCGATTGATGCGTAATTGGCTACATTGGTGCAAAGGATGCTGATAATGCTGATGATAATTTAACATGCTTTGTTAACGATTGATCCGTCGATTCGACAACTTTCCCGAGCTTACAGAAGTCTTGCAGAGAAATGTTGGTCAGATTTTTGCACGTCAGCGGTGGTACTAGTATTGACGAGGAGATAATCCAGTACTCGACTGACATCGTTCTTCATACATATTCTCCAGATGAAAATGTTGTCAGATGTAGGGTCTCCGTCATAAATAGGGAAAGCATCCTGACCTTTTATCTGTAATATTTGCAGTGCTATCTTGTTTTCATGAACCGATAGTCATACATCCTTCAGCGATATGAACAACACACTTAATTTAAGGGCCTAAAACATTCAATTATTGTATTCAGCGATTCAGCCCATCTAGTGTAATATGAAAAAGTCGCCAGTTTTTAGGAACTCTATCAACATTTATCAGATCAGTAGGAATCTTTGGATAGAACTCTGTGTCCCTCTATTCGCAACACTAGATCACTACTTCGGAAGCATGTTGGAGACAATCTCAAGATTAAAGGAGATTGACAGCAGATGTATCAGTTAACTTCCAATATGCTTTCGGCAAAGACAGCGAGGGACCATGCAGCTGTGACTGAAAACTGACAGCAAAGAAGAAACTTATGTCTCCCGCAGGGCTTTTCATTTCAGGGATTCTCGGCTTTTTCAAGTTGTGTTGAGATAGTACTGCGCGTGTACAAGATCTCAACATAATAATCATAAACTTGCTAAAAATCTTGTGATATATCTATCGCTATGTTTACATTCATTTAAATTTCAGATTATTAGAAACTAACCAATGAATACAGGATATACTATATAAATGAGATTGCATTACTTTCACATTACGACTTTCCATTATTACCAGCTTCTTCAAAGAAGACATGAATTTCCATTTTGACAATCAAGAAATCATCACTTCACATTATAATAAGTAATATGTGTAGGGGTTCATTAATCGTTTTAAATCGTTTTATAATATATGAAATGTCACCATTGTTGAGTAAAAAAGGTATTGGGGAGAGACAGGAGCTACCAAGGTATGATATCATACGCTAAAAATCATACACCTGAAGCAACTGCATAAATATATTTTATCTCCGAACTTGGAATTTCATCATACGCCTACCGTGTACGTGTGGGTTGTTGTAGTGTGATCTGCCATTGCTTTTTCAGCTGCTGAAAAGCTGCATGCGAAACCATCAAGAGCAGACTCATATTGCAGATCAACAATTAATCTGGTAATCACTTTAAGAAAACAGATCCAAATGCGATGGGTTCACTCGCCCAATCACCTTCAGTGGGAATAAGGACATATAGGATTAACATTATAAAAATATTCTCTGTATTGCAATACGTATTAATGGTCTATGTATTAAATTTTCAGCTTTTGTGGAAGTACCACTGGATGGGAAGAGCCAAGAACATTAAATTCTAGGTTTTTCACAGTAGACTATCGAGCAGTAAGAGATGGCTCTTACTTTTCTCTGTCATATCGATTTACGGGTACCCATTTAACAACAACATCGACATCTACAACAACGTTAATAACACGTCCTGTTACTACGACAAATGCATTAGATGCAACAACAGAATCTACTGAGACAACAACAGAAGCGACAACAGAGCCCACTGAGACAACAACAGAAACGGCAACAGATCCAACTCACACGACAACAGATCCCACTGAGACAACAACAGAAGCGGTAACAGAACCGACGCAGATAGCAACAGAAGCGACAACAAAACCGACGCAGATAGCAACAGAAGCGACAACAGAGCACACTGAGACAACAGCAGAAGCGACAACAGATCCCACTGAGACAACAACAGAACCGACGCAGATAACAACAAAAGGGACAACAGAACCGACGCAGACAGCAACAGAGCCAACAACAGATCCCACTGAGATAACAGCAGAAGCGACAACAGAGCCCACTGAGACAACAACAGAAGCGACAACAGAGCCCACTGAGATAACAACAGAAGCGGTAACAGAACTGACGCAGATAACAACAGAACCGACGCAGATAGCAACAGAAGCGACAACAAAACCGACGCAGATAGCAACAGAAGCGACAACAGAGCCCACTAAGACAACAGCAGAGGCGACAACAGATCCCACTCACACGACAACAGAAGCGACAACAGATCCCACTGAGACAACAACAGAACCGACGCAGATAACAACAAAAGCGACAACAGAACCGACGCAGACATCAACAGAAGCGACAACAGAGTTCACTGAGACAACAACAGATGCGACAACAGATCCCAATGAGATAACAGCAGAAGCGACAACAGAGCACACTGAGACAACAACAGATGCGACAACAGAGCCCACTGACACAACAACAGAAGCGGTAACAGAACCGACGCAGATAACAACAGAAGCGACAACAGAACCGACGCAGATAGCAACAGAAGCGACAACAGAGCCCACTGAGACAACAACAGAAGCAACAGCAGAGCCCACTCACACAACAACAGAAGCGGTAACAGAACCGACGCAGATAACAGCGGAAGCGACAACAGAACCGACGCAGATAGCAACAGATGCGACAACAGAGTCCACTGAGACAACAACAGAAGCAACAGCAGAGCCCAATGAGATAACAACAGAAGCGGTAACAGAACCGACGCAGATAGCAACAGAAGCGGTGACAGAACCGACGCAGATAGCAACAGAAGCGACAACAGAGTCCACTGAGACAACAACAGAAGTGACAACAGAACCGACGCAGATAACAACGGAAGCGACAACAGAACCGACGCAGATAGCAACAGATGCGACAACGGAGTCCACTGAGACAACAACAGAAGTGACAACAGAGCCCACTCACACAACAACAGAAGCGGTAACAGAACCGACGCAGATAACAACAGAAGCGACAACAGAACCGACGCAGATAGCAACAGAAGCGACAACAGAGCCCACTGAGACAACAACAGAAGCAACAGCAGAGCCCACTCACACAACAACAGAAGCGGTAACAGAACCGACGCAGATAACAGCGGAAGCGACAACAGAACCGACGCAGATAGCAACAGATGCGACAACAGAGTCCACTGAGACAACAACAGAAGCAACAGCAGAGCCCAATGAGATAACAACAGAAGCGGTAACAGAACCGACGCAGATAGCAACAGAAGCGGTGACAGAACCGACGCAGATAGCAACAGAAGCGACAACAGAGTCCACTGAGACAACAACAGAAGTGACAACAGAACCGACGCAGATAACAACGGAAGCGACAACAGAACCGACGCAGATAGCAACAGATGCGACAACGGAGTCCACTGAGACAACAACAGATGCGACAACAGAGCCCACTGAGATAACAACAGAAGCGGTAACAGAACCGACGCAGATAACAACAGAAGCGACAACAGAGCCCAATGAGCCGACAGCAGAAGCGACAACAGAGTATAATGAAACAACAGCAGGAGCAACAACAGAGCAGCCTGCTAAGGAAGTGACAGAGCTGACTGAGAAAGTAACAAAACCGACAGAAGTTTCAGGAAAAACAACTGTTGGCTTCACAGCTTCTACAGTCGCTGTACCTGAGCCACTATCGACGTCATTAGTTACTGCAACATCGCCATATGTGACGAGACAGAAAACAATGATGACTCAGGAGGTTGGTAAGTTTCTGTCCCACACATATTAAATATAGTATTTGCGCCTTCCATACATGACATATTAATGCTTCCATTTATTGCTTAGAAATTATATGGCTGCTAAAGGTATGAGAAGGCTTCGTAAATTTGATTAAGGTTGTAGTAGTTAGTTACCAAAGATGCCAAAGCTGATCGTCATAGTGCATGCTACTTTTTCAAATTATTATAATCTCTACCACATAGCGCTCAAAATTATTTCAAGAGAAATATGTCATGTGTGCTAGGTATAGCATTTTAATGCAGATATGTCCAGCTCACATACTTCAGAATGAAAGTGTGATGCGCGGTGAGGGTCCATCATGTTTTGTTAAGAATATGAATATTGCAACATGTAGGCCTTTATGTGTATGCGGAACATCGGCCAATTGATTAGGTCACATAACAGTAAACTCCTGACTTGAAAAGAAAACGTGAATAAAGGTTTGAGAAAATATGGTACAGTACAACTGTCGAAATAAGACGAAATAAATGCTTGCAGAAGCATGTATATGAATTACGATCACAAGTCAAGATGAAACGAAAACATACATTGATCAAACGGATGATGAATTCAAATGACGATTCAATGATCATAAAAATCTTTCTCAGATTATCAATATGTGAATGAAACAACACTTTAGAAAGACTTCTGATCCTTGAAAGAAAACAATAAATCTTTTATAGTCAAATGGTAAATATTAGAAAGCTCATGCAAGTATAAGTGTGGTACACGATTTTGTTCATTATTTCAGGCAGAAAAATATCACATGCTAGCAAAATACAACAGCAAGATGCTAAACAAAATGAATTCATCCATCAAGTGAAAGTTCTATGCTATCCTATCTATAATATTTTCTACATGCCATTCTCTTCCATATATCTTTACTTTACGAATTTCCAACAATGATACTTCTGCCACAGTGACTTTAAAATTCAAAACTTGCAACACTTCCTTTGTTAAGTCGTATGATGATCGGTTCGCCGTGAAGCTAAAAGAACTTGTAGTTACGGTCTTTTATCAGACTTATTACATATGTGAATATCAAATGTTGGTCATTGTAAATCTGAAATATCGAAACTCTAGAAAGCCTAATAGTTAAGAGCATTGCCGAAAACTCAATCACTCTATATGTTAATGGAATTAAATGCAGCTGAGAATCACATTCTTCATAGAAATCACTTATAATGCGCTATACGAAATGCGCTGTACAAACGAATAAAATTCACCATGTGATCACATCGAAATGGAGTCATGTTTCTTAAGCAAAAATGATGGGAAGAATGATATCTGGTCAAAATGATGAAAAATCTAGCACCCTTGCCCCACTGAGCGAATTTTTGAATAGCTTTTAAATCAAGCAACCTATGGCCACCAGATTTCTAATATATGATATTAAAAAACGATCCACTTCCAAAATCTCAATGGAAGTGGACGACTTTTATTTCATACTGCACTGACCAGGATGTCTATGCATCAAATTTGTCATGCTAATATAAGGCAGCTGTCCATTGTCGATATCTTTTTAGTACAATCAATCTGTAAGGTAAAAGCAATATACTAAACTGAAAATGATAAGTGCTAGTAATTAAATCAAAATTTATCATACATTTTATCATGTCAATTAATTAGGCACGAAGTAATCTACATGTAACTCTATTAATGTAAAATCCTATCCGTAGTCTTATAAGGCTTCAATAGGTAAGGGACTAATGCAAGTACATGCGATATGGTAAGGACTTAACTTAATTGGAATCCCTTATACGAATTATGAAGAATTGCTCACTTGAACGATCCTACGAAGCCTACGACTATGAATTCTACTGTTATACTTACTACAACGTGTGGGTAATACTTTATAAATTTGGTCAACTTTGTTCTACCGATGACGGTTGATTGGTCATTAGAAAATTGACACCGCGCAGACCTGTCATCCCCCTACTAAGTCTCCCTGCTGTGATTGTTTAAGAAGAGAGAAGTGTTTGAGATTAAGATGAAGATAAAGTTATGAGATCCTGACAAGGACGCATGGTTCGTTCTCTACAGGTGTTGAGAATCATTCAAAAGTTCAGCAAAACGTGTCTAAGAAAGAAGAAAAATGTGATACTTAAATTGATTAAACTTGTTAGTAATGAGTTCATCAGCAGGAACTCGACCAGGATTCGCGTTTCGGCCCCTAATTCCTGAACGCTCAGACCTGTTCGAGTGGGGCCCTGCACATCTATTATGTACAGACTCAATGACACTAACTTTAAATGTTAATACAAATAAAACAGAAAATAAAATATACAATGAAAATTAAATAAAAATAGCGCAAACTATTCAGACTGAAGGAAAATAACATAATAAATAATTAAATTGACAATAAATAAGTAATTACGCTGACAATGAGCTAATTGCGGAAAAATTAGAATACAGGAAAATGACATAATGAAAGATAGTTGAATTAAAAATAAATAAATAATAGCAAAATTATAATCGAAACTGTTATGGTATTACAAGTAAGAAAGGCTTGTCACAATCGGCAAAAGGACACTGTACGAAAGTCTGGAGTCAAGGGATCCGGAATCTTTCATACCTGTAGTAGTGATGCATAGTTGATGCATTTCAAATTCGACCTTCTATCACTATCAAGCAATTCTTTCTGACTAAATTTTGAAGCAAAAATGTCGCAATCAGAGTTTGTAAAAGGAATGGCTGTAGGAATACTACGATGTGGAAAGAGTTGTTGGTTTGTTGGACGGAAGTTGGGTGTGTGTCACACTCCACTGTGAGCAGGTGGTGGAGTCGATGGAACAATGATGGAAATGTTAAAAGAAGGAAAGGATCAGGGAGACCGAGATTGACAAACAATGCTACCGATAGGAAGTTGGTTATCTCAGCAAAGCGCAATCGCTTTAAGAGTGTTCCTCGACTGGCCATCAGCTGGAAATCTGCAGCAGGAATTGCATGCAGTGGTATACGAACAGCATATCGCCGTCTAGCAGAAGCGGGCCTGAGGTCATACCGACCTGCTGTAAGAATTCCTCGAAGTAAGTAATGCGAGAATTTCACACAATGACATTGTTTCACTGCCAATTTTTTTCTCCGCAGGTCTCGAACACAAGTGAAAGCGTGTGCAATGGTGTGAGCAGCATCTGTCGTGGAGCACAGAGGAATGGCGTCAAGTGATGTGGACGGATGAATCCCGTTTCACTTTGGTTTTTCACGATGGTCGCATTAGAGTGCATCGAATGGTTGGTGAGAGGTATTCACCCTGCCGCATATCTGAGCATGACCGCTATGCAGGGTTGCCGTGGCTATGGGGATTCTGTGGGGATCCCCATGGGTATGGGGTAGGTATGAGGTGGGTATGGGGATTGAGGCCATCCCTACACCTCCCATAGGGCTTCTATGGGGATTATGTGAGGATTCTGAAGATTTTTGACATTCACTAGAAACAATCGGAACTGACATCATATCACACAATCAACTTCGATGTTGCATTACAAAGTTTCACGCAGCCTACTCATCTCACCACTAAAAATACATGAAATATCAATGATGATCATTTTCACATTAGTAACACACGTTCAATAATTTTGAATGACTTATAATGATAGTTCCAGGGGTGTTAAGGACGTCTGAAGTGGAAGAGTTCTTCAAGTCTCCTTTACTGTAGAGCCGAATGGAGACTTACAAATATGAGCTCTAATAGCATAAATAGCTCAGATGAAATTATTTGTGATATAATTAAGCTTGCGTGATAAATGTGATTAATCATTATTAACCTAGATTTTAAACTAATTGCGATATAGAAGACCTGTTGGGTCCAACCCACAAAACAAGACACATGAAAATGTTGAATGATTTTCGTCGGATACATGAACAGTGTGATAAAGATTTCTCACAACAAATCATTCAACTGCAATCCATCTACTCGCATTGCAGTCATAGTTATAATGAAAGCTCAGATTTTTCACTTGTCCGCGACTTGTCAGAACTTTCATTTTCATCTGATAGGCATCCTTAACTGCATACTTAAGTGTACCTCAATAAATGGTTCATTGTGCTGCATTTCATCATCATACACAAATGGCTCAACATCCTCCCAATTCTTGTGCAATAATTCGATGACATGAGTGGTCGAGAATATCAGGATGATTTTCGTCGAAGTCTTTATTCATAATAGTAGATTAGATTGATTCAAAGCCTTTTCCTTCACTACGTGTTGGCCTATATAGTCGACTTCTACTGTGAAACAATTCTAGACTTGAGATGCATAAAGGCCAAACTCGTAGGCCAAACTCTTCTTTATCGGCATTAATGGAGATAGAATTATCAATGATTGCTAAATTATATTAATTAACGAATATTAAACGGGAATATTCACACATATGAACATGACATGATCCACTGAGCAATAAACGATGACTATAATACACATTGGTAGACGGCAAACATATAGTGAAGGCCTGCATAAGAATTTTTGACAGGTGACTTTTCTGTGATAGATTGACCATTCTGTAGTAGTGTCAGTGTAACAACATATGAATTTTTTCAAATTTATGCTCAACCCTGTCTTTGCATGTTGATGGACTTCCCATTATTTGAAAATAGCACCACTTAAGCAACCAAACGAATGAAAAATCCTCACATTAGGAAACCCAAATACCAACTTATAGGACAACCCAGGATTATATTCTCACAAATGGAACACGTGAAACTCGTGTATAATCTATCAAAACAGCAAAATACATGCACTTAAAATTATTTACAGTAGAAATCGAGTCTTCACGAAAAGCAGAAAATATGACAGAAAATATTGTGGGAACATCAAGCTCCTTCAGGACTTAAGCTAACAGTTAAAATATCAATAGATACTCGTATATTGATAAATATTCCTGCTTGCTTTTGTGAAACATGTTGTACTTAATCACGATTGTCTACAGCGAGGAATTTAAGTATAGTTCTTTTGAAATGAATGTGTGTATATTTCATGAGAATGCTTCGCATAACATGTATACATGATGTAATGTAAGCTCAGGTTTGATTTTACTTGATGTAGGCTGGTTGCTTAGTGTTTTAACAGCGAACGGTAAAAGGCGAATATAAGAAACATCGAAATTTCAAAATAGCGTGCTATGTAATGCTCGAGTGTTGTGCAGAGCTAAGTACATACTCGTATTAATATTTCATTCCAACATTTTAATAAGGCCATGTTTCATATAGCCTACATGTATAGTTGTTGAATTTTTAGACATATGTGTCTCCTTTAAGGGAGCAGTAATGCAAAAATTGTGTCCTTAAAATAATCCTGCAGCAAAATGAAGTAGGATCGACATGGTCAAAAACTAGGTTAAGTGAACCAAAACTCCAAAGTGAGTAAGAGATGAAGTTTGAAAAGCACAGGCTGATCAATAACCGATTTGTTATAAAAGCAAAGAAATAAAGACAATGACGTCATACTATGAAAAAGAAACATTTCGAGATAGAATTGCATTTACGGTAAACTACGTTATGGCAGTTTTATGGAAAAGGAAAAAGAGTGTCATGTCTCATGAATCATTAAGGAATTAAGAGCGGAATGAGAAGAACCTATGTAAACTGTACGTGTAAGCTGGCAGCAAACGACAAAGACTTACGAATCAGTAGAGATAGGTAAAAAGCACTTATCTGCTAATGCAACCAAATGATTCAAGCAAATGTAAATTTGTGAGTCAAATACGTGTGCATTGAACGAGCATCTAGTTAAATTTTCGGTACAATAATTCGGTATCGGTTAAATATCGGTACGGCAAGTCAGAATCAAGGCTCAATAATGATAGAAAATAGGCTACTACAATTTTAAAGAGCAATAGGCCTATACCGAAGATAGAAAATCAAAGTCATAAAAGTTACAACACGCTGTCGGTGACTTTCTTCAAGGACTCCCATCCATATCTCTGGAGTCAAATACGGCCTGATGTGCAGAAGTTCCACTGAGATGGAGATATTGGACATCAAGCATTCTATACGAACAGGAGCAACATATTAATCAGGAGCCTATCTTGTGGGGCGTGGGGATTCTGTGGGGATACCCACAGGTTTTTCTGTGGGTATGGGGTGAGGATTCAAATATCAATCCCCACGGCACACCTGCCGCTATGGTGGTGGTAGCGTGATGATCTGGGCCGGTATCTGGTACGGAGGTCAAACTTTCGCAGTCATTGTAAATGAGAACTTGAATGGAGAGCGATATTAATCGAATATCATATCTCCAATCGTCATCCCAACGGTAAATGAACTCAACCTCATATTCCAGGATGACAACGCTCGACCACACAGAGCTCACTGTGTAACAACAGCGATAATGAGATCTGGAATTCGCATCCTCCATTGGCCTTCACGCTCCCCCGACCTGTCTCCGATCGAACATGCTTGGGATGAACTTGGTCGGAAAGTGAGAGTTGCATATGATCATCCACCATCAACACTGACAGCTCTTTCAGAGAGACTCATCGATCAATGGTCATTGCTGGATCAGGAACGGCTTGATCATCTTTGCGACTCGATGCCGATGAGACTTCAAAGCTGCATTTCAGTGCGGGGAGGACATGCTCGGTACTAATGTCTCCCATTTATTCAAATATAATGTTTTATATAAAATGCTATCTTATAATTCATGAGTGTGAGTGGAATAAAGTTCATATATTTGAGTGGAGCATTTTTTTGTCAGGCAGTATAGCTTAGTTTCTGCGTATTATGAAACTTTTGACTAAAGGAAGATAAATTTGGCACTATACTTTTGGTGTGAGATCTATTTTAAAATTTGAATGTTTGACATATTTTAGCTGCTTTCGGTATATTCACTTCTATGTATATTGCGGTATCAATTCTTGATTAAATGATTTGAGATTACATAAAAGATTCTTCCTATCAGTGTCAAGATATTGATTCACAAATGCAAAGTTTTGAATTCAAGATTATGTACTTATTATATATACATGCTTGAAATTCAAATTTCAAATATATTTTTCTTCGTAATTTTGTACTTTTTAGTTCTGCATCTAATCAGCAGCTATTGAAAGTTTTCAGAATCACTTCTTTTGGCCTCAGTATCTCGAGAAAAGTTTATCGAATTGGTTTATTTCTTCAAATGTGCGATTTTAGTGCTATTTGAGTAGAACTAAGAGTTTGAATTACTTGACCTTTGACCTCATATAGTACAATAATGTAATCTCAGAGTTATTAATAATCATCGTTTTGTTAACCACCGTGACCAGTGTATGTTTTATTAGTTTTTGTTGTCATTTTCCATTTAAATAGTGAACTATTAGAAATTTGTTAAAAATTGGCGTTTTCTAACCTTTGCCCTCCCGCAGTGGGGTGAGGGTCAATGAAGTGCTGGGGGAGCATTATATCAGGCATTTACCGCAGCCTCCGGTACTCTATCAGTGTATTTTTCACAGAGATCCACGGTGTCTCATTAAAAATGAAATCAATTGATAAAATAGCTTACAAGATATTAGTCTGAAAGCAAGTGACATTTTCATCCAAAAATCGCGCACGATCATCTTATTATTTTCAATCCAGTCGTCTTGATCTGCAAATGCTCCCGAGGTTAGTAAACTTAATGAACGTAATGACCTAACATTCCTTTAATCACTCAAAATGACATTATTATGATTTATAAATTCCATATTTTAATTTACGATTTTGTGTATACGATTATAAATTACATTATATGATTACATGCACAATATGACTATTGTTGCACTTTTATGGTATATTTCTCCCACAGCAGTCAAAATGCTATATTTCATGGAGCAGCTTGCTTGACTGATTTCCTCTTAAAGGTAATGAAGGCGTCATGACAACGATTGTTATTGATGCAGTTCAACAAGCATGCGTTTCTACTTACAGAAGTGTTATTCTCAGAGATATTCAACCACAGAATTAGATATTCGTCTCTTCTTCTGTTTGACTAGAAAGAAAACATTGGAACATGTAACGTAAATGAAATGGCACAATCTCCTGACTAAATACCACAGCAATCGAACAATGAGCAGCCAGTTCAACATTAAACACGCCAAATTGTGCAAGGTTTCAGTGACTGTTATCAACCGGATCACACAGCAAAGAGACGCAGTCGATGTCTACAGAGAAATCTGTGAACGTTTTTTCATACGCCTGCTAACTTTTTTAAAATGATCGGAGGGCCCTACGTGATCGAGAAAACTTTTGCGCAATGATCTGAATTCTTCGAATCTGAAGAAATCGCCGCGATCGGAGCATTTTGAAGGAATTCAAAACAATCCGCAAGCGACGCACGACTATTTTTCCTATCTCTGTAAAGTATTAAAAATTTCATTTTGCCCACTTACTAAGTTCCTGCATGTGCCATTATTTTGATTCAGCTTGCACTTCTAGCAAAGTGATACAGTTAAACAATCTAATTCTGTGTATTCAACATAGCTTTATTTAGCAATGTAATTGAGCAGCAGATTGTGAATTGGGATAGACATTTCTCAGTTTTACTTCAATCGACTTCTTACTTCAACTGTGTTCCGACAACTGTAAGCGGTTTTTGTTTTGCTGATGGTTTTAATTTCTAGCATGTCATCTTATCTCGTCAGATCAGCATTAATTATGATCTGCTGTGCATCGGTTCCTTCAATATCTTTTCAATAAAAGGTATTTTTTCAATATTTATTTCAACTGACGGATTTATACATAGAAATCCGTCAACAAATATAGATTTGCGTAAGTTAGTGGGACTAGAATGGCGGCTTGTTATTCTCACCGATCTAAGTCAATGATCCTACTCGTAGATGTTATGAAGAATCAAATTACGGAGGAACCTAAAAGAAATTCTGAGAATATCATTTTTAAAGACAGAAAAGCATGTTCCTTTAACGGCATCGGTAACAATCGTTCTTATGACGCCTTCATTAGCTTTAAAAGCAAATCAGCCAGGCAAGCTAATGTACTTCCGGAAATGTCGCATTTTTTCCCGCTGCGGGAGAAATATGCCCTGAAAATGCAATAATAATCATATAAATGACCAATTGCATTTTGAATGATTAAAGGAATGTCAGATCATTACGTTCATTATGTGCACTAAAAATCGGGAGCATTTGTTGATCCATAAACAAATGAAGTTTTGCGATGTTTGACGCTCCATGACTTTCAAGACGACTGGATCTACAGCTTAAGAATTGTCGATTTACTGATGTCGGGTGACTATCTACAACTTGAAAACAATAAGGAACTCGTGCGTTGCTACAACTGCAGAGAAAATCTCAGCAGCTCTCGATCTAAATGGAATCTGAAATTGGGTGGACATGAATTATCACACCTTAACGGCAACTCCGGAACTCCGCAAATCCGGCCGGGCTGACAGTCTTAGGGAGGCGCCAAGGGAATTGAACTGAACTGGAACGGTTGTCGATTTTAATGCATATACAGCTGATTGTTATCAAGGGGTCTGTTTCGTCTCTTTCTGCTGACCACATATAGCTGCCAAATGGAATTCCATGGACGATTGATTTTAAAAATTTGGTAACATGTATTCCCTCAATTTTATTCCCACAGCCCTGAAAAATGGTCATCTTTCCAGTTTCAGCTACAACCTCATCAGTGAGACTCCTGCCTTCGAACTGTGTTCCTTATGATTCTTCCCGTCCTCCCATTCCACGTCATATCACAAGTTCAAGTGGAAATATTCGGCATGCGCTACATGAGGAAATTCGTTGTTCATGGATTATTTCAGTAAGTTGCATATTTAAGCTTAATACGATTAAATTAATGATGACATCAATGGATTTTCAAATTCATGCGCATTGTGCACTGAAGTTGATTAAATAATTAAGGACAGCGAATAGTCAGAAACTGTATGATTGTAAGAAATTGTCTTGACGAAAAACTGTTGCGCACTAACAATGGTTGCTGGAGAAAATGTCTACTACATGTCTTTAGCAATGCTCCAAATCAGATTCGTGAAGTACAGTATGACCAAACTCCGTTTAATGCCACCTAGACTATCTATGGTTTACAAAACATGGCCTGTTTCAAAGCCTTGTTTTTTTTGTTGCCGTATTGCATGTAACTCTGATAAACGCCGTGGCATTTATTTGCAATGCCTACTTTTAAGTGCAGCGTTATGAGATTTTTCCGAAATGATCCCTCACAGAAAGGCATCAATAAGATCTGAAGCCGCATCTAGCAAGTTCTTGCTGCATTACCGATTTATTCGTTGCCAACAAGGCGTGGTGGTTTCGAAGCTGATTGAGCAGAGCGTGGGACTAATTTCTTTGAATTACCGGTGCTTGTAATTGCGGTTTCCTTCACAGGGATCACACTATCTTGGGCGTGATGACTTGGTTCTCGACCTTACAGTGCGGCAGTAGCCAGAGACAAGAACCACCACAAACAGCATACAACTTGCAGACAAGGTTATTTTCAAGTAAAGGCTCTGCGCGATCTTTCCCGATATGAGTCGTCCCCGTGGAAGGCCTGATGTCGATGACGATATAAAATCATTGTCACACTCCAATTATGCGACTTCTTTCATTAGAATATAGATTGCACTAGCTACCGTGCAATATCATTGAACCGATCAAGCGATATTTGTGCAATATCAAGCGACGTTTGATAATCAGGGCCTATACATTTGCTTTTTTAGCTCAATGGATGATATATGAAGGCACCCCGGTCCGGAAAAAGTTTAGTTCGAAAAACATGGAATTCATTTAGCGCCATCCTGTAAAGCAGGTCATGAGCACTTGAAAAAGTATAGCATACCAAATAATCTAAGGAGTTAATCAAAAGTTATTGATGCCTATTGATTTTTTATCGATTTTTTAAATGTTTTGTGAAATATAATTGATTTTTTGAAATTTTAGAAAAATCCAATTTTATTCATGCTAGCTTCTTAAGGACTCTAAGGAGAAAACAAAAATCAGGTTTACTGATAAATTCATCGAGCTAATCAAAAGATATTGACATTTATTGATACTTTTGTTGGTTTTTTAATCTTTTTTGTAGCAATTTTTGATTTAAGTCACTGCGTTAAAAATCCAATAAGTTGTTTTAATGCCAATCCGCCTTGGTGAGCTGTCCGTGGAGTTTGGGAATGTATCGGCTTTTCATTTTCCATTGTTTTTTGCTTTTCTTATCATCAACTTTACCCGGACTCCGGTACCAGCTTATTGGGGTGGCGTCGCATATCTTTTCAGCAGCTCTCTGTCAGTGTGTGTCGATGAATACGGAAGACGCAGCTTCTACACAATGGCTTATCTAAAGCAGCATTTTAAAACTGCTTTTAGAACTAGGCTTTTAAATATTTTTCTAATACCATACTTAAAATAATGCTTCAAAACCAACTAAAAATAATAATTAGAACGATATATAGCTTGACTTTTTCACTTTCCTCTTTATAGTTGTATTTACTATTCTTGCCCTTCATGAGCTTCTGATTTGCCTCTGTTGCGGACATGCTTGTAAATGAATGTCATCATTTGTATTGTTTTGGCAAATATATTATCGCTATCATCATTCTCATTATTACGTTTTTGAACATCAGCTAAGTAACTCTGCTCGAAACATGGCTGTAAAACCTTGTTTTTTCTAAGCATTTTCTATGCAGTGCTTTCAAAACCTGCATTTCATAACAGCAGGTTCTCAACACGTCCGCTGCCGCGGATAAAGCATTTTCTTGTAACGCTAATTGTACTATACAGTGTGGCCCAGAAGTAACAATAATCACAAACGAAGATTACCTACAATGAAAAGGGATAACTCTATAACAGATTGCCACAGCAAATGTTCAAAATGCAAATCATATACTATGAGCAACAGAGTTATGATACTACGCAAAAATGAAGTCTGGAGTACTGAGATTTGGGGGGAATCTTGCAGGCCATTCCACGGGATGGGGCGGTCTATGATCCAACCATTTTCGGACGGAAATGCTATAATGAGCAAAGCCTTCATCATGTCAAAAGTATAAATCAATACAATCTGTACGCTCAGACACTAGAGGCTGTATATTTTCAATTATCATTTTTTAGGTATCATTCGGCTGCCTCGTCGAAAAAATGGACCGATTAATCCGGAGCTCTAAATAGCATCCTAAACAGTTATTCATCATCATCATCAGGGTATTTCTCTCTCCCTTAGGAGGAACCCCTCTTTCTCTCTCTTCAGCGTCCACAAAACTTTGTCTTTAGCCATGCGGCTCCATGTGCGTCCGATTTTGCGTTCCAAATCGTCGAGCCATCTTGATTTCGGTCGTCCACGTGATCCTTTGTAGTTGCGCGGAGTCCATTCTGTAACCCGTGTTGTCCATCAGTTGTCATTTGTCGCGCCACATGTCCTGCCCATCGATGTTTGCTCTCCCGAATACACTGGATGATGTCCGTGACCCCTGTCTGCTGACGGATCCAGCTGGCTCTCTTCCTGTCATGAAGTGTAATACCCATCATTATGCGCTCCATTTTCCGTTGAGCTCTGACGAGCTTCTCCAATTGTGTATCATTTAGCGACCATGTTTGGCTGCCATATGTCATAGTAGGAAGAATACATTCGTTGAACGCCTTTCTCTTTAATTTCATGGGAACTTTCTTATCTCGCATATCGCCAAGCTTCCGGAAGACATTCCACCCAAGAGTGATCCTTCGCCACAATTCCATCAACTGGTTGTGATCTTTAGTCTGCATCTGGATATTTGTTGACTTCTTCGATCTTCTATCCATCGATAATGACGTCGGTCTTCCGCACGGAATTGTTACACATGATATTCGTTTTGGGAATATTCATCTTTAGTCCGACTGGCTGGCTATTGTCGTGGATATCCCGAAGCATCGTTTGCAACTCCTCTGTGGAACTGGCAATTAGGACTATGTCGTCAGCGAATATGAGGTGGGACAGAAACTCTCCATCGATATTGATACCTTTGCCCTTCCACTTGATCTTATTGATTACTGCATCTTCCAGACATGAGGTGAAGAGTCTGGGGGACATATTATCACGGAGTCGTAGCGAGGCAGTTGCTTCGTCGTAGAGGTTTTTCAGAATGTCAAGGTAAGCATCTTCAACTCCGTGATTCATCAGTGCTGTGAATAGGGGTCCGAACTCGATGATGTCGAAGGCTTTCTCGTAGTCGACAAACGCTAAACAGAAGGAATGTTGTATTCCGTCGCCTTCTCTTGCAATTGTTTAATGACTTGAAGATGGTCAGTGGTAGAAAACCCTGACCTGAAACCTGCTTGCTCTCCTGGTTGATGGAAGTCGAGCGCACCGATCATTCGCTGTAGAAGTACACTAGAAAATACCTTGCACATGATGGGTAGTAAGCTGATTGGCCTGTAGTTTCTGATGTTAGTTCTGATGTCCTTCTTGAATAGTAGTATGATTGTTGCATTTTTCCAAGATTTTGGAACTCGACATTGTTTTAAGCATTCATTGCAGAATTCGGTAAGGATTTCTATTATCACTTCTCCACCATCCTGAAGAATGGTGACCGAGATGTTATCTTCCCCCGGTACTTTGCTGCGTTTTAGCTTCTTGATGGATGCCCTTACTTCTAATGTTAGGACGGCCGGGAAAATATCAGCGCAAGTAGGACTTTGTGGTTGTCCACGTACAATTTTTCGGGCCGAGTCGAGAGGCGATTATCTTGACTTGTACAGATCTTCGTAGAATTCGACGCATCGTTCTATAATCCGCTCGTTGCTATAGATGAGCGTCCCATCCTCTTCTTCTAATAAACTGAATTGACTTTTCCCTAGGCGCTGGCCCGTCCTAAACAGTTACACCAAGGAAATTGAGCTCTTTTTGCAATATCTCGTGCAGATGAGATTCAGATCGACAGACGCAAGTATTTCGATTTATTATTATTTCGTCCGTTTAGTTTAAAGCATGCTTCATCCGAATCAGGATAATCAAGATAAGTCATACGAATCTTACAAAATTTCCGACAAATAACAACTTTCAACAGCATGAACACGTTCTTTCAGTGTCAAAGAGCGTTGTGTCCAAACCATGTCTTTTACATGAAATGATCTTTCAAAATTCTTTGGAGACAATAAGTGGCTTAAGGCTTTCAGGAGGTCGACCAAACACGTTGCTAGTGCAATCACGGATGCGTGCATAAACATCTTAGCATGCGCATTGATAGATAAAAATGATTTTAAACTTTCAATTGAATATAATGCTGTTAGATCTCTATGCATCCTTATTGCTATCATCTGCGTGTCTTGGTGGCGCTCGGTATTACCAGTGACTCCTATTGTGGAGTTTCATGGTTTGCAGAAGCTTTAATGTTGACGACTCTATCGGCAAATATGTCACGCAAGTGAAGTCTTTTCACAAATTCTTCAAATTCACATTAATTGGCTTCATTGAAAGCAATAGACTTTGACCGAACTATCCATTAACTTTTTACATTCATTAAAGTCCACTTTCACCTATAGGGTAACTCGATCGTTTTCAACTTCAATCAGGGTTCGGTTACTTCTTGGCCACTCGGTATTATCAATTGCCTGTATTGCTTCTTATCGCACAGCGAACGATAACAAGAGCTCCCGTGCGACAACCAACTAGTGGATTGGTTATCGCACGGCGAGCTTTTTTCGTTGCTTATTGCACTCCTCCAAATCATGGCTGTATGCAATGTGTGAATGCCATTGTGTAGGAATGGAATGAATCGCGGTGTTTACATCATCAACACAAGTTGAAAGTGAAGTCTGTTTGCGGGTGAGAATACAAATGTATGTAGTCATGTCTTGGTCATGTCACACAAACACAGTAAACAAAACATGGATCGGGCGCTTAAGATTTTGTGGTAATTAATGTGATTTCTTCTAGTTTGATCTCTATAATCGGGATAAAGTTGTTTCAGATGTTTCAATTGTAATCAGCACAAGAAGATGTAAAGATTTCAAGATTCTTAATTCGTGCGGGAGAATTTTAAAGAAAGTTCTCAGAGTGATGAAAAATATACTTCAGATACAATTGCACATGAATAGGTGAAAAGTATAATTCTCCTCCAAAATTGATCACATAGTGAAGTGGTATAAAGTTATTGCTGTCGCAGAAGCGGTCATCCCTGATGCAGCAATGAAGTACAACAAAAACATGAACGGCAGCTGCCTTAATCCTTCCAATTAATTTACGCGTGCTGCTCTTATAGTAATTAAAGCGATCAATCTTGAAGTGTAGATACTTCTATGAAAAGTTATAAAAAATCCCAAAGTTAAAAAGTATTAATGTTATAATAAATCCTATGTAAATCACCTATGTACTATCCCATAAAAAACGGACGAAAATATTGAAAGTATTCTAATTGATGCAAATCGCGAATATCAAAAAGTAACGAAGAGCACTCGAGAAAGCAGCACAAAGCAAATTTTTAAACATGAAGTAAGGAAGGATGAAGTTCTGGGAGTGATGAAAACCATAACACTAAAATTACACATAAATAAGTAATTGATCGAAAATGTAGGCTAAAATGGGGAAAACATAAATTTCTAACTGCTTGCGTCCAATCTAAATTTCTTAGACTCCAGACTATTAATCATGAAGTGTAGAGATAATGGAAAAGCAAGAAACTAAAAGTATTTGATTCTAATATTAATCACATGTCGCTGTCACTCATATTAGAGAAATAGCTCCTCATAACACGTTCCATAAAACATTCTTAGAAATTGCAATAAAATCGAAGTGCAATCAATGACGTTTTATGTTTGACCTCATATGGAGATCACTTCTCATCTTCTCTTGAATCTCTTCGTGTCTCTGTCAACTACACCTGAAGCGTGCTGCACGTGTGCTACACATGTGCTCACACATGCACACACATGCACAGAAAGCAGTGCCGATAAGTATCGCACTGTTGCAATAACTATTACATATTGATTAAAAATGTCCCTTAAATATGTATTGGAAGTTACTTAGAAAGAAATCAAATGAATTGTTTGAATGTGAATGGTGCGAGTAAACGTGTTATTGGCAATGGAAGCAAGCCACTTGTCTCCAGTGCCAATGACGATTTAACTCGCACTTGGCGCAGGATAATTCTGTCTTTTTCGTAGTTTAACGATTTGATAGAATGTTTGAGCCTCATTATCAGATACAAGGCGACTTCAAGCGCTCTCTCTGGTCACGGTAGTCAGAATTGATTATCACATCAAATGACTCACCGCACATATGGAAAATCAATCTCATAATTAAACTTATCAATTCTTTACACGCACTGGAATGTGCTACAATGTGTGTTGTATGTACATATGCACTTACATGCGTGAGTACTATCCATAGATGAATTTTTGCTCATCTTCCATTCATACTACAAACATTAAATAGCAAAACACATTTGCAATGAAGTATATTACCTCCAAAGCTATTTACAGTATGTGGGCCTATTAGTATTTCTTTTTCATAGTCTATGATCCTACAGATCATTTTGGAGATGTAAATATACGATCGCAAGTCGGAAAAGATTTGAAAATATTTGACCAAGTTTTTTAGTTGATCTACATTAATATAATGAGTATGTCTAATTAAGCTGAAAGTTTCTAGAAAATGTACATATTTTCAGTGAATGCAGTATATGACACACATAGCGACCTTCAGTCCCATTGAGATAGATCGTGTTTGTAAAGCACATGCCAGGCTTCAAATATATAACTATCAGAAATTTGCATGACATGTAATTAGGAAGATAGAGTTGAATGCTGTAGCGATGAGTTAACTCGTCTTAGCAATGGAGACATCTTGGGTTGGCAGTGAAGGTGCTAACCCTATCTATTCCAGGCTCTGGAACTTATCCATACCTTGGGGGAGCAAATCGCCGCCTTGCTTACTTAAGAACATGCTATCGAAACTAGAAGTGCTTTATTTTAATGTATCAAAGCAGCTTTGAAGTTGGCAACCAATTCCATGTGTCATTCAATTGAAAAGAAACAATGATCTGCTTTTTGTTATAAAACATTTCAAGAAATATGGTTGACGTGACGTTCAATGCAACTCAGACTCCAGATGCGATGTTCAATATAACTCAGACTCCAGATGTGATGTTCAATATAACTCAGACTCCAGATGTGATGTTCAATGCAACTCAGACTCCAGATGTGATGTTCAATATAACTCAGACTCCAAATGTGATGTTCAATGCAACTCAGACTCCAGATGTGATGTTCAATGCAACTCAGACTCCAGATGTGATGTTCAATGCAACTCAGACTCCAGATGTGATGTTCAATGTAACTCAGACTCCAGATGTGATGTTCAATGCAACTCAGTCTCCAGATGTGATGTTCAATGCAACTCAGACTCCAGATGTGATGTTCAAAAGTCAAAAGTCAAAAGTCAAACATCAATGCAACTCAGACTCCAGATGTGATGTTCAATGCAACTCAGACTCCATGTGTGATGTTCAATGCAACTCAGACTCCATGTGTGATGTTCAATGCAACTCAGACTCCAGATGTGATGTTCAATGTAACTCAGACTCCAGATGTGATGTTCAATGTAACTCAGACTCCAGATGTGATGTTCAATGCAACTCAGACTCCATGTGTGATGTTCAATGCAACTCAGACTCCAGATGTGATGTTCAATGTAACTCAGACTCCAGATGTGATGTTCAATGTAACTCAGACTCCATGTGTGATGTTCAATGCAACTCAGACTCCATGTGTGATGTTCAATGCAACTCAGACTCCAGATGTGATGTTCAATGTAACTCAGACTCCAGATGTGATGTTCAATGTAACTCAGACTCCAGATGTGATGTTCAATGCAACTCAGACTCCATGTGTGATGTTCAATGCAACTCAGACTCCAGATGTGATGTTCAATATAACTCAGACTCCAGATGTGATGTTCAATGCAACTCAGACTCCAGATGTGATGTTCAATGCAACTCAGACTCCAGATGTGATGTTCAATGTAACTCAGACTCCAGATGTGATGTTCAATGTAACTCAGACTCCATGTGTGATGTTCAATGCAACTCAGACTCCATGTGTGATGTTCAATGCAACTCAGACTCCATGTGTGATGTTCAATGCAACTCAGACTCCAGATGTGATGTTCAATGTAACTCAGACTCCAGATGTGATGTTCAATGTAACTCAGACTCCAGATGTGATGTTCAATGCAACTCAGACTCCATGTGTGATGTCCAATGCAACTCAGACTCCAGATGTGATGTTCAATATAACTCAGACTCCAGATGTGATGTTCAATGCAACTCAGACTCCAGATGTGATGTTCAATGCAACTCAGACTCCAGATGTGATGTTCAATGTAACTCAGACTCCAGATGTGATGTTCAATGTAACTCAGACTCCATGTGTGATGTTCAATGTAACTCAGACTCCATGTGTGATGTTCAATGCAACTCAGACTCCATGTGTGATGTTCAATGCAACTCAGACTCCAGATGTGATGTTCAATGTAACTCAGACTCCAGATGTGATGTTCAATGTAACTCAGACTCCAGATGTGATGTTCAATGCAACTCAGACTCCATGTGTGATGTTCAATGCAACTCAGACTCCAGATGTGATGTTCAATGCAACTCAGACTCCAGATGTGATGTTCAATGCAACTCAGACTCCATGTGTGATGTTCAATGCAACTCAGACTCCAGATGTGATGTTCAATATAACTCAGACTCCAGATGTGATGTTCAATGCAACTCAGACTCCAGATGTGATGTTCAATGCAACTCAGACTCCATGTGTGATGTTCAAAAACAAGCTACTTATAAAAACGAAATTTAAAAAATATAATTGTTTGAATTTTGGAATGTTAGTTATTGCAACAAGAACCGCTTGAAATGCAAAATCGACAGCATTCCCAGACAGAGCATGTTTAAACTAGGTTCTACGGTAATTTTCATGTCTAATTTTCTAGATGCAATTACGAATTTTTTTAAAAAAGATTGTTTGAATTTTAAGATGCTGTTTACAGTAGCAAGATCAACTTGGAGTGAAAAACTGACACCACCATTGGTTAAAAATTCGTTTCGTGCACTAACTCGTACTGGAGGCCGGACTACATGCTTAATATATGCCGTTCCCCATTTCTGTTATTCCGCATTATAGAACTTAAATATTTCAGCAAGAATAGTTCACAGCACTTTATCTCAAGATACAAATTTATAACTACAGCAGTCTTCAAGAACCCGATTCTTTTGACACTTAGAAACATCTTTCTATATCGATCAACGGAAAAGCCTACAATCAGTTACGAATATTTCTAATATAGTCACGACGTTTTGGAAGACACTGCTTCCCTTGTCATGTGGAATAAGATGTAAAGAAGAAATCGTTGTACACACAATCAGCGACGAACACTATTTACACCACACTTTGCTATCAACAAATCCGGCTGGTGGAAAACCATATTTATATTCATGACATCAGACGACTGACCCTGATAAAAGAAGATTCAATGATGCATCGAACTCGAAAATCGTTACAACGTGACGGGATATCTTGGTTATCAAAATCAATAGCGTGATGAGAAACTATACAATGCTGAGCTATGGCATTATTTGGATCAAAATTTTGAACAGCTCTTTTATGTTCTTTACATGGAACATCAAACTTCACTTGACAAGGGAAGCAGTGTCTTTCGAAACGTCGTGACTATTAAAAAATCTCAACTGATTGTGGCCTTTTTTCCGTCGATCCATCAAAGGAACCACATCGATGCCTGACTCACATTTTGAAATGTGGATAAACAGCAGCTGCCTCACATCCACTCCAACAAACTGAAACAAATTATGTTGTTTCACTCAATGAGATGATGCTCCCTGAAAAGTGAAATTCTTGACTTAAAAAGGGATCTTTTCGATGTTCAGAATGTTTCTACTTTTTGTCAGCACTTTTATACAAACCAAGAACAAACAGCATAATCAATCGATTATTCAATGATTTCACAGATTGTCCAGTGGGAAGATCAATAGGTCAATAGGTCGAAAGCGAAAAGACTGGCATACCAACTTGAAGGGTCGAAAGTTTGGTATTTTACTACCAATGATCCCTTGAACCAAACCTTTCGCAAATTGATCGTGAATCGAGAGTGCTCATTTAAGCAAATGGTTTCCATTGCTAATTGGCTTACAAGATTTCATAAGATGCTTTGATTCAATCATAATGCACTAAAGATGCCTTCACTGAGCTGCATGAGTCTGAGCTGTTGTGCTACCCTCTTGTAGTTATTGCAGTTTCTTGCATGACAGCACGCTGGAAAGCCGCGGGAATGGGGAAAATCGAAGTCCGATATGTAGCCTATCCCTCAATCTATCCGTCTGCTACCAATGTATTCATTCATTCATTATATAGTGCACATGTTGAGCATGTTTTCTCCACTGTTGGTGTCTTGGCATCAAGACTGCACATGACCGTGAATCCAGAGTAGCTCCAACGCTTGTCATTTTCGCGTAACCAATATTGTTAATCTGCTATTATTAGCAAATATTTATTAATATCTGTTAGTATATACATGTATCTGAAGTTCTCGCGTGGATTTTGGAAATTTGTGTTCGTGATTTTGAAATACAGTTATGGACAAATTCGAATTTTTTTGTACCAGGACATCTAATAAAAGCAAAATTCTAAAGAAAGAAAATATTTACCTGCTTAGTTTACATGTTTATGTTGTCTTTCAAATTAGTCTAAAGACTTTTACATCATAATGAATTTAGTGCATGATCTTTCGCTGATCGGTGGCCTTGATTGATGATCGAATCATCGATTGATTATCAAAATTTCTCCGCTCGAATGATTGTTGATATCTTTCAACAGCAAACCCATGCGTGCAGAACCATAGACATCGCATGCCTTTTATAATTTGAATGCTTTTTAAATGCTACTTAACAAATATTATCCTAGTAGTGTTGTGCAAGTAATTAAGAATATCATTTGGAAATATATCAAAAAATTCGAAATTTTGAAAAAATTTGGTGTTTGAACATCTTGAAATGCTATTTTCAGTAAGAATATGAGCTGCTTTGAGCAAATAGTTACCACCAATTGAAAGTTCAAATACTAAATATGATGTATTGAGAATTTCATGTCATTACTAATGATAGACGGTACAATTCCCATCTGCAACATCAAAATGACCGTCAAAATAAACACCGGCTTTCGGTTAGAAAAAGGTCACTGCTTTTCTGTTATGAACCCATTTAGTACCAAATCTGAAACTGTACTCTCCATGGTATATCCCAAAAATATTTCTAATATGAAAAGTCAATCCAGGTAAAAAATGATTTTTTTACCAGCCACATTGAAGTAAACTTGAAGTATACTTATACTAGTAAACATTGAAGTGTTTTACTTATCTGTGAAACACTTCAAAACAGTCGTTGTCCATGCAAAGACCCGGGCAACCGAAAGATTGACAACGGGATTCCTTGCGGAATCAAATCAGGATCTGAATCTTCATCACTACTTGAAGCGTTGTATTCAAGCGATTCTTTTACTGAATCTTCAGAGATCAGCGTCATCTGAGCTATCCGGTGCAAATCCATCTCACTGGTACATGACGTTTGATATTGAGCATGTCATTTGTAGGATCTAACAGAAGTTCCGTTCGTGTAGTGAAGAATTATGAAAAGTCAAAGAAGACGATGGCAATGGATTATGAGCAGTAATTGACCATCATACTATCCAAGTATCTGCTTACTGCATAGAACTAGACTGGTTGTTTATCTGAAGTTGACTAGAATGGAAATGGACTCGAGATTGCACGTGGAACAACCGAGGGAACTAAGTTGGGGCATGAACCGCCATTCAAAAGCTTAGAATTATACATGTGACTGATTCTAATCCAATCATGCAATGGTTAACAAGTGTTTCTGAGTGAAAATGCGTCCCATTTTTGGGCCAATATTATGCAAGAAACTACATTTTTGTCCTAGAGGTTTCATTGTTATATATTTCTATGGCTTGCTGAGGCAAGAAAGAATTCAAATTTACTCCCTTGGCTAGTTTATAAATAAATAATAAAACCGCATTCGCAATGGTGTTCAATTTGTATTCGTGATCAACAAAACGTTTTTAACGACATGGACGAAGCATAGAAATATATTGTTTGTCTGAAGCTGACTGAAATGGAAATTGACTCAAGGTCGCGGCACATCCGGGGGCACTAAGTTGAGGCATGAATCACCAATGAAAAGCTTAGAATTGCGCATCTGACTGATTCTACAAGTGTACCTACATGTAGGTGAAAATGTGCATTGCATGAAGCTTTACTTCCATTCTAGACGTTTTATCGTTATCTTATTAAAATACTATGATGATTTACTATTTGATGGAGTCGTTATCATCGCTTTCGATATGTCGGCAGTTTTGATTCTTTGGATCATTCATTAATAGGCTACTGCAGAGGTTTAAGAACTTTGGATTTCCTCTGGGTTTCCTTAAGTGGCTAGAATCCTATCTAAGTGATCGACGATTTGTTATGAAAATTGGAGAGCTACCATTGTTAAAATGTGTACCTCAAGGTGCAGTGTTAGGGCCCTCGATATTTTCGATATGTTCGAGTGATCAGGTGGCTAAATTTTCTTCGACAACTGTCCTAAGTGCCTTCTACACAGCAAGCACTTTATATCCAAGCTTGCCCGTGTCGAAAAGTACCAAAGATCTTCCTTTCCATGGGTCACAAAATTACTTAATAACAGTTTGTAAAAAGTATATTTCTTGAAACATTCTTAACTTGTAACTTCATTTTAGCTTTCTATGGTGATGATTTGTAGTCACAGAATTAGATTCATCTGCGCGCGCTTCGGTTTCCTAGAAAGGAAGAGCTACATGTAACCTTAATATCGAAATGGCACATCACAGAATTAGAGAACTTGTTCCTTCTCGAATGGATAATTCGTGTATCACTTGCTATTGGAAATGGCAGACAATAAGCTGTCAGCAGAGGACACCAGAGCCAATGAGAGATGTGTGCGTGCTATGATATCACTTCGTACACACCAAAACACACATCGATGCCTGGCTTCGATTCAATGTATGCACTATACAGTAAGCAATGCCGAAGAGAGGATGTGAAATCATCAAGTGAACTGATATTCGTACGCCTGCTACTTTCTTTAATAATGATCGGAAGGGCCAACATCATGGAGAAAGCTTGTGCGCAAGAGAGAATTCTTCGAATCTGAAGGAATTCTGGCAACTGTCTGTACGACTTTCAATCATTTTTTGAAATAAACTATTTATTGTTAGTATCAATTTCTATGAGTCGGAGTGACTTGCACTGCGACAAGCATTTGCACTGTTGTGCTTCAAGAACTGCCAAACAATTTGACAAAACAATGAAACCCAACATACGTGTAAGTAACACGATTGTTAGCTCGAGATTATCTCGCAGTGGACTGAAGGGGCTAACTGTCTTTAACTGTTGTGTCATCATTTTTTTAATATTTGCAGATTATTTCTGTTAAGTTTCACAGCTATGTTTTAGTTGTTTTTGGCGGTGTGCATGTTGAAGTGCAAATTTTCGAAAAAGCTAGGCTATTATTATAGGTCATCAGCGCCGGACCCTTGTGGCAGATCGTTTGCTCTGCGTCCGGGTGATCTGGGTTCAAACATTGGTACATCCTGCATTTTTGCTAAGCACTCAGCATAGGTAAAAGGAAAGAAAGTGGGATGAATGAAACTCAGCAAAATTTGTTATTCTTTTATTTAACTTTATATCTATGTTATATCTTATTCTTTCTATTTTTCATTCTACATCGTTAATGCAACCGGACAGTTTATACATCTGTTAAATTTCTGCAAAATAAATGTACAAAGAAATTCAAGTTGTGGAACTAGGGTAAATCAGATGTTCGGTTATGAATAGACTCAAGTCATATCAAATCACGATTCATTTCGCTTACCACCGGTAAGCATGGTCACGTTCATCTGGTTTACAAGGTCAAACATCTGGTTTACCTTGGCTCCAGAACTTAAATCATATTCATGGCACAGGGTTTATTCAAACATAAAAAATACTATTATGTTATTTTTTACCATCGCTAAAATGTTCTTCCAAAGCTTTCGAGCAAATTTGAATTGATTCTGAAATGTACTATCAACTGTTATTGCCTTTTTCAGGCACCAGTGGAACTGAGAAAAAGTCATGTCACTGTTTCCTTCTATGAGTTTTATCTCTCTGGAGCCACAAATTGCAGTAACAGTATCACCTTGTCATTCGTGAACACGACCAACATTATCAGGTAAGTCAGTATAGCACGATTGATTTGCAGTCGATTAAGTAGTCACTCAGCGCATACTCGAAGTATTTCTGTGTACCTCAGTCCTCTTCATTCAAATAGGCTCCTATAGCAAAACTCAAAACCGCAATCAAAATCTCTAAATCGCATCATCAAAAATCATCCTTTTTGTCCAACAAGGATTTCTAGTAAGCTTGAAAGTTTATACCTACTTTTGAGTATCGCTTAAGTAAACAATCGATATTCGGTCACTGATAGGCTTTTCCGATAACAGATCTGATTGACTTGTACTCGAGAATAAATTTGAGTTTTGTGTAGAATTCTGTACATATACAGGTATCTTTGATAGAGTCATTGTTTTCGGGACTGCGGAACGTTTTTAGAATTTTCGCTGAGTGGTTGATCTGTAATTTAATCGAGACCATCATTTATGACTGTACAAATGAATTGATAAATTGTTATACGTAAACAGAAAAACCTTCAAAACATGTTTCCGGAACGCATTTGAGGCGAAAAGACATCTGTACAATTGACATGTGCAGCATTTTGATGATTTATATAATCACCGCGAATTCTCGATTGTATCATCATCTGGCCGACCATAAAAAACAGCTTCCGGTGAGTCATCTGTGGCGTGTGAAAAGTCTTTCAGCGTGTAAGCAAGAGTCTTTTGGTGATGTCGAGCGAGCGACTACTTTTGGGATAAAGAGAAAGAACGAGCCAGAGAAGATTACAAGGGATTGGCGAGTAGGCGAGAAAATCATGAGGACAATATGCGAGCGCAAATGTGATGAATAGCCCCCAAGCATTTTGTATGGCATTCGTTGTCGAGGAGGAAATTTGCAGTGACTTCATTTGACGAGACACTGGTGTCTTCTAAGACGATGGATATCCACTATCTCAAGGTTCATAGGCTTATAGACAGCCGCAAGAAGAATTTATGATCAGATTTTAATGTGCATGTAAAGTTTATGTATTTCTGTCCTTAGAAGAATGGCGCTTCTGCTGAAACCAAGCACGGTCATACTTAATTAGAAAATCAAATAAACTCCATTCATTTTAATCATAGAAGTGAATAATTGTAAGCAAGAATTATTGTTTGATATCTCTCTCACGTACGATGTTGACATACATAAAACTGTATGTTTCAATTCAATTTCGGACCAATGCGTTGTGAAATCATGTATAAAATTAGGTCTAAAGTAAATAAATATAAGTCAAATACGTACCCAAACATGATGAACTTGACTTGGTCACACTGAACATCCCCTGAGAAATGAGAAAGAGCAGATCGATGGGAAGTGACGATGTATCCACCATTTTACATCCATATAGGTATGCGTACATGTATTCGCTGGAACCTTAGCCCGTGTCTTCAACCTGTCTATCTACATGTAAGAGCGTCAAATTCTGAAAAGATGGAAATTATCGCGTGTTGTTCCGGTGTGTGTCAAATTTCGATCTACGTTAAATCAGTTGAGACAAGATCTTTCCCTGCACGTTGGAAATGTTGTGAGGTTGTGCCCATTCCTAAATGCCGTAAACCCAAACTCAAAGACTTTCGACCAATTTCTATTACTCCGGTCGTCAGTAAAATTTTTGAACGTTTGGTTCTACTGACTGTGTTGCCTGATATTTCTGCATTGTATGGGCCTTCTCAGCATGCATTTAGAAAGTTTGGTTCGACTAATAGTGCCCTAGTAAATATTCACGACACTATCACCTCATATCTCGACCTAAAGGAAACACAGGCTGTTAGAATGACATGCCTTGATTTTACTAAAGCGTTCGACAAAATTAATCATGTTTGCTTACTGAATCGTCTCTTGGAAGGTCATGTGAATCATGGTTTAGTGAGCTGGTTGAGGAGCTACTTGTGTGACAGGTCTCAAAGGCTCAAGGTCAATGGTATGTGCGGTCCACTTGCCAGCGTACCTTCTGGCTTGCCTCAGGGATCAGTCCTTGGACAGTCGATGTTTGCGGCGTTCATGGGATCAATAGAGGTTTCATCCGGGTCACAGGCTGTCATATATGCTGATGACATCACCTTAATAGAAAAAGTTACAGTGAATAATGATCCAAATAATTTGCATCGTATTCAGGTGTGGCTTGATGAGAGAAACATGGAGCTCAATTTGTCAAAGTCAAAGCAGCTGCTGTTTTTCCGAGGTGAGAATTTTGACGCTTCATATAGTAATATCAAGATCTGTCATGATGTTAAGATTCTGGGTGTACTTTGGAATGATCGTCTTTCATGGAATGATCATTTTCATCAAATTTTGAAAGTTGCAGCTCAGAGATTGTATGTGATCAGAACGCTGAAACCTATCATTGCCGTTGACCAACTTGTGTTGGTGTATCATTCTCTGATCACTAGTCTTTTTCTTTACTGTGCTCCACTTTTTGTTTCGTTGTCAAAAGGTGTCGACATCAAGTTAGAGCGCTTTCAAAAGCGAGCCCACAAAATTATTTGTGGTGATCATTGTGCCTGTGACAATTTTCCCTTGCTTTCTTTTGTCCGCAAAGAGCGCTCCATCAAGTTCTTTAATGAGTGTGAGTCAAACGTTTTTCATCCTTTACACCTTGTAGTACCTTCTCGTTTCCCTCGCAGTGGTCGTCTGTCTATTCCATTTGTAAGAACTTCCCGTAGATTAAACTCCTTCTTTCCATGGATGTGTTCATTTCTAAATGACTTTGTTGCCTAATGATTTTGATAGTTGTATGAGCAATCTCAACTTATCTTGTTTACTTTCTTTTTGTATTTGTGTATAAATGTATGTCATGATTCTCAATTCTTGAATAAAACACTTACTTACTTACTTAACGTGTTCCACCTAATGTTCATATTCCTCGACCTTCCTTATTGTTGCATACCTCGGCAAAAATACTAGAGAGACTTGTCTTGCAGTCGGTTTCCAAGTTGTTTATCGATAACGTTGGTGACAAATAATATGGTGCTAGACATCTAACCTCTACTAGTGCAGCAATAATTGATCTGTATTATACTTTGATTAAGTTTTTAGAGAGCCCTGAAGTTTTAGACAAAAAATCATCGCATATTATTACACAAAAGCTTGTGACACTATGTCTCTTGAGCTAGTTGTTGAACAACAGAAAGCAAATGGCTTTCCTTTGAATTTCGTTATTTGGATGACCAATTGCCTCGAAGACAGAGAGCAAGATACTCGGATTAGCTGCGTTGTGAGTTCATTCAATAAGATGGAATCAGGTGTGCCTCAGGGATCAGATTTGGGTCCAATGCCTTTGGCTAGTTGTTGCTTCCTTAAAATCGGCATAACAATGTACTCATCAGATAGTGCAACATATTGACGATGCAACTTTGTGCAATCCTCTTAATGAAAAATGCACAAGCCAGCATGGACTTGAAGAACATCGGGATACACTCAATTGGTCATCTGTAAATTCCGTAAACTTTATATCAAACTAGCAGAATGTAAATCAATCTGCTACAAGATAACAATTCTAACTGACGATTATCAGCTGTCTATTATTTCCCAGCAGTTCAAGAAAGCTTCTTGTGGTCATTATCATTGATAAGCTGACTTGGGCATCGCATGTGGGCAGGCATCTACAGAATGAGTGTGCGTTGCGACTCCTCTAACCTTTTATCATTTATAAGATGAGAGAAGTCCTTCATCAGTCTTCAGTCTTTCATCTTTCACTTGCCTGACGATGGTTGCCTGTAGCGCCAGAAAGGCCTCTCACGTTTTGAATGATAAAGAAGAGCGCTAAACATGGACTTGTCTCATCTAATAAATTAATGACTGTTCCTCTGAAACCTTTTCCCATTGAGACTTAACTTTCTCTGGGTTATGACGCGAATATGCGACCTCTTCTAAAATGTACCTCCCCTGCATTTTTTAAAGCTTCCAGTTAGATTCAGTTATGAACTAGAAAAATTTCAGCACAGACGCCATTGAATGATTAGTGACGTCCCTGCTGGCCAGAATTACATGTGTGGCAAGTTTCAGTATTTACGACATTTATCATCAAAATACACTTGTTAAAACCTCAGCTGAGTGTCAGAATGTATTGAACGTGATCATTTCTTAGAATTCAGAACAAACAGAAAGATTCTTGCAGCCATGGGTGAGGATAGCACATTTTTTGAACTCTTTTGTCCGATATACGACGACTAATTTTACTAACTTTACTTAGTCACTTATCTACTTACTTAACTTACAAAGCATGCTTGTCAAGATGTATACTGCCCTCCAACGCACACTGGTTTCTTCATCACAGCTTCTGCGGAAACTCGAGTCAATGGTGGAAGCGTCGAACATTTACGACAGACAGACTAGTGATCTCATTGAAGACGTCTCTTGGTGAATTCCCTTCCCGGTTTCTCCTAGTGTATTATTTTTTCAACGTAAATCCAGTGGGAACTGTCACTCCAACTCCGGAAGTCAAATCATCTCGACTGACATCTCCAGTGAACACCAATCCTCCATTGTCAACAGCAACACCACCAAGTGGTAAGTCGTGAAATAATACTAATACTATGCACGTAATAATACTACTTTACATTATTGCTGGATCGATTCGTCGATTACGTGTGCATCTACATAGTCTAGTTCTCTTGCAATGTGTTTTCTGTGCCACAGTTACATGTATATGTACACCGTTGGCTAGTTGCCTTAGCAAACTGTGGCTGTGTGGTCCAGCCCGTGTAATATCGCTGAAAGCTGGTTGGAAGGGCATCCGGAGTTAATACACAGTTGTTGATTAACAAACATGCAGTTGATACAGAGTGCTGAGCGGAGTGGCTCAGGGCAATTTTCTACATCTTCGACTTGAGTATCACCATGCCTTTCTCAAAAGTCAAAACCAAGCAACGCTAAAGCAGTTCGACGGTGGTATGCAAGCTAAATTATTACTTTAAGGACGAGACAGACCTTTGCAAAATCAGCGATTCCTGCAGAGGACAATAAAATCTCGTTCATCTTGATCACAGTACTAACCCGACTGATGCCAGGCATAGTGTTAAATGCACACACATGTAATTAGATTGTTTAAGCGGGTCATTTTTACTAGAAGTGCAAACTGATTCAAAACGATGCACATGCAGGAACTTGCTAAGCGGGTAAAAAGGTACTTTCAATGCCCGACAGAGATAAGGAAGATAGTCGTGTGTCGCCTGTGGATTGCTGTGAATTCCCTCAAAATGCTTCGATCGCCACGATTCCTTCAGATTCAAGGAATTTTGAAGAATTCAGATCATTGCATAAAAGTTTTTTCGATAATGTTGGCCATATCGATCATTATTGAAAAAGATAGCAGGCGAAAAAGCGCTCACAAACATCTCTGCAGAACTTGACATCGCATGTGTATCCTTGCAGTGTGATCCGGTTGATTGCAATCACTGAAACATACAATCTGACGTGTTTAACCCTCAGAGACCTAAGGGGGATCCAGTGAACTTTTACAAATTCTTAGTTTACCTCTTGAAATCGATATCAAATAATTAAAAAAAGTTGATTGTAAGTAAATAATAATGTTTGCGTGCAGCAAGTCGATATAGCTAATCCTTTGAGTGTCTTTCAGCCCTCTCATGAAACACATGCATGCGGAAATTTGGTGTTTTATAATTCAGCGACATGTAGCATAGTATGTGGACCAATAAAGTTATCTTATCTTATCAGTTGTACTGAGAGTCGCTTTTACGATGTTTGCTGTCGCCACGTAACCTCAGATAGTTGATCTTAATGAAATTGATTTATTTTTAACAGACGGAAAATAGCTGCGCGTCTTGGTGGATTTGAACCACCGACCTCTGGCATTCTAGGCCAACGCTCTACCAACTGAGCTATCGACGAGCGACAGAACGACATAAGTCCGTGCTTATTATTTCATGCAGCATAACCCCTATATTTGACCATTTTTTCAAATTTATCGATACCAATCGGAAATAGGCCTAAACTGAGCCATAATTGCTGCATTTTTAGACCCTCACAACACCCGTGAAGATCTGAAACTCATCAATTGCTGTTGTCAAAACTCTTCCAACAGTCTGCTATTGGTGTTGAACCATGAATATGATGATGCCTTTCATTTTGGACATTGATTTATGCTGATTTGTTCATGTAGGCTAACCAGTCATGCACGATCATGTGCGAAAACAAAATATTCACATTTTGCGACCTCCAAACATAACGCACATGCACGAGCATGATGCAAACATTGAATAAATGAGTTTCACTGATCATGCACCATCGTAGATATGCACGTCATCATTTTTCATCTGATATTAAAAAAATTGTTTTGGGAATTTCTACACACTCTGAGACCTGAGGGTGGGTCCAGTGGACCCCCTTGGCCTATCTACCATACTTCTACTGATTTAATTGAAATGAAATAACACAAAAATGATGATTTTGCATTGGCATAAGCGGCTGATATATCCTCAACACAAAAAGTAAAACAGAAAAATATGGCTCCGGGGTCCAGGGTTAATGTTGAACTGGCTGCTGATTGTTCGATTGCTATGTAATAGTTATTGCACTGGGAGCAACAGTCGAGCGCGTAGCGCGAGACTGGCTTCCAGTGCGATAACTAACTTATCGGCACTGCTTTCTGTGCGCGGTGTCCCACAAATCTTCCCTTTTTCTTGTGTGAGCCATGTGTGAGCACATGTGTAGCACACGTGCAGCACGCTTCAGACCACTCTGGCATTGAAACACGAACTAGACATTTCTCTCGTGTAGTTGACAGAGACACGAAGAGATTCAAGAGAAGATGAGAAGTTAAATATGTAGTCAGAATTTCACTGAGTTGTCTCTTAGCGCCTTGCTTTTATTTTAGATGATCTCCATATGAGGTCAAACATAAAACGTCATTGATTGTTCGTTTAAATCACTTCGATTTTATTGCAATTTCTAAGTGTGATTTTAGGAATGTTTTATGGAACGTGTTATGAGGAGCACGCGTCATACCGCTGTGGAACAGAAACCCGGAGTAATTATTTCTCTAATATGAGTGACAGCGACATGTGATAATTAATTGGGAGTCTGCAGTCCGAGAATTGAGAGAAGATGATTAGAATCAAATACTTTTAGATTTTCATTAAAGTGTCTAGTTTCCTTGCTTTTCCATTATCTCTACACTTCATGATTAATAGTCTGGAGTCTAAGAAATTTTAAGATTGTGAGACGCAAGCAGTTAGAAATTTTGACAGAATGTTCTATGTTTTCACCCCATTTTAGCACTACATTAGGGCTGACCGCTTTCTTTCCACAACATCGATAATTTCTTCCACTTCACTATGTGATCAATTTTCTAGGAGCGATAAAGTCCATACGTTTCCTTTGGTGTCAGTTATCTATCTTCTCACTTATTTATGTGTAATTTTATATGTGTTATGGTTTTCATCACTCCCAGAACTTCATCCTTCCTTACTTCATGTTTAAAAATTTGCTTTGTGCTGCTTTCTCGATTATATGTGCTCTTCGTTACTTTGCATATACTCACTGGTTGATATTCGCGATTTGCATCAATTAGAATACTTTCAATATTTCGTCCGTTTTTTGGTATATTTCATTATACACGGTGAATGGGATAGTACATAGGTGATTTACATAGGATTTATTATAACATTAATACTTTTTAACTTTGGGATTTTTTATAACTTTTCATAGAAGTATCTACACTTCAAGATTGATCGCTTTAATTACTATAAGAGCAGCACGCGGAATAAATTAATTGTCTGAAGCATAAGAAATTGAAGGATTAAGGCAGCTGCCGGTTCCATGTTTTTGTTGTACTTCATTGCTGCATCAGGGATGACCGCTTCTGCGACAGCAATAACTTATACCACTTCACTATGTGATCAATTTTGGAGGAGTGAGAAAATCTCCCACGTTTCCTATGGTGTTAATTACTTTTTCACCTATTCATGTGCAATTGTATCTGAAGTATATTTTTCATCACTCTGAGAACTTTCTTTAAAATTCTCCCGCACGAATTAAGAATCTTGAAATCTTTACATCTTCTTGTGCTGATTACAATTGAAACATCTGAAACAACTTTATCCCGATTATAGAGAGCAAACTAGAAGAAATCACATTAATTACCACAAAATCTTAAGCGCCCGATCCATGTTTTGTTTACTGTGTTTGTGTGACATGACCAAGACATGACTTCATACATTTGTATTCTCACCCGCAAACAGACTTCACTTTCAACTTGTGTTGATGATGTAAACACCGCGATTCATTCCATTCCTACACAATGGCATTCACACATTGCATACAGCCATGATTTGGAGGAGTGCAATAAGCAACGAAAAAAGCTCGCCGTGCGATAACCAATCCACTAGTTGGTTGTCGCACGGGAGCTCTTGTTATCGTTCGCTGTGCGATAAGATATTATGTCAGCAGATTTGCCGTTTCATTAGCGTTACATGTTCCAATTGTTCCTTTATAGTCAAACAGAAGACGAGACGACCTGTCTAATTCTGTGCTCGGAAAGATTTTGACCGATGACAATGATCATAGTCATTGCTTGACCCCGTCAAGTACAATATAATCCGACGACTTACGTTGTGAAGCAACTGGGTGTGCTACATGTATTTATGATAAGATGCTTTTTCAACAAGCACTTCAATATGCGCCATGAAGGGCAGCGCGGTTTAAAGCAAAGCGTCAGCTCCGCTTAAGTTAAAAACAATGGTAGCTTGTGTCTCGGACGTTTCGAGTTCCGACCCTTTATCAACGAGAAACTAGTAGTCTAGTTACTTCCTGGAACCCATCGCTCTGAACCCATTTTTCGAGCGTCCATTTTCGGAGAAACTACTCGTCGACATATACACAAGCGGATCAACAAGCACCTTAAGGGTTGATCACATCAGAGGAATCGATGCAGGAACATAAGAGTTTTGTTACAAGTCAAATCATTCATCCACGCGTACCAACCTGAATTGAATAACCACTCCTATCAAGATCACTCGTACTTAACTGATTTTCGATTAATATTAAATTTGTCCAAAAGCTGGACTTTTTGCGAACAGATTCTGTTCATTAATTGAATGGATAGTTGATACCTACTGTGATTTCATTGGAGGATAAATTATCTGTGCTTGCGAATTCTTCAGCGAGACCTTTTGGAGTGCCATCATGTGCTGATGACATAGTTGACTTGGAGAACCAGAGGTCGGTGGTTGAAGTTCACTTAATCCACGCAAATATATTCTGAATATAAAAAACATAAACGTTCAATTACAAATATTTTAATGAATATTATATGACACAATATCATTAATCATTATGATCGACATTTCAGGTCATCTTTCAACAACGTGGAAAGTCATCATCAGTATCCTCATCGTTCTGCTTCTTCTTGGGATAGCATTGACGGCGATCGTCACTAGCGGCTGTTTTGAAGTTTGTAAGAAGAAAAACAAGGTTTCAAACATCCCTTTGGTCAATATCAACATAACAAATGGATCAAGCTAAAGCTATGAAGCATTAATTCTGACGATTATTATGAATATTGCAACATGACGTCTCAAAGATGCATTTTATTTTTAGACTACGCTACATCTCTCATGTGCTGCTCAATAAAAATTTAATCAATTTGTTATTTTCAATCTCTGTTAGTCCGGCAGCCAGAACGAGTTTCTGCAGGGAACGAGGCCGCAAATGAGACTTTCAAAGAATGATGTACACCCTATGCCTACTATGAATCTGCGCGTCTGCCGAGTTCTAATTAGCTCCTCTTCTTGTCAGATTTGTCAAAGAAAAAAACATGTTGATCCAATGGGATGCAAATTGCAGTTTTTGGACAAAATGAAATTTTCTTTGTTTTTTCCTATTATTTGAACAGTATGAATCGTAATTTTTGACATGGAGTGTCTTCAAGTCGTTTCTTATGATGTTCATGAGCATTTATCTATGAAGGTTTAACAAGCCTCCTAATGTCGACAAAGAAAGCCATTTTTGTAAATTTCATCCACATTTAATTACATTCTTGGTTGCATGGCCGATCAGAAACATGATGATGTCACATACACATGATAGGAAATGACCATGACAAAGAAAATTCCGCTGTGACAGAGTTTTCTCAGATTGCCATTTTTCTATCATATTACAATGCCAAAACATTTCTTGATCATTGATTGTGAAAAGTAACGAAATTTGAGATAGACTTTAGATTGACAGAAATGCGAAATTCAATAAATGCAAAGAGCTAAATATTTTAGCCATTAGCTTCATTAACAATTTGGGGACACAAAGAGATGCATGAAACATTGACTACGAAATGCACATCTTGCCGAATTTCTGACCGCGCATTCTTTTGAGTTTCTTATCCTCGAATTCGTTATTTTGATGAGCTGCTACATCATGTGTCCATCATTCCTGCGACGAAGTGGCACAAGCTATATGTGAGTTTGTAATCAGTTATTTACTAATTAGGTTATGCAAATCTAGTGTTTAACTGAATAGATGCTTAATGCATGAGGAATGCTGATTGCTGATTGACCTACACATACATCCTTCTTCTTCAGTCTCTGGTTTATCCCACATCAAGTAGAGTCGCCGTTTCTGGTCCGTGTTCGCCACATGATTCGATCCGCTGCTTCCCGCTCCTTCAACTTCTTATCCTATAAATCTTCACTCACACAATCCAACAACCTTCTCCTCGGTCTTCCAGGCTTCCTCTTGCCATGCCCTCTCTAGTCGAGCATTTGCTTTGCGTAATGTGTGTCTGTTCTCTTTGAAGTATATGGCCGCACCACATCAGTCGCCTTTCCTGTAATTTTGCCATCCAAGTTGTATTTGATGGGCCACCTCTGCATCCAGCTCTCCATCCGCCGCCATCGTTGAACCTATGTACTTAAATTTCTTTACCCTTTTCAGCTGCTGGTTCTGTAGTTGGATATTTTTGTCACCGTCCTTATTGAACAGTGGGTATTCTTTTTTCCTTCTATTGATGTTAAAGCACCTCTCTTCCAACACACTTCTCCATTATTCCAGCTTTTCCTCGACTGCTTCACGCTCATTCCGACACAGAACGATGTCATCAGCAAATAACATGCTGCACGGAGGTTTTCATTCTACTTTTTCAATAATTACATCCATTACAATGTCGAAGAGGTAAGTAAGGACTCAGTGCTGAACCTTGGTGTAGGCCAACTCTCACGGGGAACTTTTCAGTTTTCCCAACACTGCTTCTCACGTGTGGTTCAACACCATCGTGCATATCTTGCACAATCCTGACATACTTCACCGGTATAGTCTTCTCTCTCATACACCTCCAGACCTCCTGTCGTGTCACCCTATCGTACGCTTTCTCTAGATCAATGAACACCATGTGGATTTCCTTCTGCTTCTCTTTGTGCTTCCCCATCATCATTCGCAAGGCAAAAAATCGCATAGGTTCCACGCCTTCCAGGGATAAACCCAAATTGCTCTTCACCAATACAGGTTTCTTCTCGAATTCGATTATCTATGATCGTCTCCCAAATTTTCATTGTGTGGGACATGAGTTTTATCCCTGCGTAATTCCCGCATTCTTGTACATCCCCTTATCCTTATTGGGCGAAGTTATACCGTTCCTCAGTAAGTTTGTCAATTCCTACTTCTCCTAAAAATTTCCACGCCTCTATTGGATCTCATCGGTTCCTGTTGCCTCTCCATTTTTCATTTTCTGCACGGCTTTTATTACTTCTTCTCGAGTAACTTCTCTAACAACTCCTTCATTCGATGTACCACTTCCAGTTGCTGCTCTTGGATTTTCTTCATCCAACAGGGTCTCGAAGTACATCTTCTACCAACACTCGTTCATTTCCATCTTTTATCTGTTTGACTTGGCTCAAGTCCTTTAATGATCTGTTTTGGCTTTTGCAATTTTGAATTTTCACTTGTCGCCTTACCGGTGTTTCCAGCTCTTCATTTACCTTCTGCCACGTTTTCGTCTTCGCACGCTTTTCTTCCTTCTTTGCAAGATTGCAGTCCTGTTTATCTGCACCACTTCCAGTCGATTCCCACTTCTTCTTCAATGCCTTTTTTCTACTTCACAGCTTCGTGAACTTCCTCGTCCCACCACCATGCCTCTTTATCAGCTGGAGCCTTCTTCCATTCATAATATGTGTGTTTTTATTCAAACAAATGAAAATCAGACATTACAAGGTTTGGTGAAAGAGCAAGTGAAAAACATAGAAAAAGTCAAAGTCAGAGCAGGTCAGCTTCATGGGCTTCGTGAGAGTATTTATCACGCTTTAGGAGGCCATTTGGTTTTCTCAGCAAATTCGGTTGTGAAGACCAGTGCAAAAGGGAATAAACGCAGAGTGGTGACGCATAGTCCTGATTCGAGGCATGATAAATTTTTGGGAATAATTATGCTTCTTGGGAATAAGTTCGTGAAGCAGATGGCTATCATTTAATGCGGAGTCATATACTTTGAGTGCATGATGGTATCTTCTTATGAACAGGGGGTGAAAGAGCCACATGAACACTCTGAGCCGCAAACGATGCGGTGGCATTTCCGACGAATTTTTTCCAATCTTTCTGACAATTGATTATTTAGACCAACAAAAAGAGCACTACAGTATTCCAAACTGGTGAGAATGAAAGCTGAATAAATTTTTATCAGATCCTTCTTTGATATGTCATTTCTTAGTTTTGACAGAAGAAATATTTTCTGTCTAGCTTTCCTTACTACTGCATCAATGTGAGCTGCCCATGTGAGATTACAGTCATAAATGACACCAAGAATTTTCAGCTGTGTGCACATTTCTGCGTTAAAGCTTAGGGTGATCGGACTTTGATTTTTGAACAAAATGATCTTTGTTTGGAGACATTGACTGCTAAGCCATTTTGTGAGCACCATGTTCTTATACCCTCATTTTCAAGACGTATGAGCTCGTCAATGTTCGAGCATGCACCGATTGAGAACAAAGTTACGATATCGTCGGCATACTTGACAGTAACGGCTGAGGATAATTGACTTTAGAAAGACCTCATGTGAGTCGAAAAGAGATAAGGCGCCAAGATTGAGCCTTGAGGTACTCCGGATGGGACAATTTTCCAAGAGCTGTGAGAGTTACCCTGTATGCGAACTCTTTGTATTCAGTCTTGAAGGTAATTGGCATACCATTCGAGAAAAGCCCCTGGTAAACGACCATCAGCGGGAGAACGAATAAGACATCCGTGCCGGACATAATCAAATCCCCTTTCTAAATCGAAGGACATCATTAAAACTCCATTACAAGACGAAACGTCAAGACTGGTCGTGATGAAATCATGAATTTTAATGTGTGCAAGTTCAGTGGAGCAATTTGGGCGGAAACCGAATTGTGAGTGACCGTATAACTCGATTAGATTTTCCTTCACAGAACTGAGTACACATTTTTCTAGCAATTTTGAGATTATAGGTAATATCGAGATTGGGCGCAAATCCTTAATGGTGGGATTGTTATTCTTTGGAACCGGAGTTGTGTCGGCGGCTTTCCATTTTGTTGGCACTTTTCGTTCAGTAATTGAAAGGCAGAACAGATGACAGATAAGACCAGACAATGCATCCGCACTCTCTGATAGAATCCTGGCGAATAGTCCATCACTACCTGGAGCTTTGTGAGGCTTGAGGTTTCGAAGGAGTGTGTGAACTAGTGAAACAGATACGTCGGGGGACCAATGATCTTCGCTGCTATGCAAGAGTATTTAATCAAAAAAGTCCCAGTCAGTCTGAGAAGAAAAGTTGTTTGAAAATTCATCACTTATTCTTTCAGCAGCTTGAGAGGGGGAGGAGAACTGGCGTATAAGGGTTACAATAGACTGCTTGTTTGAACGATTCAGCAAGTTTGAGGTTAACTTCCAAACACCATTTGGGGAGCGGCTTTTTGAGTTGTTCAAGCATTTCTTAGAATTCGCAATTAAATCCTTTAATTTAGACTTGTAGTGATCATACATAACCAGATTTCCCATCCTGAAAGCTTCGTAACGTTTGTTGATGATCAACGTGATGAGCGGGGTTACCCAGGCCTTATCCTCCTCCATGAATGGTACTAGTTCGTAAGGAATTTCTTTCATAGCCCCGTAAACATACTCGTAAAATAAATTGCATTTATCTTCAATGCCAAGTGCAGCTTGATAAAAGTTGTGCCACGGAAATGATTGCAATTTCAATAAAAAGCGACCGATGTTACTAGTCCGCAGATCGTAAATCTTCTTTATGTAAGGGACTGACAGCATTCTGTGTAAAGGGGATAGGCTGACATAGCGATGGTCCGAGTTTCCTAAATTTGGACCGACGACTGCTTCTTGGTACAATGCCGATAAAGAACTTTCAACAAGGATTTTATCCAAGATAGCTGTTCCTCTGGCAGGAGAGGTCGGCATCGATATAAGACCAAAAAGATCTTCAAGCTCCTCCGTGCGAAAATGATTGATGTCACCTGCTATCACAGTTTTGAAATTTCCATATTCCTCAAGGACAAATTCAATGTTGAAGACCAAGGATTGGTTAATATTTTTGAGATCTTCCACGGACAAATTAGGTGGTATGTACACGGCGACAAGAAGAATTTTTATCGCGGGGAAAATTATCCATACGTTTTCCAACGCTCGTGGACATGCAGAATGCGTATATATCCGATGACACATGATTGAATTTTCGATTAAGACGGCAACACCTCCACCTCGTCTGTCCTTACGGTCATGACGGAAAATCGTATGGTAGCCATTCAAAGAAAGTTCCTCGTTCGACACTGCATCTGACAACCACGATTCACAAATTACTATGATATCTGGATGCGAAACAGAGCATATCAATGATAGTTCGTCGTATTTTGGAACCAAGGATTGAGCATTAGCTAAGAAGATGGAAGGGAGGTGAATGTCAGGCGGTAAAAACTTAACTGAAAATTTGTTATTGAGCCTCTGTCAACTATTTTGTTTTTACCTATATATTACAACAGATTCTCCCTTTTCGCGACGAGATCTTAGCTGGGAGCGAAATTGTAAAAATTCTTGTTGTTGACATCTTGTTCGGTCTGGATTGATGAAGACTTTGTCATGTTGAGAACTCGAACGCAGAGTTCTGGCCCTTCGTAGAACTTTAAATTTGGATTCTTCGTTCTCGAACTTCACTTGCATCAATTTTGTACCGCCAGTTCTTGTTTTACCTATCCTTCTAATCTCCGATATCTTCATGTTCTCATGGTTAAGGCCGATGGACTGAAGGATCGAGTTAAACTCTGATTCATCATACTTTTTCCTTTCCTCTACTGTCCCATGAGTTGACTCAGGGAGGCCAGTAATTATGACATTTCCTCGACGACTCAACCTTTGCTCAAATTCCTCGAGAATATTCGGAGCCAGTTCGGATTTTACATTCATCTCATCTCTAAAGGATGTAATGAGTTTTTCGTGATGATTCTGGATTTCACTAATGGTAGAGATTCTGGATACAAGAGTGTCTAATCTTTGATGCAATGAATCCAGTTTCTCATTTATATTCCTGAATTCTGTTTGGTTTGATTTGATTATTTCCTTTTTGTTTCTCTCCAAAATCTTTTGAATTTCATCACTTAAAGAGGATGATTCGTTTGATTTTGACCTTGTCGTCTGCTGAGGAGTTTTGCCATTGTTGCCAGTTTCAGTATACAAAATACGAAAACGACTGTTCACCAGCAGGATTCAAACCCGAATCAAAAAGTGACGCAGATTGTGGTTAGAGCACCTACCCACTACACCACCGAGCAGTTACACAATAACGATGTGCGGATGAAGTAAGAATCCTGTAATGTTTGCAGAATAGTTGAAAGAGGGGTGAATACAATGTGCAGACGATTTCTCGGAATTACAATAATACGAGGTGATACAGTAACAATAGCGAAGTGAAAAGTTGGGCGCAGCAAATCGATGCGATGAAATTGATCCGCAATAAACACATGTAGATACACGACGCAAGAGAACGCAGCAGGAACTTGATCACGTGACCCCAATGAACGAGATCGACAATGAAAAAGAACGCCAAACCAACGAAGAACAACGACGACACGACGACGACGACAATTCCTCGGAAACCGAAGCACACCAGCAGAATCAGGAAACCAACAGCAACCAATCAAGCCAAAAATCCGCTCAATGAGAAAATCCGCTCATCTACACATACATCCTAATTATTCTAATTTACCTATTATCTTAAGGGCTTCCTTAATACAAAATTGATCTTTTGATTCCAAAGACTATGCGAATTGTACAGCAAGACCCGAAGATGGTAATAGGCCGAGAATTTCGGGCCGGTGTTACATTGTTCAGATTATCTTAGTTTTATTTTCCGATCAGAAATTGTGATCTTGCTTTTATATTCCTATAACAATAGGAAAAAGAGTTATTAGTCTCATTTTCGAAGTGAAACTTTATCAAAACCGCAACATGTACACGGTTCTAAGTTTCTGTGATATACATGTTCCGCTTTCGCTATAGAGACCTACATATATCGGCTGACTATGAAATTGGATGCAATTTTGGAATACAAAAAATTTGAAACCAACCAATACGAAAATGAAAGAGACTAGTACAACAAACTTCATGCTCTTATCATGTAGCTCTCCTAAGATTCAAATCAAAATGTTAATTTTTGTTACTTGATTTGTGTATATGCAACATGAATAGAAGACCCAAGTTTTGTATCACTTACCCAAGGTCGACCCAAAACCCAAGGTCCAACCTTGCTAAGCGAAAAATTACCTTCACGGTAACAGTGATGCATATTAGTAAATGCTGGAGTGTAGAAGAGAGAGAGAGAGAGATTGAGACAAACCATGTGCTGAGAGTTGTCCAGATGCAATAATTAGGATTTGTGGGTCTCATTTTAGGCAGTATTTTCCATCTGAGATGAAAAGTTAATATTAAATTAATGCAACAATGGCAGTTTTAACATCTCTTCCTTTTGATAAAAAATATATCTCTAACAGCTCATGACAATTTCAGAACGTGTGGAAAATGACCTAACAGCACCCCAAAAGCACATCGCCATTTCTATCATCATCCTTGTGAGGAAGATTATTAGAGAAAAAACTAGAGAAATGAAAATAAAGTTGTATTTTCAATCGTCAACTAAAATCACCTTTGTTTCTCATACTCCTAGTCTAACAAAAACAAGTATCTGTTACTTTTCCCTCGGTACGCATTCTAAGGACGATTTTTAGGAAATATCATGACCGCAGTTCTACAAGCACCACCAACGAAAAAAAATTGTCCAGTCTTATTTGTGTAGTAGACTCCTTTATACCCAATATTCTTTACCTTTGAATTCGGGAATTTATTGCCACTTATGTCGCAAAATATCCTGTCAGATACTGAAGACGGCAGCAGTTTTCGTCGGCCTGAAATTTTGAAACCGAGAACCACATCTTTGCCATTCACTGTTCCCATCGTTTGCACTCCGCTGTAAAGTTGAACGTTGCCGATTAATGGTTTCAGAATGTCATTGAACTTTTTGAAATTCACCCAACCAGGACAAAGACCTGAAAGATTCTTAGCGAGAATACCGTGCCCTCTATGTCTTCCTGGAAGAGGTTTACCCCGATCATTAGTCCATTCATACCCGGGATGTTTTTTGTTGACAATGATAGTCTTCGGAGTATTTCTATCATTATCCTCATCGTACAACACAGCAATCTTCATGTGATCTGTAAATGAAGAAGAGATAATGGGATAGTGGATGTTCTTGCAGGTGTTTAAATGCCAACATATATTTCCTCACACTCAACTATATCCTGAAGTAGCAAATGCATGTATAACTAAAGCTCTGGAGGCGAAAGATGTCATGGCGAGCGCGAGTCCAAAATTCAAGAATTCGTCCTCTTGCTATTATGACTTGTCTGTTCGAGGAATTCTTGCGATGTGGGAAGTTGTGATGGACATTATCCATCGATTTAATGTGATGACGCTACTGACTTTCTTGGAATTAGGATGAGTTAATGTCAAAGCACTTACTGTATTGCAGCAAATAATATTAGCCCTCAGAGACCTGAGCTTTTTTCACACCCTCTGAGTCCAGTGGACCCCTTTTACAAATTCTTAGTTTACGTGCTTAAATCGATATCAAATTATTAGGAAAGTTGATTTTAAGTAAAACAATGATGCTTGCGTGTAGAAAGTCGACATAACTAATCCTTTGAGTGTCTTTCAGCCTTCTCATTAAACACATGCAAAAATGTGGTGTTTTTGTAATTCAGCGACATTTTGCACAGTATCAGTTGTATTAGGTGTGGGTTTTACGATGTTTGCTTTCGCCATAAAACCTCATATAGCTGATTTTAATGAATTTGATTTATTCCATTAAGTCGAGCACCAAAGTTTTCAGACTTCAGTCCTACGGTATAAGTTTGCATCAACACTTTTAAAACGCTTGTACTGTGTAGATTACTCTAACTTCATAGCTTCGCAGAATCAAAACTGTTTGCGGTGATTAGGTGACTGTCGAGGCGAAAATAAATCACCAAGCGAGCGGCTACATGTAAAACCATAGCTGTGCTTATCTGAAGTTGCCACTATTGTGTATCGCATGAAGCTTTTAGAATTAGATTGAAGCTAAGATTGTAGAGGTTTTATTGTTGTCAATTTCTATTTGCAACAGTGGCTTCTTAATCAATCATAACAATGATTGAAGTTGTTGAACAATGAGTTGAAGTTATCTTACTGCAGGTGAACAGGTGCAAGAAATCGATCAGCCGCTGAAGTTTTCAATACGAAGCATGAATAAATGCATGTTAATCACACGTCCGTTGGTCTCACTTGCAAAATTCAAATAAACTGGTAGTTGTCAAGAAAAATAGAAAGGTGGACGTCCAAGAATATCTAAGGAACCACGAACATCGATTGTGAATAAAGTCGAGCAAAGTCCCAAAGAAATCCATCAGCAGATCATCTCGTGAACTAGACCCACCCGCACGATCATGCAAACGGTGCTCCAGTAATAACTTTTCCATACATACAAAGTGCAAATTCCAAAGAATTCATACGAAGACGTTCCTGATTGACGTGTGGAGATGCCAACGTGGTTTCTTAGTCGAATAGTACTCTTCAGTGATGTAGCCAATTTCTATCTCCATGGAGAAGTGAGCAAGCATCTTGTTCTGGAGATAATTGGATGGATTCCACAAATTTAAGAACACACCAATGCAAGAGTAATGGTCGGCTGCAGTCAATAGAAAAGCCATGTTTTGAGACATTTCATTTTTGGTGTCACCCCAAATGATGATATTCACTTCAAAATGCTACAGGAATAAAATATGCCTCAGTTGGACTCAATTGGAAAAAGCCACTATATGGTTTATGCACGATGGAGTACTGTGTTCTTACTGTTCGCGACTGGCTGGATAAATGATTTGAACACTGGATCGGTCGATAAGGGACAGTCGAAAGACTTTCCCAGATCCTCGATCTCAATCACATTTACTGCTTCTTTTGGGAATTCCTCAAGTACTTGGTGTATTCTGAGCGGATAGATGACTTGAATAATCTACAAACTTGAATACACCAATCTTGTATGCAAATCAACAGCGATTCGCACTTGAACTCATCAACTTCGCATCATCAAATCTATTTATTTGTGAATGCCGTCAGTGGACAGCATTTTAGTTACTTTTGTTAGCTATGCATCATTCTCCGTTTTAAACTATATGGAAGCAATCAAAAATTAGGGTTTCGTTTTGATGCGCAACTTTATGACCATCCCATATATTCAGAGGGTTGTCAAAAACAAGTTAAGATAAAACTTCTGCCAAAGTTGAACTAATTTACCTTTCTCATAATCTCTGGTTGAGCAACTTCGCACTTCGATAGATTTTCCAGTACAGTTCCTCATGATGTTAGCTGGATCATGACAATTTCTTGTTCGATTTTGTGTTCCAGTACCACAGGACTGACTGCAACTGCCCCATGGAGACCAGTCCGACCAGCGTGGAGTGCCTGTAAAACATATAAAACACACATTGCATAACTATGGCCAAGTTTGGATTAGTAGGCCTAACCTCGAGAGGCACCGTCCAATGTACATATATACAGATTCGAACCTTGAACATTTTATAACTAAATTCAATCAAGCTTAATTTTCAACAGCAGTCGCCGCGCTTGTCATGTGAACAGGGGTCTTGTCTAAACTTCCCTGCTGACTTGTGTTCGAATTTCGGTCGGTCGAGTTGTAGTCGAGAAGATTGGGTGTTTGCCTTCATTCGGATTTAATCTGTGTCATGTCTATGCTAATCATCAATATGCTCGAACATTGTAATTAATGCAGCAACACTTTAACCAAAACCAATTGTATATTAATTTTTTATCTCAATTGGTTTAGGGCCGCACTTATGATATAGAGGGTCCAGGATTCACATGTGTCCCCTGGGGAGGTGACTTGCTACAGACATCACCGTTAACCTGGATAGACTTGCCACTGCATGAAGGCTAATCCACCTTAAACCTGCTTCGTTCCTCGGACGGGTTTTCAAAAATTGATATCTTTAATATTTTAATTAGATGAATTAAGCCTATAACTTGATAAGTACGTAACAATTTAGACGAAATAAGGGATCAAAAACCATCAGTAGCATTTGAATTTAGACAAAGCTGATATAATAGCTATATATCCCTATAGATTCAAAATTTGAGCTTAACAATCTTGTTGAAGTAGACACATGAAGTCAGTCATTATGACAATTCTATTAAATGAACATTTCAATCGATTGACATAGATCAAATTGAGACATCAACACTTTAAGACGTAGTTTCAATTGTTTGGAAGAACATTCGTTCATTTCATAACATTTTGATATTTTAGTGAATGCACAGGACGATGGAAACTTATTCTAAATTCACAATGGCTACCTAAACACGATTATGCAAGTTGGAAAAATGGAAATCTTCTCTGGATACTGCTTCTATATTAAATGCACGACGCTTCACCCTTCCAAGGGGTTTTCGTGTGTGAATAATGAATTCAAGGAAAGTGCTATATATTTTTGAATTCTATATTCCTTGCAGTCATCATAAATAAACCTGTGTAGGTGAAATGTCGTGTGTTTAATACAGAATCAGATTTTCAGCTTCCTGTAAATATCATATACAGATGCATTTATACAGATGTGGATAAGTAAGGCATGTGAAATATGCACTCGTCAGAAAATGAATACATAAATGCTCTGTCCATTCACATGCTGCATAACAATAAAAATTTCCAGCTGATGAAATTATATCGATTTTAGTTGTATGGATGCTCTTCTTTTGAATGTCAACTATTCTTAGTACGCTTTCAAGTACCCGATAAGTAAGGTAGTAGTTTTTATGCTAATAAATAATTTCATGTGTTAGCTATTTCTAACCGTTGCATATTATGGGAAGAATATAATAACCAGATTTTCACTGATTAAAAGTGCACAGGATAATTACGTCGGTAAAACGAACATTTGTATCTAGCTTTAGCAAAACTTTTTGCAGCTGCAAATACAGATAGCACACATGGAATTTTAATTTGTATGTGAATATAGCATTTTAGATCAAAAGCATTCAGAACTCACATTTATTGTCATTTAGATGTCCCAGTATTTGCATCAATAGCTCGGTGTGCCGAGCTGAAACGTTTGCATGTTGTTCAAACGATTTATTCACGTCTAATATTCTTCGATTTGCTTCCTGTATTTTCAGATCATCCAAGGACTGTTGTAGAGCATTAATTTTCTCCCATATTTTTTTCAAAGCTTCAGATGGAGATATGCTGCCAATATGTCCAGCAAGTGCAGAGAATGTGACGATGAAGATAACCAGCTTATTCATGATATCTGAGAAGATAAATCACGATGACTGTAGGTCAACAGTGGTAGACAACAAGTCTTGCGTTACAATGATACACCTACTATAGCTGCATCACTAACCTGAGAAGGGAGGAGGTGCTGTGCCCGTCCTCTTTACACTGAAAAAGCACCAACTCGTCAGCTACGCTAGTTAATAATAGAACGAGCACTGTTCGTCCTCGGCACTTGAGACAATTATCAAAACTTCATTATGAAGTTCGTTTCAGTCTGTTTCGTCTCCCCAATAGTATGTTTGCTACTAAAATTACTTTAATGTTCAAAACATGACAATTGTGAGGTCTGTGATCGTTTGGGGTATAGTTTTGCTTGCTCTGATAAACATTTAGTATATCGGTTTACTTACAAGTTGTGTCATGGCAGCTACATAGGTCAGACGTCAAGACCTTTCGACTTCCGATATAAGGGCCAAGCCATGGTAACGCTTGCTACATTTAGGGCCTTACACCAAGAGCTGAAAGAGAGAAGAGACGCCGGAGAAATGTTTTTATACGAAATGGAAAGATTACGCAAATAAATGCTCGTCGTGATTGACTCGGTCATCGGTATCCCTCAATTTGCCTTACAAATGCACGTTCTGTTTCCAACAAGATGGACGAATTATCGCTATTTGTTTCTAGTCATGATTGTGACTTCATCTGTGTGGCCGAAGGCTGGCTAAACAGCACTATCCTCGACTACTCTGTTCACTTGCGTGGGTATTCTCTTTTTCGTGCCGATCGCCCTTCGCAGCGGAAAGGTGGTGGTGTTCTAGCGTGGATTAAAAAGTGAATTCTTCGTTGAGATCATTGCTGATAGATACATTGATGAAACTATGGAACTACTCCACACAGCCACGTAGTGCAGACGTATCGTTGACTCTCTCGTGCAAATTGTGATTTTCTCCTAATTTATCACGCTTAACGAACACCTACACTGACGAATTTGACATCATTCGATTCGACGTTGCCTGGTGTACAAGTTGCTCAGCTTTTTATTGTTTGATATTGTCTTGATTTTCCACTATTTTTGATTTTTTCCATTTTGAATACACATAATTCTTCGACAACTTACTGATTCATGGCGTCCAGGAAGAACAGCGATTTGTCGATCAATATCTCATTGTGCCAGGTTTGCAACAATGGAGTAGATGGTGAGCTTTTGCGCTGTCACCTTTGCAAGAAGCCGGTACACATAAAGCGTGAATGTAGTGGTCTACCTTCAGCTGCTAGCAAAGTGATCTTGAACAATGAAAGTGTGTCATTTGCTTGCGATTCGTGCAAGTCCATTGACATCCATGGTCTATTACAACGTTTCGTGAAAGTTGAATCCGAGCTGCAATGTATGCGTGAACAATTGAACACAAAGCTATGCATGGATTTTTCAACCATTATAGACAGAACCTTAAATGAATTTACTGAAAGACAGAACAAAAGGAACAATCTAATTGTCTTCGGCTTGGAAGAAAGCTTGTTTGATTCTGGCGACACTTGATTGAGCACGACAAGGAACAATTATGTGACATGCTTGAATCTGTTGATGCTCCCAAAGACAGTGTGGTGGTGTGCTCTCGTCTCGGCAAACGTGGTCGTAGATGTAGACCGTTGAAGGTTTGCTTTCGAAGTTATGAAGATAAAATGCGCTTCTTCAACCAAAGGTACAAGATGAAGGAATACAATGAAAGAAACAATTGTCGTGTGTCTATTCGCCACGACAAAACGAAAGCTCAGTTAGAGCACGATAAGCTTTTGTTAGAAGAATTTCAAGAACGGAAGAGGCTTGGTCACAATGTTGCAATTCGTCAAGGTAAAATTATAGAAAGAAATGACTGACAAGCACCAGTTCTCAAGACTTGCTTGCCATCTCCGTGTTTTTTCAATGCAAGATCACTCATGAATAAAATGGACGAACTGTCAATTTTCGTTAATACTCGTCCACCGGACATTCTGTGCGTTGTAGATACATGGTTGAGTTCTCAAGATTGTGACGACTCTATTTCTGTCAAAAGCTATAATATATTTCTTGCCGATAGAAATACTGGAGCCAATGGTGGAGGTATAGCTTGTTAGATTCACAATTCTTTTGTCTCTGAGCTGCTTTTTGCCAATCTAAATTTTCCTAAGTTGAAGTTGCAATCATCCGAATTTGGAAACAGTATTTTCACTGTGTATTAGTGATCTTATATTTTCCGCATGGAGGTCGCCTGAACGCAAATGTTTCTAGTGTGTTGAGTATTTAGGGCCTACATCGTTGCAATAGTTGACGATCTGCTGGTGAAGTATCCTGATTATTCAGTGTACATGACTGGGGACTTCAATCTTTTCAACATTTGGTATTAGCAATTTAATTCAAGAGCCTACAAGAAATGAAAGCATTTTGGATCTCGTACTTATTCCTGAAGATTACATCAGCTTGTATCATAAGCCCGAGATTCTGCCACCTATCTCGACAAGTGACCACAACGTGCTTTTTCTCAGACCGCTTTCATCTTTCCCAAATGATGAAAATTACATCAAAGTGTTTGATTTTCGAGATTCTTTTGTGCAACGTGCATCACGTTTACTGGATGTTAACTGGGACAGTCTACTTGACAACCTGGACCTGAATGAGGCTTGTGAGATATTTTATGCATGTTTAAACAATTCCATTAATTCCTTGCCATTTGATTTGGTCAAAAGAAAATCCACGGAAAAGACATGGATCACCAATGTGATAAAGGCCAATATTAACAAGAGGTTTCAAGCTTACAGGGAAAAGAATTGGACATTGTTTGCCCACTACAAAGACAGGGTCCGACGAATGATCTGTGCTGCAAAAAGGGAATGGAGTAAGCAATACCTTTCTACAAAGTCTATTTGGGATATTAAGAAAATTCACAGTGGCTGTGCTACAGTCAATCCTAACTGGCTATCTCAATGTGATCCTGACATGACAATAGATGACATTTTGCAAATTACAAATGACAATTTTGTGCGGCGTTTGTGCGTGATTTGCCGGATAAAGTGCATCTACCATTCACGGCTCCTTTTCAGTTTGTTGAAAGTCATGTGGAATTACTGTTGACACGTGTCCGATCGAGTACAAGTTCTGGATCTGATGAAATCCCTTCGATGGCATGGTCTAAATTTGCTCATTTTATTTCTAAGCCTTTGACAATACTCTACAACAAATGTCTATGTTCTGCTGATCTTCCAAGTGTGTGGAAGAAGGCTAATGTGATATTGTTTCCGAAGTCAATTTTCCTCCAAATTTAGATCGCATTCGTCCCATTTGTCTATTGTCTATACCAGAGCGTTTATTTGAAAAAGAGCTTCTTAAACATGTTGGTGGCAATACGAGTATATCAGAACACATTGATGCGCAGCAGTTTGGTTACCGCAAGAAATCTTCGACAACATGTGCTTTATTAAAAGTTGAGGATTTTGTCACACGTACTCTTCAAATGCCTGACGTAAATGCTTGTCACCTGCTGTCATTGGATTTAGAAAAGGGGTTTGACAAGATTTCTCATCGTTTGCTGATAGACAAAATGCTGCGAAATCGTCTTAATCCGTTTCTCATATCCTTTATGACGAATTATATAACCTCAAGATACCAAAGGACAAGATGGAAGGACCTTCACAGTGAGTATCTGCCAGTCACGGGTGGATTACCGCAAGGCTTGTCCATCGGCCCCTCCATGTTTGCATTCTTCGCAGCTGATTTGCTCATTCAAAATAGTCATGATGTTTTACTAACAAAGTATGCAGACGATATAGTTGTCGTTGGAGCAATACGGAAAGGCTACTCACAGATCTCTGTGCTCAATGCGCTTACTGACATCGCCACTTGGATAACGGAGATTAAGACGGAAAAGTGTTCTCAGATTTTCTTCCGACTCTCCAAGGCTCATACTTGTGAAGGTCTATGCATCCCCAATGATCCTATTCAAACAGAATTTAAGTTTCTTGACTATGCATGAAAGTTTCAAGTGGCATTTACATGTTCAGAACATTACAAAAAGCGCTTCATCTAGACTTTCCGTGTTAAGACAATTAAGGACTTTTATCAGTTGTGAGGACTTAGTCAGTATATATAATAATTGCATCAGGAGCATCCTCGAATATGCGGCACCTATGTTCTGCCATCTTCAAGTGAAGGATAATGTTCTGTTAGAAAAAGTTCAGTCCCGAGCCCACAAAATTATCTATGGTGCCTCAAATTGTGATTGTGAAAACTTTTTGCCACTAGATTATCGCAGAAACATTTTGGGAGTTCGACTGTTCCAGAGCTTGGTGAATGACGAATCGCATCCCCTGCATCACTTGTCTCCAGAAGTCAACCTCCATTCAAAGACATATCGCATGCCAAAAGTGATGGCTTCAATTCGTGATAAATCATTCATTTCCATGATGCGTCTGTCAAATAGCGGTTTTTTCTAACTTTTGAGTCTTTCGATTGTGTTTTTGTTAATGTCTTTTTCCAATCATAGAAATGTGTGTATCTTTTTACTTTTCGTGCCTCACGTTTTTCAGTAATGAGACTTTTGATAAATATACGATTATTATTATTATTACTCATGCTACGTGTTCATCGAGGATCATTCACGTGTTTTCTGTTGGTGGTTTATTTTCCTTATGGTCAGACTATGAATGTCTCTGCAAAAACATCGTGTTTCAAATATCTTATTAATTTAATCGACGGACAATTAGATACATTTTTGAATTCATATTTATACGTTGTTGGGGATTTTCAACCGCATTGATCATTCGCCTCTGGAACTCAATTTCTCCTTCTAAAATGTCGTATTTGATCCTACACGTAAATATGCTATCCTTGACCTAATCCTTATTCCCGAGGAACTCGTGCCTCAATATCGACCAGCCGAAGTCTACGCTCCTATCGCAAAGAGTGATCATGCTATGTTGCATTTAAAGACCGTTGCAAATTATCCTGAGGATAATTCTTGCAAGAAAGTGTTGGATTTACGGGACTCGAATTTGGAACCTACACGTATATTGAGCCATCTACTTTCCCTGAATTTCGAGAATTTGTTTTCTAAATTGAGCCTGAATGACATGACTGCTAAGTTCTATGATATTTTCAATGACTGTATCTCGTCTCTGCCGTACGATTATATTCCACGAACGTCGAATGACAAACCTTGGATCACTTCGAACATCAAGGTCCTAATTAACAAGCGCTACATAGCCTACCGATCTGGCAGATGGACTTTATATTATCACTACCGCGATAAGGTGAGGAGAGCCATATTTGAAGCGAAACGCGCCTGGGCAAATCGCATTCAGAAGGAAGGAGTCTCGATCTGGCATATAAAAGACAAAGTTTTGGGTAACCCGCGAGATTATGAGTGGCTGCAGAAGTGTGCCCCAAATGATCAAGTACCTACTGTGTTAAACTTCCTCAGCGACAAATACACGTCTGTTATGAATAATGATCCTGCTGAGCTACTCCCATGTCCATTTATCATTCCTTACAACTTCTTGGAATCAGAAGTTGAAAAACTTTTACTGGGAGTCAACCCAAGGAAGTCTCCTGGCTTAGACGGGGTACCTTCAATTTTGTGGGTGAAGCTGGCGTCTGGTCTTGCTAATCCCATTTGCCGGATATTTAATAGATGTCTTCAAACAGCAAACTTACCTTCCCTATGGAAACAAGCGGATGTGGTTCCTGTACCGAAGACAAGGTCACCCAGTCTGTCAGATACTCGACCTATATCCCTACTGCCCATGCCTGCCAGACTGTTTGAGCGGTTTATTGTGAAATTAATTTCCAGCGAATTATCTAAACATGCAGATTCAACGCAGTATGCCTACAAGAGAAAGAGCTCAACGAACTGTGCCCTGATACTGCTAACTGACTACATCGCTAAAGCTCTATCTTCAAAGCATATTTCTTCTTGTCAACTGTTGACACTTGATCTAGAGAAGGGATTTGATCGTCTGTCCCATAAACTTCTGATTGAGAAAATGCTGAGAGACGATTTCGATCCCTACCTTGTGACCTTCGTCTTCAATTACCTAAATGGTCGATCACAGAGGGTCCGTTTGAAGTCCGATTTCAGTGAATACAAACATGCTACCAGTGGTGTCCCTCAGGGGTCATCGATTGGGCCCTCCTTGTTTTCATATTTCTTATCTGATCTGAAAATAGCCTCCAATGTGTGCATGGTGAAGTATGCAGATGATATTTTTATATGTGGTTCATGGTGTTATATGACGATTCTGCAATTGTAACCGCCTATAATGAAATAATGACGTGGATGTTGAACAATGGGATGAGCATTCAAATAAGAAAATGTCGACAGATGACTATAATCCTTGTCGTATAATCACTATCCTATTTGGTCTGTCAATGATGTCCCATGTGTTGAGGAACTAAAAATTCAAGGAGTAACTTTTGATCAGTGCCTCACTTGGAAATCCCATTTTGAAATCGTTTGTAGAAGAGCCTCGTCCAAAATGTACGTTCTTCGAACACTGCAGCCCTATCACAACCCTAATGAGCTTTTCCTTATATATTCTGCGTGTATCAGAAGTGTGCTTGAATACAGCGGTCCACTATTTGTGAATTTGGGAAAGTATCAAAGTGACCTGGTGGAAAGCGCGCAAGATAGATGCCATCGCATCATATGTGGCTCGGCCTCCTCATGCGGTTGTTCACTCTTCGTCCCGCTACATTACAGACGAACTATTCTTGGTTGGAACTTATTCCAGCAAATATTAACGGATGAAAGTCATCCGATCCACGGCCCTTTGCTTCCCCGACTACCACATACTCAACACTTTCGTGTTCCATTGTCTTCAAATTGCCTTCTACAGCGTTCATTCGTTCCCACTATGTCGAAATTAAGTAATTCGAATTTCAATGTATAGCGGTTCTCGTTCGACTTGCTTGCTTACTTCCTTATTTTTTTGAATTTGCGTTTCTATTCGTATTGACTTGTTATGTATTATTTACCTTTGCACATCCCATGTTGTAACTTGATTATGCCCCACGATTCTCAATATTGGGGTCTGAGAAAATAAACGTTATTATTATTATTTGATAGCAAAATTCGATCGAAAACCAACATTCTCTATGATACGATATCCTTTTTGAATATTCTGAAGATGCAGTTTGATGTAACACGACATCGACCTATTACATACAAAATATAAATTTCATACTATCTCTGCATGTGTGTACAGAGATCATTTAATATGGTAGCGCTCGTGACAGAGATAAATAATTCACTATAGATTTTTTGAGGCTGGATGGATATTTTATCGAAACTACAGAAGCTGTTGTCTCAAAAACGAAATGATAGATAAATAATGAATAGTTGATGATTTCTTCATGCTTATAGATTACTGAATACACCGATTGTGGGATTTCAATCAATCTTGACGGTAACGCTCGTGACATGCCGTAGTAACGCTCGCGACATTATCTAATAAAATTATGGATAACATAAATTTTGCCATTGAATTTGTCATCACAGAAGATAATGATAATGAAGATTACAAGATTGAACGACTAGTTTAGAAGCAGCACACCAAACATTTTATTTGTTCCGGAATCATAACACAGAAGTTAAGCATAATGTAAGATGAACGTCAACATCGGAGAGTACTATATCTTGAGTAGCTATAGCCATAGAATAATGAACAAGCTTTTGTCACTTGAAGAAGAAACTCCCCTTACCTCAACGAGTCTTTCTCTGACTTAGGACAGGAAATGGAACTTTCTAGTCCTTATACATATACTTACCACCCCCCGCTTTTGTCCTTGTACTTGGGCCTACAAGACCAGGCCTCGCTTCGGCCTGAATTAATGTCTGTACATGAATTAATTCTGTCTGTTTTGTAGGTTAAACAAGTTAAATAAAGGATTGGGCGTATTAATGAATGCCAAATATAGTTAAGATTGGTATTGCTATCTTAATTTCAATAACAAATAAAACTAGATAATTGCAATTAGGCCAACAATTAGACTATTGTACAGCAAATTGCAGTTGTTTGTAATAAATTACACTTTCTGAATAATTGGCACAATCTGATATAGGCCTGCTTGTAATATCAAATTAGAGATCTCGAGATCTCGGTATTTGATAAATACTGAGTTCATTAAGTGTATGTCATTCATGGTAACGCTCGCAACAGACATTAAATTGATTATCTACCAGGAAGTAGAATTGGAATAACTTAGCTGATTATCACACTGATTAGCATTTATGGAAAGTCTATAATCTTTGGTAGTATAAACTGGCTAATCATTCTTGTCTCCGAGGGAAAAAGCTTATTCTATATTTTCTGTAACGCTCGCGACATTCTAATATAGAAATTTAATATTTTCTAGAGTCATAATTAGCTTTGACAGAAAGTTGTCTTTCAGATATATCGACCAACGTGAAATCATCTAGCATCACAAACGATTTTTCAACTTAATATTGTCATTTTCATTTACAAAATGCATTGAAGCACACAGCTCATAAAATAGGGGCATAATTGAAACTTTCATAATAGATTTTAGACTACCCTTTGTCATCTATGCAGACACATTTCAGATCTTTAGCTAGCATGCGTCTGAACTTTAGACTACATATTATATCATGGTCATTTGCACAATTTGTCAAAAACTGATTTAAAATTTCACTTCGGTGCAACCAACTCGTGGTTTGACCCGTAATGAACACAAGCGCAGCCTATCAAATAACAGCATAGATAGCACATTGGCAGAGCACGCAAGACAATGGGCCTGTCCTATAACGTGTCATTTATTTGGCCGTCATTTGGCATAAAAGACAGTTTAATGAAGACACGCTAATGACAGTTAAAAAGACTTCGATTTTGGTGTACATGAAACCCTCCTTTTAGCTGACTTTTATTCTGCTGTCATCTAACTGTCATAAAGAAGTGGATGCGACTTCGAACTGGATGTGAATTTTGATAAAAATCAGACCCTCACTTCTGCCAAACCTTGACAATGCGAGCCGGCTCGCGAAAGCTCGATCATGTACACATTTTTTAACATGAAAGTAATTTTAGCAGCAAACATACTTTTGGGGGACGAAACAAACTGAGGTGATCTTCGCAATGAAATTAAATAACTTCCTGTTAGCTGCCATCAACCAATTGTCAAAATCGCTAAACCTTTCTCAAAACCTAGTATTACCTTTAGACGTTTAGGTCTAGACAACCTGTCAGCTACCATATATTGTATGGCAGTTCTAGCCTATATAGCCTACTGCATATCTCATTTCGTTCATTGTTAATTGGATCATTCAACCTTAATTGTTTCTTGTCCGCAAAATGTCTCTTCAAAATAAGCATCTAAAATTCCATGAGACATTAGAGCAAGCTTTTTCCGATGGTGACATCTGGGTATTTTGTGTTTTCAGTTGAATTTGCTGCTATAAAAACATTCAAAATCACTCACATCACTCCGTTCGATATCTTAATGCACGTTCAAATAAAGGAGTGAATTTCATTCAATTGCGAAAAAGCACTGAAAAATACTCTAAAACTGCAGATGCGAGTAAAAATGTATTTTTAATGTAAATGTTGATATTATGTAAAAATTCTGTAAATATTATGTATAAATGTAAATGTTGATTGTATATGTTGTCATCACTACTTATTGCTCTAACACTAGAACGGCCGAAGATTTTTTATACCTAGAACGGCTAAATCCGTCAATTGACGATTTTCATTCATATACCACGTTTTACTATTTAACTGTTAAAATAATGCAAATAATAGCGCTAAATCTTAAAAAAATCATGATTAAGCTATGTATTATCAGACAAAACAAAGCAAAACTCTATTAATTAAGGTCATAATTTCGAAAAAAATCGTCTTTTCAGTTTTTCATTTTTGTAGCTGGCCATGCCATTGTGATATTTTTCATTCATTGATGCATTTGTCAAAGCAACCATCGTGATTGAAATTCTGGCCTCTGAACACACGTTGCGTAACGCGTGCGACGTTATCTTACAAGGCCGCTGCGCTGGTCTCCTTTATAGACATGAATAGAGCTCGCATTCAATCAGCGCGCGAGCGCACACAAAGGAGAACGCGGTGATGCTTCGAGAGATTGTATTGTTTTCGCACACCCAATCAAATATTGTCTAGATAAAAATAGAGGCGTAATTATTGCAAATCAGGCGAGGAGCAGTGTTCATCTGGCCTTGCCAGCGCGGTCGCCTTGTGATTCCATTTCACTCTCAAATTTGACACGATGGCAAGAAGACGCTATTCTGCTGAGCAGGAATTTTTGATCTCGCAGACGATGATTCTGGAGATGAATCTGGACGAGAATCAGCCTTAGAAGATGAACAAGATATTGAAGAATCAGTCGTCAGCTCCAGTGAGGATGAAGATTAGCCTGATCACGGGCAACCTGGAAAAGTTGAAGGGCGTGATAACACTAAATGGCGCGTTGTCAGAGATCAAAACGTAAGACGCCCAGGAAGGACAGCACAGCACAACGTGTTCAACGAACGAGTTGGAGTCACAAGAATGTGCCAAACCATTGTAAACCCGTTAGACGCCTTCAGACTTATTTTCGATAGATAGTGTGTTCTTCATATCGTCAATTGCACCCAACAATTTGCAAGAAGAATTGGCAATGAAAACTGGAAGTTTGACGAAGAAGACCTTGAAAAGTTTATCGCCTACTTTACCTACGCGGAATTAATAATCAAAAGAATTTTCCTTTCAATGATCTTTGGTCCAAGGCCGTAGGATGCCCTGCCTTCAACAAGACGATGTCCCGAAGAGAGATCGTGCTCGTAAAATAAAGCGATATATACATTTTGACAATCGTGAAGACCGTCGAGGAAACCTTGATAACGACAAGTTTGCTTTCATCTCTCCAATTCTCAAAGAATTCGTCGAAAACAGGCAGAAGTGCTATCGTCCAGGTCCATGTTTGACTATTGATGAGCAGCTGTTCCCAACGAAGGCCCGGTGCAGGTTTACGCAATACATGCCGAATAAGCCGGACAAATTCGGCATCAAATTTTGGCTGTTAGCAAATGTTGATACAAAATATTGCTTCAACATCATTTCTTGTATCGGTCGCGATGAAACTCGTGTGGAATCCCTCGGCACTCACGTGGTAATGCTGTTGACGGAGCCTTTACACAACAAAGGTTACAGCGTTACGACGGACAATTTCTTCATTTCAAAACATCTTGCTGAATTGCTGCTACAAAAGCGAACCACGATTACTGGAACTATGCGCAACAAACGACGAGAGTTTCCACCACTACAGCCTCTGGAACTACACAATTCCATTTTCTTTGAGTGCGACGCAATGCATCTGACAATGTATCAAGCAAAAAAATAAAACCGTCTACATTCTTTCGTCGCAACATCGCGGCTCAACCTGTCAACCTGTTGGTAAGAAAAAAACAGAGACGGTTTTGTTCTACAACAACACGAAGTTTGGGGTTGACATGCTCGATTCAATGTGCCGCCATTTCTCAACGAAGTCGGGATGCGGAAGATGGCCTCCAGCAGTTTTTTATAACATTCTTGACTTGGCTGCAGTGAACTCGTGGATCATATACAAGAAACAAACTGGCTCTGGAATTTCTCGCCGCAAATTCCTCTTCGAATTGTCAAAACAGCTTCAACGAGACGATGACCAAGAAGCGCGCAATGATGCCCTTCCAATGACCCTGGATCGTCGTGTGACCTGCGCCATCCATGACAAGTGCGAAATAAATCGCACCGTGAACCTCTGCAGAAAATGCAAAAAGCCAGTGTGTGGAAAGTGTCAGGCAATTGTTTGCATAAAATGTTTCTGAAATGAACTATTGCGGCGAATATTATTGTCCGATTATTTGAAGTATATGGACATGTATTACTGTTACTACTACTTCTGATGTATGTATGCTGGAAATAAAGGTTGTGTTTCTATTCTCACATTGTAGTTGGAATTCTAGAGAAAATCTAGTTGGGAATTCTCAAAAGCCCACATGGTGTCCAGTGTTAAGCCTTTGGCGGCTCCGAAGAAGAGTAAAAGTAAAGAAAATCAGGAACCTTGCTTGTATCATTATGCAATCATGTAAGCTTTATCAAATAAATTGTCAAAACAGACACATGAAAACATAAAAATTAGATGCCTGCTAAAAATGTTCACATATTGGCTTTTCAGTGTCAATCCAATCTTTTGTGCCATCAGCTCTTACATAACAAATGTAACAATATTTTCCGAAATAATCCCTTTGTTTATCAATAAGTTGCACATGCTCGTTTTTAAAAAAAACAATAGCAATAACATTTACAGTTGCGGTTTCGCTCATAAATAATAATTCTATATCAGGATAACAACCCAGTTTTACGCAAAATATAGTAACGTTTGATCAAAGTTTCTGATCTATTTTTGTCATGGGTCATTGATCTTTATCACATTTACGCATTATTGTAAATCAATTATATTTTAAAACAAGCACGCTTGTAATCTATTTAATCTTTTCGATAATTTTAAACTGCGTACCTATGTTTCAATTGTAACTATTGTATTATTGGAAAAAAGAAATTTTTAGAAATGAAAAGAAAAATATTTCTTGCTATTTTACTCTTATTTTATTATTTGTTGCTTTAAAAACCATGTAGATAAGCTATTGAAAGCCTAGTGGAGCATGTTATAAAATACATTTAGACTTGCATTCTGCATTCACAGATTCAAAATTTCTTCAATTCAACTCTCCGGTTCACAATTCTTTACATGTAAGCGTACATGTACATATAATGGCGTGAAAAGAGAAGCAAAAAGTAGCTAATGCATTCATGCTAGTGATCATGGCATGAACTGTGATGCATTATACCGTCATATCAGAATCACCTAGTGACAGCAATGTACGCAACGCCATTTCTTGGCACATTGAATCTTGAGATTATGATAGCATGGCCGTTCAAGTAGATAATATTTGATGACTGTATGTAGCCTCCGTAGATTTAAATACGACTTACTTTTAAGCAATTTCAAAAACCCCGCTTCATTCCAGCGCTAGTGATTTTCTAGCGTTGCAATTTTAGAAGTTTTATTTAATCGGAGAAGAAAGAATATTAGTTAGTTCTTTTGTACAGATTCACTGCATCTAATGCTGCACACATTACTGTACGATTTAATGCAAATGCTCACGTGTAGATTCAAATCTTACAATTCCACTAAGAATATCACCTGCTAATTTCATTAATTCAACTTCTCTTATGATCTTTTATGAATAAAAAATATTTATATTTCAATCTAAAAAGATGATGCCTTTTATCTTCACAGAAACAATTATAACCGGCCTCAATGCCATAAATACAATGACTTAAGAAAATATGTCTGAAATTCAAATCAATGAAATTAATCAAACTAATTTTTCTTACTTTATTTCATGGATTCCACTCAGGCAGGAGTCAAGATACATTCAATTTGTCCAAGACGGATCCTTAGTCAACTATCTCAGCTAATGAGATAACGCTATTTCTGGTCTATGTGCCACTATAGATATCGGCTTGGTAATAACATTTGAAATTTATGTATCAAGAAATGTTGTACGCACCATTGATACCATAGAAATTAATAATACCATAAAAAGTGTACTATTATCTACTTTCATGATTGATACAGAATGTAGCATTCATGCCTTCACATCATAGCATTCGATCAAGGTTGCCGGGCATAAAAAAACATTCTTTTATATTGGGCAAATGTCCAAATTATGCCCGCCAATTTCTCATTTCAATGGTATTGCCCCTGCTATTACTCGCTCATCGACATATATGGACCACGTCACAGTGTTTTTTTTAATCCATGATAGTTGATGCATGAATAGAAATTATAGCTATCTGTCGAGGGCGCGAAGCGCACGAGGTTTTGTGAATTTTCGGTTCTGTGAAGTGCTTCCTATAATGCGTCTCTGCTTCTTTAAATCTCCTGCAAAAAAGTGTAAAAGCTGTACTCCAACGTTTTATCAAACGCTTGCTATTATTCACAACCTGGCATAGCTTAGCATAGCGCTTCCCAAACTCAATTTTTCGCGACCCAAAACTGAATATGGAAAGCATTTCGAATCACTTTGCTGATTTTATTTGGCCTACAAAGTTGGTCTTTATGCAAGCCTCATCGAGCAAAAGTAAAATTAATATCGGCTTCTTGTAGTACACTGACATTGCTTGATCAGCAAACTGGCTTTTGTGACGCACTTGTGACTTCATATTTACGTGTAGGCCTTCTTTGGAGTCAAAATAAAGTCACTGTGTAAATTCAGTAGCTCAATGCTAAAAAGAAATAAAATGACATCGAGGTAAGAAAAGAATTATCGATCGATTGACATCAAATTGAAATAGCTGCGTATGTTTGTATTGTGTGGAAACAAAAACATGAATTGTACAACATCCTGTAGCAAAAAATAACAAGTGAAATGTCCAAGACGAAATCAGTTTGCTTTAGAAAATAGTCTTAAGTCCGTGAAATCCTCGTGTTGAACGTTGATTTAGTGTGGAGAATGAAAGAAAGTACCCTGTCATCCTGAACATGAAGGGCATGATCGCTAGAGCCACCACTGATGTGGACGATGTATGCTTACCAGTATTTGAAGGGACAAGCTTGATGCCTAAAGATCATAACTCAACAATGTTTCGCGATGGTCTAAGAAGAACAATCTCCCACCTTGAACAAAAGCAAAACGTGGGGCTTAATTATCTATCACAGTTGTGAAGTTCACTTCCTGTTCATTCCAGTGATCCTTGAAGTTTCTCGGCATAATGCTTGACGACTCTTTCGATGGAAATATCACATAGGGTTTGGTCTGTGACAGGAATGAAGTCTTTCACAAATGACGATGGAATTCTTACTGTCAGCAATGTTAATAAGAAGTCTGATTGAGTATACTGCCTTGCCTTTATTGGCGTTTCATCGATTAAACTCAAAACTTCAAAGTATTCAGAGAAGTTGAGTAAAGATTGAAGATCATTTATCTGCTGGAGATCTTACATCACGACGAAGAACTGTGGCAGGAAAACTGCTTGACAATTTGATGAAACACAACAACACACATTTATTGTGCAGTTTGTTTTTGCACTGTCGATTCAATTCTAGAGGACTATCACGTGCAGCAATTCATTTTTGCCGCACATGAACATTGCTCAATCTGTAACTTTTCGATTGATAACTTCCTCCGATTATGGACTCCGCTCATTTGTTTTGGATTCGATGTGGCACGCCTACTTCTTGATTCAAATTTTGTGATTGCACATTTACAATACATTCCTTCAACGTACCAGCAAAAGCGATATTTTAACCCTAAACAGATATATCTCCTTTGTTCTCCATTGTTAGAAGAGGAGATCCCAAATGTTTATGTGGTCCATCAGTTGGCAGCATAAGCCGAAACTCAATTTTAATTTTAGACCAATTTCGGTAATTGGGCAACCTGAAGAGATAAAGTGGCCGACAAAGATTTATGCAAAATGCTATAGAGAGCTCTCCGTGTATCATTTGATTAACATGTGTGATTAACATGTGATTATAGCACCTATACACCTAAATCAGTACTATGAGCAGTTTCTCGATAATTGCTATAAGCTTAGCACTTTGCATCACAGATGGGCGTACAACTTGATCGATTTCCAGAATATAGGCTAATTGAATGTACACCGCCTCACACTATTTATCAAATAATTTCTACAGACCAGAATTATTTTGAGGATTGACAGTATTGTAGCCTGATACAGAATCACGCACTGAATGATGATGAAAGCAAAAAGCAATTATTTTCCATTTCTACATGTATATTTCTATTAATAGCTACTGCCAATTAATAATTTAGTAACATGATGCTAATGCTGTTGTAAAAACTTCAAAGCCAACATGTCAAATTGGGTGTCTTGAAACCACAAGGATGAACTTCTTCTGTTTTTATTATGATGTTTACCGATATTAAATTTGCTTCAAGAAGTAGTAGTCTACTTGTAAAACAATCATAAGCAACAATCACACATGTATAAAGCAATGTTGGGCAAAAACTGGTTGGCCCAAAACTCGGGTCGAGACCCGAAACCAAAACCTGAAACCCAAGTTTCATAACTAGAATCAAATAAACGAAGTACATTCTTTATGTTTTCTCAGAAAGATAAAGATTCTTCTGCAGGCCAAAATTCCTATGGGCCAAGGAGAAGTGTGGCATTAGTGGGAGACTATTTTTTTGCAATAACAGTAATTTGTAGCCCAGTACATGTATTATGTTGTAAAGGTTTCATTGAATAATCTAACCTGCACTAATAGACTGCTAACTGAAGATCTTTGATCTATATGACTGAATTACACATTGTTCATAATAAACCAATTGTTTTCATTTTATGATTCAGAAATATAAACAGACCTAATAAGTATTATAACTGCTTAGTGAGTGCATGGTTAAACATAATTAGAATACGAAATTGGCATTATTAAAAATACATGAAATATATAAAAATTCAATATGCACAAATGCAACAAAATGCATGTACGCTTTCAGCAAATACAATATGTGCGAAGTTTCAATTCGCGGGTTGTCAAACCTAGAATGAAATAACTAATGAGCACAAGTATTTCATTTTTGAAATATTCTGTGAATTTTGATAAAAATCAGAGATTTATGCTCTTATCATGCAGTTTTCCTAAGATTCGAATCAAAATATTAATTTTTGAAATGTGATTTGTATATATGCAGCATTAATGGAAAGCCCAAGTTTTGCATCACTTACATAAGGTCGACCCAAAGTCCAAAGTCCAACCTTCTACAATATAAAATAATTTGAAAAATAATTTTAAGAATTTGGACCTGTAAAACATTTTTTCTGAATATTGAATTTTTTCATCACGTATTTTACAAATAGCATAAATAACCAGCAATCATGCATGTAAGTGAAATCATGATTTAACCAGTAATTTAATGACCTCCGTACTCGATCTTTTCCTCCCATACATGCTCCTTCTCTCAGAGCATTCGAGACTCACATTCTCAGGTATCAACATGAGCTATGATGACCTTGTAATCGTTATTGTGCTTCTGGACAGTGGTCAAAGTACGAAAACTTGCTCAATTTACAAATCGTAATTTTCAATGAGAAAACATTTGAGTATGAATCTAGCAGGTGGCGAATGAACATTTTCAAATGTTTCTCTTGTTGTATTGCTCAGTGGACTTGAAAAAATACAGTGATGTGAAGTTGTCACAAATTAGTGACTTTATTGGCTGAAAATGTCATTTTCTCACTTTTTCATCAAAAATGTAAGAGTTTGATATCTTCAGAATTGTTGCGATGTAAGGAGTACGAATATATGAGTATCATTTAAATAAGTTCAATCTTCAACTTTCAAAGTTGATCAACATTTTTCTCATGACGACAAGATTCTATTCAATTCAACACACGCCTTAGCTAATTGCTGGTGCGTCGTCGTGCAGTGACAATATAACATTTGCAGCCGGTTATAGCCATCATAGTTATGATTTTGTGATAACTACATGTATCCGAAATCACTACTTCTCTCCATGGCCACCCATTAGTCAAAACATACATGAAATATTCTCAAGAGTTGAAAGTTGGTCATGGGTTAAGTGTCGTTGATCCACTTCCAGATCTGAACATGCTTGCTAGGTACGTTTTGCATGTGATGTAGATAATATCCTCAACTATGTGCATCTGCTGTTTTGTGACGGTTGATGTACTTTTATGGATGTTAGACAAATGCCGGTATGATAACGCGTGGGGCGGTAACCCATGAGTATCGGGCGTCCTTCCTTCCATACAATGTATCCCTAGATCAATGTTTATCCAACTTTCTCTCATCGCGTACCACTTGACAGCCGAAACCACTGCCGCGTACCACTATGCATGATACTTAAGAAGTTAATGGCAATAATTACGATAATTATGGACGTTTAGTTAAGATAATAAATATTGGTGTTGTAGAGAAATTATAGAGCTTGTACTATATACTCGTACATTGGATAGTATCTTTACAATCATTGGAAGTTAAGAAGATGCCATATACAGTGCGCGACAGCAAGTTGGAAACTTAGCATAAATCTACGGACACGTATTTTTTCCAACACCTAAAAATTGTTTACTATTAGGAAATATCGACAAATTTATAATCATCTGAAAGAGAATTTTCGGATCTATCATTTGAATGTTGTTGAATTAATTGTTTTTGAAGTGGGTGGTTCCTAGAGGCCCATAAACCCGAAAGCCCCAAATTTTCTTTGACTTGTTTTGACAAGCACATAAATCAATTTGAAACATTCTCCTTGTGATATTCAAAACCGTCACAAAATAGGCTTTCAGATAATATATAGTTTGACAGTGTTTTCTCGAAGTTTATTGGCAATATTTTGAAAGTAGTAGATAGATAATGTGGCGATTTTTTCATTTTCAGAATATTTCTTCGAAGGGCCTTAAATTTACCCAACAAAAGCAGAGAACACTAGTTTTGAGGTAAATAAATGCCACCAGTTAGTTAACAGCGTTATTTCTGTTATTATCGCAACACATTCTGAAAATGAAAAAAATAATAAATTTACAACAAATTGCCATCTATAGAAAGTTTCACGCGTGCCGCCTGAAACGCATCCGCGTACCATTAGTGGTACGCATACCACAGTTTAAGAAACACTGTCGATAACAAAGAGCAGCAGAAGTGGAAAAGTCTGCTTATGTTCCAAACTTATCTTAATAGCGCACCCGCTTGCAAGGATAGTCAGTAATCTTCTAAAATAACATGGATGTCGACCTACAGTGCTCTACCACAGAAGAGAGGCATCATACATAAGCATATTCGTTAGGACTCTGTAGCACAATGGTTTAAAGCCTACCTCGAAAACATCGCAGCCTGAAGAAACTAGACATCTATCGGCTGTGTCTAGTCCCTACGTTCGAAATCGAGTGCTGATTTTGGACTTCAAGAGCGACATTTAAGCTTTGGTCAACGAAATAGTGATTTCAATAATGACATTGAGTTTCATAGTGAGACTATGACCAAATGAAGAAAAGCGGAATTCAAGAGGGAACCTACGAAATCGATGGAGACAACAGCATTCCAAAAGCTTCATAACGATGCCGCTACCGAATTCAATTAACTTACACACTCACAAAAGTAACATTGTAATAACCAGGGTTGGCCGGTAAAAACCACCCTGGTTTTTACCACCTGGTGAAATTCGGTAAAAACCACCAGCTAATGTAACCTTTTTTTGGCTAATACTGGCAAAAACTGGCTAAAACAATTTTTTGCAGCATTACTACTTATGTTTTGGGTACATGCAAAGGGATCATCGTCACTCCTTACTTTATTAATGAACGTTAGTATAAGTTCATTTTGCTTTTTATCATTCGATAAACATTTAGGCCTGTATTTTCACAATTTACACCTCATCAATATCACATTTTTAATCAAGAATATGTTCCAAGTATAAGTGTAAGAACATGAATTCTTGTAAAAAATATTGCTATAAAGCTCGACCTGTGCATTCTTTAAAGCGTACACATGAATGTCACAATTGTTTGTCGCTCTCAGATTCTATTAACAGCGATCAATTTTGCAGCTTACTGAAAATGTTCTTTTGTAGAGATTGAAACTGAAGCTGTTCAGACATACACTATGGCTCAATTTATCAAGATTGCTGGTGCGAACAATGTAATTTAATTATTATTTGTTCTTCCAAATCATGATTTTCCGCTCCAGTCGAAAGCATTAATACATTTAGTACCGTATATTTCTCAAAAATGTGTTCTAAGTGCTTAATTTGGGAGCTGAGATTTTCCGGTGCAGAGGCCTTTTGGTAGAGTGTTCTCTCTATGTTCATGAGACCTCGGTACACATCTAGATCTGATGAAACCTAAGCTACTATCACAGTACACTCTTCATTCTTGCTGAACACTCAACACAGAAGAATGACGGTGGGATTATTGAAGCTCGTCCACATTAGCAAACGAGTTTGCTTAATTTAATTCTATGTATAAACCGGTTTTATTCATACATTTATTTTCATTTATTTGGATTTAACGAAATCACATTCTTTGACCTAAAAGAGCATTCATTTGATGATAATCTCGGAAGTGTCTAACAACTTCTCTTACATGAACTAAAGGGCCAAAATGGTGCTGATGTCTACATATGTTCGAAAGGCACAAGAAAACAATCAAGAAAAGAGCAAGCAATCGTGAAGAAATACAACATTGCATGCTGTTCGTAATAAAATCATACCACATGGTTCTATCAAATGTCATGTTATACAAGGTAAGAGTACCTATCTGCAAACACGCATGCATAGTAATACTCAAACCACAACTTGCTGTCGATCATTTCGTGAAGAAATAGACTGATTTTTCGGAATTTTAGTTTTTGCCGGTTTTTGCTGGGTCTTTACCACTTAGTGGCAAAAACCAGTTTTAGCCGGCAAAAAGTCAACCTGGTAACAACGCCTACATAACAGTAGTATCCGTTAGATCCTGGAAGAATAACGTTAGTACAAGACGTACAAGAATATTTGTAATAATGCTCTTATTATGTTGCTGTAAAAAGGTTGTACATCAAATAAATTGTGATCAATCTTGTCTAGTTAAGAATTAATTATCTTTATTTCAGTGTTAGTCAAATATTTAGCATTTCAATTTCAGTCAAGGGCTGAAGTTGAACGAGTTCAAATCCTGGTTCAATCATTATTTTTAGCACGCAGACATTTTTAAAAGCTGTTGCATAATAACATTCAAAATTAACTTTTTCGCAAAAGTGTGGCAGGGCAGTGTCAAGTCAGCACTGATTTAGATTAGGGTAGTGTGCACTCGGAATGCTTCTTCACGGTCTGCAGCATCTTTTCTATCATCTCTTCATCGACTTCTAAGTTCGTTGTCCCTCCCCGAGAACGAATAACAATGTCTACTTCAGATTCGACTTCTTGGCGCGATTCCGACGGTGCATTTCCAGGAACAAGTGTCTGCTACGTTCTCCAGGTAGGGTTTCTTATCGCTTTAAATGCTCCTTTATTCGTTTCTGTGGGAAGCGTTTCACTTTCTTTTTTCTTCCTGTCTTTTTGTGATTGTGTGCCATCGACGATTGTTGCGAGTAGGATGGTATGAGTGCAAGAGCAACGAATGGGTCTTGGCCAAAATTGGTAGAATGGAACGACTACTTACCGTGATTGAGGAAAGAAAGCTTCGTTACATTGGACATCTAGTAAGGAAACAAGGATTGGAGAAAGACGCAACGGGAATGGTTTACGGCAATCGTGGAGGTGAGCGATGCCAGACGCGCTGGTCAGACGACATTCGACAGACAACAAGAATGTCAGTAACGGACTGTATACGGAAAGCTCATGATCGTGGACGGTGGCAAAAATTCGTGAGCAGGAAAGCGGCAATCCGCTTCGACGACCAATCCGCCGAAGGAGGAGGTAGTGTCAACAAGTCTACCGAATTTGCACTGTGGACCAAAATAAAGATTGTTATTATTATTGATGAACATTAATCCCAATCAATCGTTGCCCTTTGAACAAACTGACATTTACAGGTGTCATGCGATATGATCATTTTCAAAAAGATCCATTCCGTTCATGAATCACAATCAGTTTCTAATAGTAGGACACTCCTGTGATGAGCAAAGCAGCCGCGATATTTGCCTTAATTAAGAGCCAATAGGCACTCTATAGCCAATAAGGCACTTGCAGGGCGAAATAGGGGTTAGCACATGTAACAGGCAGGTCTCACATGAAATCCTAATGTCACTTTTAGTTTTAGGTTTATAGTTGGAAAGAGTCAGGAGTATTTTGTGATGTTATTATAATTAGTTTTGAATGTTTGTACAAAATTTTTCGGCTGCTATCTGGCAATCATCTTCAGGGACAAAAGAATCTATTGATGTTAGTAGGAGTTTGAATGATTAGTTTGAAAAGTTTGAAATGATTAGTTTTCATGTTCGAAGATCTTATGCCTTGTTCGTTATATCCGTTAATGCGTAATACACTAAGTTGTCACATTCTTCTTTGTGCTTTTTGAGAGTAAAACTATCTGAGCATTGTTCAGAAATTCTTTTCTTCTCATTCAGTATGAAAGATTATTATTTTTCAAAATAATCATTCAAACTCCGACTAACATCAATAGATTCTTTTGTAACTGAAGATGATTGCCGGATAGCAGTCGAAAAATTTTGTATTAAACATTTATTAACATTCAAAACTATTTATAATAACACCACAAAATACTCCTGACTTCCAACTATAAACCTAAAAATGACTAGTCAGGGCCTCTTTTCAAACCTAATGTCACTCTTTTGTAGCATTTGTCCACGATATCACAATGTCATGATTTCACTTCCTCGACACGGTGTGGAAGGAGAGGCGGCTTCATTTTGGAAATTTTCCATTATATTTCTCGACGGTTTCTGATGTATTTTTGTATGAAAATTTCGAAAATCATGGTTTAAAAATCATACAACTAGCCCATTTCGAGAAAATGACGAAAATTCAAAATGGTAGGACGGAAAACCGAAACTGCATTCTGGGGCTGGATTAAAAAAGATTCCCATCTATTTCGTAAAAACAGTTTCCTATGTAGGTTGATCAGCTCTCTTCAAATATAATTGCTAGAAAATCATACGATCAGCTCTTTTTAAGAAAATGACGAATATTCAAAATGGCGGGCATCAAATCGAAACAGCAGTGCAAGTGTGGGGTTCGGCTAATCTGTATTATGCATCAGCAACAAGCCTTGGAGGTCTTTAGGTTCTCAAAATTTCTTGGAAGTGTCATGTTCGCTTGTGTGCAAACCAAAATATGTGAATCAGTGGTCTGTATCACATCGATCAGACCTACGAGGCTTGTTGTTGATGCATAATACACATTAGCCGGGCCCCATACTGATGTTTCGGATTTATGTCCGCCATTTTTAATTTTTCTTACTTTTCGAAAATTGCTAATCGCTTGATATTCCACCAGTGATAACTGTTGAAAAATGCGTGTCAAAATACATACAAAGCTGTTGACAGTTGACAAGCTGTTGAATATTTTTAGGCATATAAGACGAATTATCCGAAAAACATGCATGCATACCACTATCGGTAGTTTGGCACGATATGCCTTCCTACCTGTAGTCAGTTTCATTGAGTCGCACTTCTTATCATTAAGACTCACTTTGTGCTAAATAACGCCACATAAGGAAACTGTACGCAATGTTGTTCCGAACTCTCACATTAATTACCACGGAGATGTTTTCAAACATGGTTAGTATTGACACTTCAAGTTGCACTGCATCACATTGCAAGGCATGCGCAGAACGTCTCTCTCCATCAGACTGCCATGTAAATTTCACCAACGGAAAGTAACTTCGCGTCTTGACGGATTTGAACCACCGATCTCTGGCATTCTAGGCCAACACTCCACCAACTGAGCTATCGACGAGAGACAGCATGACTTACGTCTTCACTTGAAGAAAAGAGGCATTCATTCTACGTAATTGTCACACCATGCAATGCGTCAAGCTAAACAGTTTCATGTCGCATTTTGTCATATGGCATCACAGCCAGTCATACCATGTTAGACCGTGTGACTTTGAATTAATGAAGTAGGCCTATCACAATCTCCACTCTGTAATCTACGAAATACTGAATTCATTTTCTTCTATAGGTTTAGTATTTCATGTCTGTCAATTTCATTCATAATATTATGGTTCACGGTTTTAAAAAAATTTCGACAATGCAGAAGGCTAGAAAGCAGCAGCCACAGTCTTGAGGTGACAAAGTAAAGTGGATAAGCAAGGTTGAACGGTACCGGGTTATTGTCATTCCATAAAATGTATTTGATTTTAAGTCGTGACTGAGCAAAGCAGATTTCAGCTTCACGATTTTCATCTACATTATTGTAAGTAACGGCCATCAATGCAATAAGAAAATTGATCAAAACAAGTGTTCCAGTTACGAAAAACATCATATACAGAATCTCTCCTATTGCTGCAACCATAACATTTGAGCCTTGGTCAGTCAATTCCATTGCAGACAGTTTATAGTCTTCTGCACCGGTCATTGAGAATAAGACCCAAAACATCCGAGTAATGGCATTCTTGAAATTCGGAAAATATGAATTAGAGCATCGATATGAAGCATACAACACAACAAATGCTAAACTAAATCCGAGAATAAAGAGCCCGAGAAAGAAAATCTACTTCGCGACATCATAGAACATTTTCTCCACTGCAACAGTAAATTGTGCAAGATAGCGATGCATGTACAACAAATGTCCAGCGGAAACACAATAACACAAATGAGCACATGCATACAAAGCAGTTCCGATGGTGTACGGTTCTTTGATTGCAGTAATATTGCCGATTAGAAAAGGATTTTCTATATACAATTTTCGCTGTTCGTTACATGTTCCCTCTATATTTGAGATATTCGGCATCTTCATCACTGTTTCATCACAAAATTGTCTGATTTTAGGATGTATAGGGACTGAATACAGTGAAATCAGGAGCAGACTGACGCCTGTAGCATACATGCAAATGCTGAGGAAGTGAAGTACATCATACCCACTTAACCAAAAGTTCTTATCTGCATAATAGAGTGCAGTTCCCATTCGCATCAGTTTAGATAGAATCATACCGACAAATATGGATTGAATAATTGTGATTTTCAAGAATCTGGGCGAATTTTCGCGTCCTTGGCAAATCAACAAGATGTTGTAATGTATCTCATTCGACGCAATAAAGGCTCCTACCAAGAAAAACCAATAGCCAAAGTGATCATTTTGAAATCGTATAAGTGGCGTACTCAAAATGCGAATAATTTTTTTGCACCGGAAAAACAATAGATATCGGAACTAAAAACCCATAGCATAGGAAGTATGCCACAAATGCAAACAAAGGCGATATATTATCCAATTTCATCAAGCACTTTGCGAATCTCGAATCACGATCACACCATTCGTTCTTAATTGCTGTCTGAATTGCTGGATGTTGTATAACTCGCTTCATCTCGTGTTTGGAGAATGCATCAATCTTTCCAAGTTTTTGGTTTAAAAATCTGTCTTTACTTGGGTCATTTAGAAGATACAAAGTTTCTTGATCGGTTACACAACAATCAAATGCTGTAATTATCACGTCTTCAATTCTTCTATGAAAATTTTCAATTAGAGCTTTACTGAGAAACATTTCATATTTCTTGAGGTTTTGAAGAAAATTCAAGCATGAATCAATTGCATTTTCTTGATCATGTGAAAACATATGAATTGGAGAAGTTGCTGCTCCCCAAATCAACTGAGCAAACTGAAGGAGAAAAAGTTCATTTTTCTCCAATAGTTGGCATCGTCGACACACACACAGTTCATTTCATGGAATTCCTTTAAACGTTTATTGTATTTTGTTACCAAGAAATTCACTACAGAATAATGTTTTTTATTGATAGACATCGCCAAAGGATTCATTAGACATATATCAGGGAATATGAATAATGGCACGGAATCACAAAGTTCCTCCCACTGACTAAATACTTTTTCAACCAGTTGAAAATCTTCAGTACCAATCACAGTCGATATGGTGACACGGAGTTCTGACACGAAATTCACCAATTGGCTTGAAGATGAATCATCTGAAAATTTCACCTCATTGATTTCATTGGAGTGGTTATACATGTGTGTTATATCTTCCAATGAATGGGAAACATAACGATAATCATAGTTTTTAGCCATTATCTACGTGAAATGTAAAATAGTTCGGCACCGGAACGACTGAGATAGTAACTTAAAAATATTCTATATAACGTCGCGAGGCCTCTGAATTCACTAGGTGTTCTGTTGTCGATCAAATGTTAAACTGAAATATGTATTGAGGAATCATTACTATAATGAACAATAGACGTTTGCAGTTTGACCTATTTAACTAATAATCTGAGTGTTGAGTCCTGCCATACAATTACAGTTAACTACAGTTGAATAATGAGAGATGAGAATCTTACATGAGAATATTTGCTTGATGGGCGTGTTTCTGCATCATCTTTGGTACCTTCATAGCAAAGATTCCAAGAAGATTTTTATGACACAAAATCATTGCATTAGTGGTCTGAAGATTTTGTTCTTCATAGCGTAGAAAAAGAAAAATAGACTATTCATTGAGAAAATTGCACCAGACTTTTATAATTATTTCATACCCGATTTCATGGATGATAATTCTCTGAATTGGATAAAATCACAATTTAATTCCGTTTAGCTTTTGATAATACAACTCAATGTGCTCAGATCATGACATGAACGTCCTTCGTGTCGCTGTGACTGTCTTTTGCTTCTCTTCATTCTTTAATCAATGCTACATGTGGGTCTATTATCCAATTTCTTTATGCGCATCTGATCCTATGGTTCCCTTGTAATTCGAAAGCTTCTGACTTTTTTTCCTTCAATCGCATACGAGCTTCTTGCTATTTTAAATCTTTAGATTGCCACCCAACAACAATACTTAAGCTATATACTTCCAGTCGTCTTGCAAGTTAAGGTGCGTCAAACATTTCAAAATTCCGTTTGTTCATGCATGTAGATCCATGGGTTTCCGAGCTTGGTGAGCTTGATCGCGTAATAATCTAACATTCATTTAATCACTCAAAATGGGATTTGTCCTTTTTATGACTTTGATTGCAGACATCTTCAGACTTTTCTGACGATAGCAAAATAGTTTTCTTCTTTCGGATATCCTTTTCAATCCTGCCGAAGGCTCTGTCTGCTGAAAGAAAACTGTGTACCCGAACAGGAGAAGAAATATCTATATTCAAAAACGGAAAGTTCTGTTTCCTAAGACTGAACAGCATGGACAATAAATAATATCCATAGCATGAATCAGCGAATAATCGCAGAGCACGAAAATCCAGAGGCTCATGTGTAATGTGTGAAAAGTAATGGAACAGTGCAGAAGAAATCATGTTGTTGTCTTTCGTATTTTCGTGTTGGCACCAAACAAACAACTGAACATTGTCATACTGGTGCTGCGGTATACCTTTTCCTAAATGTCGAATAACAGCAAAGACTTAGGCCTACATATGCGGCTGTCGTGAGTAATAGCCTGGACCTATGGAACACTAGGTTTTCCATCATGTCTAAGCAAACTCCAAATGAATCTTCAACAGCATCCAGAAAACTATAAAACTTGTTTGCTATTCGTTGATGCCAAGGCGGTTTCACACTCTCAGCTTCTTTTTCAGCTGTTACCAGGTGTTTCAATAGAAGCCTGGATTTATGCAAAACAACATGTATTAGTGCTCGGATGGCCGAAGCCGTGTTTGAAGTAGTACGAAAAAACAATATAATACAACGCATAGGGCGGGCACAGACGCTTGCTGATGATTCTGTTCTTAAATCACACGATGCATTTTCATCACATTTTAATCCGGTGGGAAATATTTTCGTCCAAGAGCTCTCCATCGACCATAATGACTAACTCGACATTTAAAGCTTTGAATATGATTCTGGATCAATTCGTGAACTATCCGTCTAATCCATTTAATTGCATGAACCACCACGATTTTTAGGTCTTGGGTTTCTGTTCGAAATCCAGTATTGTGTGATTCTACACAATGAAAATCCTTTGACACACCTGAAAATATAGGAATTGTTGCACTTATTAAAACATGTGGTTAAGTTTGTGTGTGACATTTCATCAGCTTATGTTATTATGCCGATATATATAGCTTGCATAAATGTACATGTAAGAGGCACACATCAGAAGGGTATGCTGCTATTCAATATTGTCACCATAGAATAATTATGGAGTGTCTACTCAAAAATTATATGCATACTTTTTATATGAATTTTTTATACGAAAGATTTAGTTTTTCGCGGAGATTACGTTCCCGCTGTCGAAAAACTATTTCAGCAGTTTTCAAAAAGCTCAAGTTTTGAAAATCATTCCTGTGTTTATATACACACTACCGAGATAAAATCACTTTATGAGTAATATGAAACAAGTTGGATATCAGAAGGAATGAATATTTGATAAAAAGTATCTTAAGGGATCTCAGCGGAAATCAAGCTGATGATCAAGGAAATTGCATCAGCTGCATCAAAATGTAAGTCCCTACAAGTCTTCAACGAAAAGATGAAATCGTATTGAGAACTTCTTGGCTGAGATGTCATGCATTTAATTCAGTTTTCAGCGGTATGGTTTCATGATTCACAAGGCTTCATTTCTTAAATCTGAATAGTAATGTGGACCCATACATCTTTTAAAGCTAATTATGATCATTTTCTTTGATGATGATGTTTTGCTCTTTCAGTGGCAGGTAGTTTGCGATATTATCACGCTTAAGAAAATAATCTTATTATAGTAAGGCTAAGCTTTAAAGTAATGGTAACCCATCGAATTGCTACTTTAACAAACCACATTACCTCTCCAAGGTTGCGTTGACATGGAGGACTTGTAAACTACTTTTCTTTCTTCTGTATTGTTGTCATAATCAGTCAAATTCGTGTACATTTCTTCAGAAGTGTAAAAATTCGTGTATCTCACGTGTAGTGCTGGGTCTCAACTCAAGTTCATTTAATGAAATCGAAACTGTATACAAATTTGGGATTTAGTAAATGCTGAGTTGCTACTACCTACATGTAATATGCATACTCTATGATTACCACTTGTCACAAGTGTGGGCTAATTGTAGATCGATCCCAACCTTCAGCGTGAAATCTTCTGAGATTATAAAAGTGATCCACTTTTGGCTCAGTTGTTGGAAAGGTCCATCAATATAACAGAATTCCAATTAGCAACTAAAATAACACCTAGTGTAAAATGTAAAGTGTAAAGTATACCTAGTAAAAACTGTGTTAATAGATCTTCAAAGCACTTCAAAAGTTTAGCTTTTATGAAAATAGCTATTTATCTCATTCCTGATCTTTACAAGTCTGTATTTCTTGATTATCATAAACTATACAACCACTTCAATTGCATTCATTTGCTGTATATGAAAAGTAAGACAATATAAAGTATGCAAACTAACATGAAATAACCCAAGCGTAATCCATTTCCAATTTCACAAATCACATTTTTACATGCTGTTTTATTAGCAATCCTGCAGTTTGTGTGCAACCATTATGAGTTAAGATCTATTTAAAATTTGAGCATAGATCACCGAATCACTTAAATACTTCGACCCACCCGCTTGTTTCCGGCGAATGTTCCTCTGTATATTCGAAATATCAAGTTATTGGGCAACTTCCTCAATTATTTGCATACGTGTATGGCCTACGTACAGAGTGTACATTGCAGGCCTACGTACATTATTTTGTAAACATGTGAATTCGACAAATGACTTTTAAGCCGATTAGGTGATGAAAATTTAAAGTTTTGTTAATAGAGTAATTTCGACTCTCCTTGACGACGTGCTTTGAAAAAAGTAATTTGAGGAAAATACACAATATAGTATGCCTAAATAAAGAATCTTTTAATGACCACTGAAGATAATGTCATCATATACTCATCGATTCATGTAGAAAATGACAGTTTATTAAGTGTAATAATTATTTTTACTATTTTGTACTTTCCCGCCAATTTTCAAAAGTTGGTCTACATCGTTTGGATTAAGGATTAAGGGCTAGTCAATATGATGGTTAATACTCACCCTAACCAACCATAGCTTAGACTCTTACCCTACTTTGCTTACCCGTTCTTACAACAATTTGTACACGAAGTTTGTCGGATTTATTGAAAAAGATTGTACTGATGCTCGTTAGATTGTACTTGTTTTCAAGTCGAGAAAAAATACTTGGAACACCGTGAAAGCGTTTCATTTATATCCGGTAATTAGAAGAATACATGACAATCAGCTGTTCGTTTCATTCTCAGTCAGCTGTCAATTTGTATATTGTACGATTAAAACAACAATAGTAGAAAAGAGCGGATGAACAATTGGTAATGAAATTAAATGCCGTCACACATGTAATGTGTATAATAATTTATAATGCTTGCATAATTTACATCATACATTGTAGAACTAGCATCCTTGCAAGTTGCAGACCTATGAGTTTATTGATACATTACAGTACATCATCAATTAACTATTGCTATTGTATACAAGTAAAATTCAATGGCCCTCTATGATAATCCATAACACGCAATGCGAATGCCATATGACCAAAGATATTTAATTGTTTAAAAGGGCTAGATGAGAAATAGATGCCTAAATTTGAACCCATTTTAGTGCAGTCCTTATCGTGGCAAAAAAGGATTACGGCATTGGCGAGAAATCGTTGTTTTGTCGGCTGTGCGATGTGTGATGCGACAAAAAGCCTTAGAAATGGCATATGATATGAGGCATAACTCACTGATGTTATATGGCGAGTTTCAAGAATATTCATTCAGTAGTTTCTCTGAAAAAATTGTTGAAGATGAGAGCGGTAATACAGCAATTTAATGCAGTACTATCAATCCAAGTGGAAGAAATATTATTCACATGAAGACTGATGAGACATCAATTGATAAACACCTGTAGAATTCATGACTATTAACAATTTCAGTGAGAATCCGAATATTTCACTGAGGAATTGACTATTAATAAAGCTCACCCATGTCCACAACGCTCTTCGAGCTTTTCACCAGACTGAAACAACGATATGGATCTATGTATTGCAAATAATTAACAGAGTGCATTTTAGGGCCAACTGGAATTGATCATCGAATGTCTGTCAATGTCAAAGATGTTGTCAATGTTCATTGTATAACATGCGTATATACTGTTTGTTTGTATTTGCTTAAGCCAATTTTATATCAAATTTTCTGATAGTTCATGTATATTTTACTGTTGTGTCATGTAATTTCTTACCACAAAATTACACATACACGCTAGATTATTGCCAAGCTTTTTGGCAATCGCGTCTGGCGTGGCCGGGTAGCGGTGGTCACAGCAACGATATACATACAACGATATACACAAAGTAATTTGCTCAGAAAGTAATTGTTCATGTGCATTTTTCGTTCCTTTGCAATATCGCCGAACCATTCAGGGATTCAAACTTTTTCAGTCCATCGTATCTGACACTAGCCATCCACTTCACCATCTGAAACCTCCGAAACTTTTGTACAGTGGCGAATTCTCAATTCCCTTGTGTCAAACTGCAGCTCGCAGTAACAGTTTTTTCGTGTACATGTCCAAGCTCATGAACAGTGATTTTTCTTTGACTTGACAATAACCATGTAGAATGACAATGTATATCATTTCTTGCGCCTGATGATGCGTTATTTTTTTTATCATGTTGTTCGTGTTTAACTTTTTGTCATTTCTTTTTCCTTAGTTCTTGATTTGTATTGTAAGTGATTTTTCTGAACTGTATCTGATAATATGCCTCTCGATTCTCATTTTGAGGTACTTGAAAATAAACGTTATTATTATTATTATTATTATTATACATGTACAAGGCCCCGTGGGCTACTTATTAGAAGGAGACAATCTAGCTGCATGATCAAAAGTAAAGACGCGGTTCATTTTTCTTTTCAGAAAAGTCATTTAGTCATGTATTTAGTGAATTGTAGGTGAAATTTACTCTGCTCTCATCCAAAAATGAAAAAGTTGGCTTTCATTTGTATTTTTTCTATGTAACACGCGCTCTTCAGATCTAATGATCAACTGACATAAAATTATGCAAAAAAAGTTTAATTAAAAGAATTGTATCAGCAGTACTCTCATAAACTGCGCAAAACATCTGAAAAAGTAGAATGTTAGACTCATACAGTAAGTATATATATATCTATATATATATATATATATATATATATATATATATATACAAGGTGTTTCAAAAGTAGGCTAACAGTAGAAATTGGCCTTGAAAAGCTATGTCTTAATGCTATAGATTAATAAGCTATGTCATAATAATCTTTTTCACGATGCCACAGATAGCTAATATGCCTTGTATTCGTAAGGGGCAAAAATTCAATACTCTTTGACATCGCGTAAATCATATTAAAATATCTCATGATCTCCAGTGTTTTCATGCCTACATATTTCACTACAACCGAATTTGAATCTATACCGGTCATGAGAAATCGAATAACTATCCAACATCTATCAAAAAAAAATTATTAGGAAACCATGTAAACAAGATAGTAGTTGTTTCAGTGTTACTGCGGAGAAGGAAGAACAGCTGACATTCGAATGTCCTCCGCGCCCCTCAGCCTGGTGCACGAAGACGCTGTCGTCAACACAAGACAGGGAGGCGAAGAAGGAAGAACAGCTGACATCCAAATGTCCTTCACCTTTGTTAATTCCAGCCTCCTCTTAGACCATCGTCAGAAGCTTCTGACGATGGCCTAGAGGAGGCTGAAATTAATAAAGGTATTAACATTAAAACAACTACCATTTTGTTTGCTTGGTTTCCTAACAAAAAAATGAACAAATGAATAACCAAGGCCTATTCAACATATGAAAAAATTAATCAACTTAAAGTTGCAAAAATTCACGAACGCAAATGCTCAAAATGTCCACCATGGACATCGGCACATTCTTGTAGTCTTTCGGCCACACTGTGGCACACAGTTCTGCATAAGTTCCTGTCATCACTGATCTCTTGACAGGCATCTGTGATGTAGGAGCGGAGTTGAGAAAGTGTGTGAGGTTTTCGTCCGTACACTTTCTCCTTTACAACGCCCCAAAAGAAAAAGTCCATCGGAGTTAGATCGGGAGAGCGAGGAGGCCAAAGGATGCTACCACATCTCCCGATCCACTTTCCTGGAAAAGTGTCATTCAGATAGCTTCTGACACTCACTGCAAAATGCGCTGGTGCACCATCCTGCTGAAAGTACAGCTCACTGAAGTTGTTCAATGACTGCATCTCAGGAATCGCAAAGGATTGGAGCATTTGAAGGTACACCTCAGCCGTCACAGTTCTTTCAAAAAATACTGGCCCAATCACACCGTTGCTTGACATACCGGCCCAGACGGTTAAGCCAGGCTGGTTCAACTCATTTGTTGATACCATGTGCGGATTTTCAGGGAACCAGTAGACACAGTTATGTCTATTTACGTGACCTGATAGTTTGAAACTGGCTTCGTCAGACCAAACTATCTTGTCAAGCAAATCTGGGTTCTCCCGAATTTCCGACAACATGAGCACAGCAAACTGCAAGCGTCGTTCAGCATCATCCGGTAGAAGGTGCTGCAACAGTCTGGGTCGGTATGGTTTCAACTCAACTTTCCTCATCAGTCTCCAAGTAGAGCTTAGAGAAATGTCCAACTCCAATGAGGCTCTTCTTGTTGACTTCTTCGGACTTTGAACAAATGTTTGGGCCACTAGCTCCTCGTTTGATGTTATTGAAACTGATCGAGGGCGTCCTGACTTCGGTGCATTCTCTACCGAACCGGTCTTTTCAAATTTATCTCGAATGCGATAAATAGCAAATCTTGATGGAGGATTGCTGTGAAAGGCATCTCTCCATTCCATTCGCACCTTTTCAACATTCTTGTTTTTCCAAAAGGATTTCAAAATCCATTTTCTCTGATCATCTTTTAGATGACCTGACATGACAGAAGCAGCAAATTCAAAAAAGCTTCAAGCTTGTTTAATTCACTTCAAGTCAAACTAACAGTGTTTGATTCAAATCAAATTAATTGAACATATCCATGTACGTAATGTCAGATTGGTGCTATATCTTGTCCATGATAGATTTCAAAATTCCTTTGCCAATGGAATGCTACTGCATAGACTTCTAAATGATAGTAGCAATTACTTCGAAGTCTATGGCTCATGTTGGACTGATCATGGATATCCATCGACTGATTCAGGTGTAAATCGCCAATAGAACGGTCAACATAGATTTCCTAGGGCAAAATCAACTGTTAGCCTACTTTTGAAACACCTTGTATATACAAGGTGTTTCAAAAGTAGGCTAACAGTAGAAATTGGCCTTGAAAAGCTATGTCTTAATGCTATAGATTAATAAGCTATGTCATAATAATCTTTTTCACGATGCCACAGATAGCTAATATGCCTTGTATTCGTAAGGGGCAAAAATTCAATACTCTTTGACATCGCGTAAATCATATTAAAATATCTCATGATCTCCAGTGTTTTCATGCCTACATATTTCACTACAACCCAATTTGAATCTATACCGATCATGAGAAGTCGAATAACTATCCAACATCTATCAAAAAAAATTATTAGGAAACCATGTAAACAAGATAGTAGTTGTTTCAGTGTTACTGCGGAGAAGGAAGAACAGCTGACATTCGAATGTCCTCCGCGCCCCTCAGCCTGGTGCACGAAGACGCTGTCGTCAACACAAGACAGGGAGGCGAAGAAGGAAGAACAGCTGACATCCAAATGTCCTTCACCTTTGTTAATTCCAGCCTCCTCTTAGACCATCGTCAGAAGCTCCTGACGATGGCCTAGAGGAGGCTGAAATTAATAAAGGTATTAACATTAAAACAACTACCATTTTGTTTGCTTGGTTTCCTAACAAAAAAATGAACAAATGAATAACCAAGGCCTATTCAACATATCAAAAAATTAATCAACTTAAAGTTGCAAAAATTCACGAACGCAAATGCTCAAAATGTCCACCATGGACATCGGCACATTCTTGTAGTCTTTCGGCCACACTGTGGCACAAAGTTCTGCATAAGTTCCTGTCATCACTGATCTCTTGACAGGCATCTGTGATGTAGGAGCGGAGTTGAGAAAGTGTGTGAGGTTTTCGTCCGTACACTTTCTCCTTTACAACGTCCCAAAAGAAAAAGTCCATCGGAGTTAGATCGGGAGAGCGAGGAGGCCAAAGGATGCTACCACATCTCCCGATCCACTTTCCTGGAAAGTGTCATTCAGATAGCTTCTGACACTCACTGCAAAATGCGCTGGTGCACCATCCTGCTGAAAGTACAGCTCATTGAGGTTGTTCAATGACTGCATCTCAGGAATCGCAAAGGATTGGAGCATTTGAAGGTACACCTCAGCCGTCACAGGTCTTTCAAAAAATACTGGCCCAATCACACCGTTGCTTGACATACCGGCCCAGACGGTTAAGCCAGGCTGGTTCAGCTCATTTGTTGATACCATGTGCGGATTTTCAGGGAACCAGTAGACACAGTTATGTCTATTTACGTGACCTGATAGTTTGAAACTGGCTTCGTCAGACCAAACTATCTTGTCAAGCAAATCTGGGTTCTCCCGAATTTCCGACAACATGAGCACAGCAAACTGCAAGCGTCGTTCAGCATCATCCGGTAGAAGGTGCTGCAACAGTCTGGGTCGGTATGGTTTCAACTCAACTTTCCTCATCAGTCTCCAAGTAGAGCTTAGAGAAATGTCCAACTCCAATGAGGCTCTTCTTGTTGACTTCTTCGGACTTTGAACAAATGTTTGGGCCACTAGCTCCTCGTTTGATGTTATTGAAACTGATCGAGGGCGTCCTGACTTCGGTGCATTCTCTACCGAACCGGTCTTTTCAAATTTATCTCGAATGCGATAAATAGCAAATCTTGATGGAGGATTGCTGTGAAAGGCATCTCTCCATTCCATTCGCACCTTTTCAGCATTCTTGTTTTTCCAAAAGGATTTCAAAATCCATTTTCTCTGATCATCTTTTAGATGACCTGACATGACAGAAGCAGCAAATTCAAAAAAGCTTCAAGCTTGTTTAATTCACTTCAAGTCAAACTAACAGTGTTTGATTCAAATCAAATTAATTGAACATATCCATGTACGTAATGTCAGATTGGTGCTATATCTTGTCCATGATAGATTTCAAAATTCCTTTGCCAATGGAATGCTACTGCATAGACTTCTAAATGATAGTAGCAATTACTTCGAAGTCTATGGCTCATGTTGGACTGATCATGGATATCCATCGACTGATTCAGGTGTAAATCGCCAATAGAACGGTCAACATAGATTTCCTAGGGCAAAATCAACTGTTAGCCTACTTTTGAAACACCTTGTATATATATATATATATTTCGAAACAAGGAATCAGGAAGGCGCAACAATCAGCTTTGAAGAAGGAAATTGGTGAGGCAAAACGCACCTTAAGACTAAAATCCACTGATCTCAGTAACATTTTAAAGTGTGTTGATGACAGTCAAAGCCTCATCATAAAGTCGATCATTGAGCATAAGGTTGCTAAAACTAGAAAAATTCTGTTTAATGTTCACTCTAAAAAGATTCGCAATCTTGAAGCCACTCAGGCTCCCGTCATTCCTCTTAAAGGAAAAGTTGAGTCTTCTCCGATATTGAACATATCTTCGGTTTCTCTTTCTGAAGCTGAAAAAGAAATTCTCTCGTTAGGGTTCTCTATGTGTTTTCCACATACCAACCTGCGCACAAATGAAGAAAAAGCTTAAGCTGAGTTGTTGATGGGTAAAATCAAGCAACTTGATGAGCCAAATTTTGATGAGAATTTTCTTTCTCAATTTCGCAATTCTTTTAACCCTTTAAGCCCCAGGGGACACCCGTGTCCCGCAGTTAATGAAGACGATAGTGTTTAAAATACATCTTAGTATAGATTTTTAATGTCATATAACTTAATAACTGAATACGGATGACAGAAATATTCGAGTATAACTGACATTTCTCACATTTTTGTACAACATATTTTACTGTTAAATAGTGATGTTTCACTTTGGTACATTGATGATCTTACAACAGTGACGGCGCCAGGTCATAACATGTTGGAACATTTTATCTCAGTTACATTTTTTATATTTGATCAAAATTATGTAATAGACGTAATTGGTTCAATGAAGAATCTGATATAGTGTAAAAAATAGACGATTTTATCGAATGGGACACCAGTGTCCCTCTGGGGCGCAAGTGATTCTTAGGGAAAAATGTTGACTAAGTTGCGATGATGTTTCTGCTGGCATAAATAGTTACCTGGGAATCCCAGCAATGACAATCAACATTTTCTGCCACGCAGATGAATGGATTTCCCTATCTCAGTCGTCACGCTATAGTCAACGTGAGATAGTGACTTTAGGGAAGTCCACGATCTCCCCAACAAGTATATAATATTCTTATTATCTATGTTTGTAGCTGTCAAGCGTATGGCGTGGTAGGTTAAAAATAGATATCTGGGAATATCAGAGAAGACAGCTTAGATACTCATCTAACAACCAATTACATGTACGGTATATCACAGCTTTCATTATATCAGGATTTCGTTTCCGAAATTCATTACTCGCAGTGCCTCGTTCAAGAAGATCATCTACAGTATAGACAAGCTGTCCAGTGATGAGATTTATGCTATCCTTGACAGAGTGGATAGCGAGGATGAAGACAATATTGACAACATCATGAATGATAGTGACACCGAATTTGCCACCAGCGACAATCCGACAACATCAGAAATAGAAGGATCAAATAGGCCTACTGATCATGCACTGGAAAGAGGATTAGAAGCTGTCATACATGTACAGGAAAATGTAGAAAATATCGAGAGCGAGAATGTGATGCGTGAATTCAAATGGAAATGCAGGGGACCATCGATCGAAAGAGGAACTTGTCAATCCGATGCACCATATCAAACTTGATATACAATCAACGATTCCCAAGACAACTGACATTATTACAGTTCAAGGAGGCGATTTCTGATGGCCTCACAAGAAATTTCTCGTCTCGAAAGAGAAATTTTCCTCAAATTCGCAGCAATATTCTCATTAAAAGAAGACCAAGCAATGTAAGTCAAGCAGTGCATTTGCCACGTTTAACAATGCGAGACGCCGCTGTGTTCAATGTTCAAAACAGTCAATTGAACAACGCACTTTCGTAAAGTGCACTTCTTGTGATGTGTCGTTGTGTCTCTTGAAAGAAAGAAACTGTTTTCTCGATTTCCATTCGTAAAAGACGTTATTAGTGTTTTCCAAAAGTTATTATTTAGCTTGGTAACTATATGTTGATTTGTCATCAACAGAGATTGCAAATAAATTTGTTCAAATTTAATAATATTTCTTCACTTGAGCCCCAGAGGGACACCGGTGTCCCAGTCTGGTGTGGGTATTATATAAATTAATTATGCAATGATGATATAGATATCTTTCTATTGACCAAAAGCAACAAGAATTATGCTATAAAAAGTAGAAAATTATCTCTCAGTTACTTGTGGGGTTTAAAGGGTTAAGGCTGATTATAACAAACAAACTTGGCGGTGCAAAATAAAAGTGATCAAAAATTTGGCAAAGAACAAAAATCTCTTTATCTCCAAATTTGATAAAGGGAATGGTATCCTTATTGATGACGGAGACTCGTATAATCAGAAATTAACAGAAATCTTAAATGACAATGACCGCTTTAAAGAATACAAAGTCGATAAACGCTCGAAGAAGGAGCCCTTCATACTTGAAGAAGATAGATTTAATCGGAAACTTCAAAACTTAAAATCAAAGAAGCTGATAAATGATTCGCTTTTTAAGTTAATGAAAGCTTGTGGTTCTCAACCAGCGCGGCTCTATGGACTGCCTAAAGTCCATAAAAGTGAGACGAGTCCGCCCTACCGCCCAATTCTTAGCATGCGCAACACATACACTGCTAATTTAGCCAATTGGCTTGATAGCCATTTGAAAAAATACATTCCTACCCAATACAGTCTGAAAGACACTTTTCAGTTTGTCGAGTCTCTCAAAAATTTATCTTTGCCGCAAGGTGATTTGAAAATGTATAGCTTTGACGTGAAGAACTTATTTACTAACATTCCCGTGAGAAAGACAATCGACCATATTTCCTCATTGATCGACTTTTCCAAATTTCCAGTAAATGAAACAGCCTTCAAGTCTCTTATGTAGCTTGCATGCACGAATATTCTTTTTGGCTTTAATAATGATTTGTATTATCAATTTGAAGGGATGGCCATGGGATCTCCTTTGGGGCCCACAATGGCTGCTTTTGCCCTCGATATAATTGAGAGCAATTTTAGTAAGTACGACGGCAAGTTGCCAATCTACTATCGTCGCTATGTCGATGATTGCTTCTTGATCCTTCATAGTGACGAAGAGGCTAAAGGCTTTTTGAATTTTCTAAATGAATTGGATCAAAACATTCAGTTCACTTGCGAAGAAAGTGTCGAAAAGTCTCTTACTTTTCTTGATACTAAACTCACTCTCAAGAATAGCAAATTTGAAATTGACTTTCATTTAAAAGACACTAACACGGGAGTCTATACTCCTTCTGTTGCATATGCACCAATCAGTTATAAAACCGCAGCTATTCGCTCTTTGTTTTATAGAGCCTTAAGAATTTGCTCAGATAGCCATTTGTATGAAAAGGCTGCTTCTCGTATTCGTAGCATCTTCAAATTGAATGGTTTTACGGACGATCTGATTGATCGCATCAAGAAGAAAGTTGAACAGGGTGTTCGAAATGCATGCGAATCTGAAAAAGAGGATAAAACTAAAGTCTATTGGTCCACTCCGTTCATTCAAGAAGGCTGAAAAGAGCTGCAGTCTAAAATTGAGAAATTGAACCGTTGTCTTCAAAATTCTGAAATAAAAGTTGCATATAAAACTTCTAAATTAAAGGATTTCCTTCATAACAAAGATCCTGTCCCTTGTGGCGTTAAATCGAATATTACTTATCAATACAGTTGTGACCGCTGTTCCATGCGGTACGTCGGTGCCACTAAGAGACATTTCAATACTCGTATCAGTGAGCATTTGCGTGGATATCCCACCGCTACAGAGATATCTATGCGCGATCATAGCCCTAAGGCTTAGAATTTCACTATTGTTGGTCGTTCCAGACAGACACTAATTCTCGAATCCATAATGATAAAGGAAAACAATAATCTATTATCAAATGAACGGAATGGATCACATGTTCTTCTTCTGAACTTGTAACATCATTATCGATGACGTAGAGTGGAACCATGCTTGATGACCTCGACTCGTGAACAGATGTAAATTTGTATATAATGTGAATTTTATGCAATTTTTTAACTTTGTGACCGCTGAGGATGATTCAATAGATGAATCGAAACTAGTCCGGAACCAGTGTTTTTTATCTTTCATATATATATATATATATATATAAATAACTAAAATCCCAACACTAGAATCCCAAATTAAAAATGAACCACCTTATGAGTGCTGATGCATTTCGTTGACTTTAGTCAACTTGTCAAAGCACTAAAATGAATGTTTATTGAATTCATGGAGTATACAAATTCAAAGCACACAAAATACCAAGACATAGGACAAATCATTAACTCAAGAGGAATTCAATGAAGGATGAAATATCTTAATAAAATGAGATTCTTTAGCCTCTCTCTGTACTCGAGACATCTCAGGTGCTAAAAGAAAAAATGGCATAGCACGAAAACCTTTGCCACAGTTATTGATGTGGCGGCTTACTTTTAAGATGGAATATCTCTCATTACGAACTTGTTGTCTATGAACTGTCATTCGGGTTTTGAAGAGATCACCTGTTTGTCCCACATAAAACTGATTGCATTTATTGCAGGTGAGCTTGTAAATTATGTTGGAAGAATAACAATTCATGTTTTGTTTTATTTCAAATGTTTTTCCGTTAAAATTCACTGTTTTTCCACATTCTATAATTTCACAGCATTTACATCGTTTCTCCCCACATTTTTGAACGATGAAAGATGAGATAAAATAGATTTCGGCTGTCTATATGCAGTCATAAATTTGTAGTTTTTGAACTTTTCCAGAACGTTGATACTAGGCGATAATGGTTGGATGATTTTTCCAAAAATGTCAGGATTTTGGTTTTTGTAATCTTGTATGAAGGGAATGATTTTTTTGTTCTTGTTCTCATATTTATTCATGTTAGTTACAAATATATTCGCTCGTTAAATCGCGTCGTCAACTAGACAAGAGGGATATTTTAAGTCAAGTAACCGTCTTTTCAATTCTTCATATCTGTATTGTCTTTTTTCTTCATTCGACACAATAATTCTTATTCGTCGTGCTAAATTATAAGGGATATTTCGTATAATATGCTTGTGGTGCGAAGAGTGAAAAGGTACATAGCTCGATGTGTCCGTGGGCTTTTTGTAAATATCCGTTTCAATGGTATTGTCTTCATTGATCGTTACTTGTACATCCAAAAAATGCAATGATTTATTACTCATTTCTCTCGTAAATTTTATTGAGGAATGTAATTCATTAATCATGTCGAAAAACACATTAGGGTCTCCATAGTCCGCATTCCAAATAATAAAACAATCATCTAAGAATCTTTTCCATGATTTTGTGATGTCATCGATGTTAGTTGGACACAATTCTTGAATTTGACTCTGCATTCGATCTTCTAAGAATCCCATTACTAAAGTGGCATATGTTGGGGCCACTTTGGTCCCCATTGCTGTTCCGGAAACTTGAACAAAAAAATCGTCTTCAAGCGAAAAATAGTTGTTCTCTAATATAAGTCTCATGCCCTCCATTACAAAAGTCTTTTCAAAGCGGTTCATAATTTTGCCATCAACTTTGCTCAACCAAAAGTCCAGAGCTTGGTACCCTAAGTTGTGGGGTCCTGCTCTAATAATATAAATCTCTATAATTTCTATAATATAATATCTCACCTGCAATAAATGCAATCAGTTTTATGTGGGACAAACAGGTGATCTCTTCAAAACCCGAATGACAGTTCATAGACAACAAGTTCGTAATGAGAGATATTCCATCTTAAAAGTAAGCCGCCACATCAATAACTGCGGCAAAGGTTTTCGTGCTATGCCATTTTTTCTTTTAGCACCTGAGATGTCTCGATTACAGAGAGAGGCTAAAGAATCTCATTTTATTAAGATATTTCATCCTTCATTGAATTCCTCTTGAGTTAATGATTTGTCCTATGTCTTGGTATTTTGTGTGCTTTGAATTTGTATACTCCATGAATTCAATAAACATTCATTTTAGTGCTTTGACAAGTTGACTAAAGTCAACGAAATGCATCAGCACTCATAAGGTGGTTCATTTTTAATTTGGGATTCTAGTGTTGGGATTTTAGTTATTTATATATTCAACATTTGCTTTTAATACATTTTTTCACTATATATATATATATATATATAAAAGAAATGAAAACCAGAAGATGTCGGTGTTACCGGCTTCGGTGTATTTTTATAACTTATGACACCTCGTCAGACACCGCTACATGAAATAAATGAACCGCAACTATTTTTGATCCCTATTGAGAGGAGGTTTGAATTTAGAAATAAAATATCTTTCTTTGATTTCCCTCTCGGATCTGGTTGCGTTATTTGGAAACTGATAGAAAGGCGCAGCTTCAAATCTAATATCATGGTCCTTAGCACAAGTAGCTATGTGTTTGCTGACATGGAGGATAGCTAAGCCAGGATTATTGATATGTTGGCGATGGACGGTAAATCTATTACGGATGATATCTCCAGTTTGACCAATGTAGAAGTCTGAGCAGCCCTTGCATTTCAAAACATATAGCACATTACTGGAATAACAGTTAAAATTCCTTTTCAGTTCGAAATCCATATGTTTAATTTCAATCTTCGTGCCTATAATCAAGTGGTCGCAACATTTGCACCTCGCATCTCCACACCGAGTTATACCAGTTACAGCAAAATTGTCATTTTTTCTGAGGATAGTTAGTAATGACTTATTCTGTCTATAAGAGGGAATAACCCTTTAGTTTTGGAAAGGCTCGATTAAGGACAAACTGCTGGTCACCGGGCGAATTACAGTTCTAAAAATATTTGGGTTATTTGGATTAAACGTTGTTATGAAAGGCAATAATTTATCATCTTTCGAGTCAGATTTTGATTTATTTACGTTACATGTTTTAGCTACTTTTATTGCATCATCAATTAATTTTAAAGGGTAGCTTAATTTAAATTAACCCTAAAGCGGGTGAATGTATACATTTTGTCAACATTTCAACTTATAGGCAATGTAGCTACTACAATAATTATTCAGTGGCTTTTATATTTCATGTCCATGAATAGCAACATCAAATCAATAAGAATTGGTATTGATTTCCCATTGAAAATCTCTTATCTTGCCGCTATGTACGTGTACTTAGGGATTCAACCGGATGGCTGTTGACATCCTGTTAACAATAAATATGTCAATGTAAGATCAGTATAAATGTTCGTCATATCATCTCGTCCTCAAGTTTAGTTCGTATGTTGAGACTTCCTTATGCATGTTGAACTTTTGTAGACTCATTTGTCGTCAATGAAGATATCGGACAACTTCCATTCTTTACAAGTATAATCATGAACTCATTGGTAATCATGAACAGGATTGGAGATGCCATAGCTGCTTTTGTACTAATCATAGATCTCTGCAAGTTTCCAAAGTTACCACGAGCCTGCAGTGTATATTTCCTACACTTCTTTGGATGCAGCAAGCTACGCTCAATCTGGCTGACAGATGCAATCAAGGACGTGTAGTTTCAATCATCTTTGTGCATCGCTTATCAATATCACATGATTATCGGTTAGTCATCAACAGAAAATCACAGATAGACATTTCATTTACCGTTCAAACTTTGTTGGAGACAATGAGAAATCATCGTCGGGAAATACCCAGTACATTGAAAAGTAAACGATCTGTGCCATCGACGAACTTCGCACATGATCATCAGAACAAAATTGTGATGGTTTCACACATTCCTAAAAGGAATGAAAATGTGATTTTATTGAGCTCATCGCATTCAGGAGAACAATGTGATGAGAATAACAAGCCTCTTCTCAAACGTGATTACAACTTTGGAAAGAATGGCGTCGACTAAATGGACGAAATGATATAGGAGTACACATGTCGTTGGAAGACTGTGATGTGGCCACTTTTGTTGACATTCAACATGATTGACATCGCATGTTTGAATGGGTATTTTGCTTTTGAAAAAAGATGGCTAAGCGAAAAGAAGAAAGCACTATTTGAAAGAGGTTGCCTTACAGCTTGCCAAACCTTTTGCGGTTCACAGGCATCGAATGAACAATCACCTGCCGATGGCCACTAAACGGGTTGCTACAGTGATAGGTTTCAAAGAAGAACAGGAAATCCCAAGTTCCCGTACAGACAACGCGCTATGCTGATGCTTCATGTGCAGCAAGCATTCCCGCAATCGTTGTGATACATGTTCCAGGGCAGTATGTCCAGCTCATCGACAACTTTTGAAATTGTGCAAATGCATCGACTGTATCGACCAATAGTCAACTCTTTTTTTGTACATAATTCAGTGAATGCTTGTAGACTCTTCTATTTTGTGTTTACGCCTTTTTAATGTTTTCTACAATATACAGCATCATTATTTCAATTTTCATCATATCATTTTTAATTTAAATGGCAAATATCATGATTACCTACGTTTCACATAAACGAGCAATTTTAAAAAATGAAACTCCTAAAAATCTTAATTTTTTTAAAAAAAATTGCATGATATGCTTAACTGTAAACCAAACATGCTAAATCGATATCTATTTTATTGAAGCGGAAAATGGCACAATCATTCACTTTTTCATCCATATTTTGAGCAAAAGATGATAAAAAATATCAATATACTCGTCTTCACTTTCATTCCATTTGAACAAACGAGCTGAATATTTCTGTTTACAAAATGTTAACAAGCAACCGGATGAAGTGAAAAATATAAGCACCCGTTTTAGGGTTGCAAAAAAAATTTGATGCAATAAAAGTAGCTAGAACATGTAACGTAAATAAATCAAAATCTGACTCGAAAGATGATAAATTCCTTTCTATCATAGTTTCCAAATAACGCAACCAGATCCGAGAGGGAAATCAAAGAAAGATATTTTATTTCTAAATTCAAACCTCCTCTCAATAGGGATCAAAGATAGTTGCGGTTCATTTATTTCATGTAACGGTGTCTGACGAGGTGTCATAAGTTATAAAAATACACCGAAACCGGTAACACCGACATCTCCTGGTTTTCATTTCTTTTATATCAATTTACTTTATCCAATTTCCTCTTTGAATTAGAACTTAATCTATAATTATATTATATAGTAGTTATATATATATATATATCTATATATAATATATTTAATATCTATATATATATAAGAATGATAAGTCCTCATCCCAATTGAGATGAAACGATTCACTTAAGTTTATTTTATGTAATTATTTTATATTAGTGCTATTGATTTCAAATACATTCAGTTTCCATGATATCGCTGCATTTCAACAGGAAATTACGGATGGAAACTTTTTCCAGTAATTACTTTTTGCAGAGTTTTCTTACTATTTATCTATTATTCCATTTGATTACTCTGTTATGTGTATATATAGTATACTATATTTATATATATATATATATATATATATATATCCCTACTCTATGGTTAGACTATTATTTGTTGCAATTTGAACGTTGTCTTTAGACATTTAGAAATTTCTGGATTTATTATTAAAATACTCAATGTTGAAATGAGTTTCAGTTCTGTAATTACTAAAAACTAGCAAAGAAAAGGAATATTTGTTGCTCGCTTATAAATATTTTCAAATTCCTGCAATATCGGCTGGGTTTTACAGGCTTCGTTGCACACAAAGTAAAAATGCCTCTATTTCCTATCTGTCGCTTTATAATATTAAATATCTTTGCATATGACACCTAAACATTCAATCGAACTCAATTGGATCCAATTTCACTGGAAGTGGTAAAAGATGAATGTTAATATGGGGCGCAATTGTCTGGAGTGAAGGTGGTCAAATTCATAATAATCATGTCAAAATCATGTGACACATACTGTGAGTGAAGTGAGATTCATGCATTTAATGAAAATTGTCCTCGATTTATGGTGAACTCAACTGTTTCAGATAAAGACAAATGTAATGAAATTTGAAGTCATCTACATAACAATATTGCCGATGCATATCAATAAAGCCTGCAAAGATAAACGCCATGGGAACGGCATATAACATGACGAGCATATAAAAGAGCTAAGTCATTAATAGTCAAAAAAGTCATTTATTTAAATAATCAAACGAAATGAATTCCGCCAATGAAAGTACTGACATCCGGTCAAGAGCGGAACAGAGGCGCCGTGAAGCTGGGTTTCTATTTCCAAATGAATACTTTACACAAATTTGAGTAGTTCGCTTATATGAACTTTCAGAAACATCATGCTATCAATAATTTATTGATTGTTGATAAACAGATCGCACAGTCAAATTTGAGAATAAATAGCCCGTAGAATGTATCAGAAAGTGAAGAAAGTGAGGCGATAAACATATTTTCTCAATGTATCTGACTTCAGAAATATTTAAAAGCTCCTTTTATTTTAAGTTATGGAATATATTATTGATTCAAATCAAAGAGTAGGTGCATTCGGTTGAGAACAACTCAGTACTTCATTGCAGCTTAGATTTTATGGAATGAACTCCTATTCCTGCGTAGTACCTCACGTGAGATATGCAATTTTTTCACCTATTTTGGAGAAATTAAGAAGCAGTAATTGACTGATGATCATGAAAACAATATGATGAAAGAATAGAATTGATAGAACCTTCGAGTCACTGATTACAGTGGAGAGATATGCTTGACTTCCATGGAAGTGAGTCACTTGAAGTGACTGCTACATGTAATTAGTGCCATGTTAAGTTAGGAGGATTTTCTTACTTTTGATCATGTCACAAACTACTGACACAGTAAGACCACAACATCAAAATCAACGACGATTATCATGATTAACATAATTAACTTCAAAATATACAGTTAAAACTTTCACAAGAATATTCAGATAAAGCAGGATTTAGTGAATCATATAACCTACATAAGAAAATTAAGTAAGCCACATTAATGATGAATTCTTTCCGCATAAAGTATTTGATAATCTTTCCGCATAGACTATATAGGTCAGCCATTTACGTGTATTGCTCAATTCTACACATTGACTTTCATTGCCCCACAGAATGCATTCTGTTAGCTAATAATGTAGTCCTAAACTCCAAAATCAATAATCCTAAAACCGATCATATTAATTAGAGGAAAAGGCTTTTAACTAAATTTGCTAAGATGCATATACATCTACATCTATCCATAGACTTCCTGTAACAGAACATTCTTGTACAATTAGGAAGTCTATAATCTTAGCAGTAACTTCTATGTTATAAGTATTGAAAAATGACGGCCGGGTAATGCGCATTGCTGCCTGCCGACAGCAGGCAGCAATGTACAAACTGCCATTATTCCTATATTGTTGCACCATAGATTTAGAAATATAGGTAGGCAATGCGCATCACCTGGCCGTCATATTTTAAGTACTATTTTCATAACTTTATTATATAACAAAAGCATGGCCAAAGGGCCTGTTACAAAAGAAAGATGATTCAAATATTTATTACATCGAAGTTGCTTCTAAGATCATAGACGTCTAAAATGTAGACGAATGTTCTGTTACAGGAAGTCTGTGGATAGATGTAGATATATATAAGTAGACTATAGAAATGCCACATGAGATTTCTCAATATTCCTACATTGTTGTCTTCTTTTTTCCAAATTGTACCATAGATAAATTACGCACAATAATAGAAATACCGCTAACGCGCTTCCGCTATGCCATTACTGTCTGTTTTGAAAATGACGGCATTCCTATATTGTTGCCAGCTCTGGGACGGCATCAATGAAATATTAATACCGCATAGAATTCACTACAATAGGTGTGTATTGCTATTATTTATTTCAGATTGCATGTCACTATACTCCATCTCGTCATCATTCAAGTTTGAAGCACTTCAATTATGCCAATAATCAATCAAATAATTTATTGCAATTATTCATCGTCACCAATCAATTAATCCCAAACGAATTTAATGATTGACAACTCTTGGTGTAGAATTATTGAGTTCTATAACATTTGCTTGAAAGTGCAAGTTATGTTCAACATTTTCTAAGGCTATTAGCCTGTACTTTCAATGGCGAACATCAAGTAAAAGAGAAAAGCGTAAACATGAGAAAATTTCCTCACAAGGCATGTTCACAACAAATTTATAAGATGATTTCAAGTAGATTCATAAGATGCCGGATGCGAACCTCGCGCGATCTCACTTCGCAGTTATGTTTCATCCGCAGACATAAAGAGATCGCGAAATGGAAATTAAGATGTAATTAGGCATATTTTTCATCTAGCATCTCATACTTCAGTTTCTTACATGTTCTACTGTCAAGGTTTCAAATTACGAAGAGGTTTAGGAATAACAATTTACTAAGGTAACCGACGAATCGTAAATACACACGCCATGAAATGCAAGTGGAAAATTATGTTGAATTGCATTTAAATTTTCATTTTGTGATTTCTTAATGACGGCGATATCTTCAACTAGTGCATGGAAACATTGATTTCATGTACAGACAAGATCTGTTGTGGCTTTTAAACGTGTACTGCACCAGTTTGAGAATGATGGAAGGAGCCGTCTTCACTGACTTTCTGCTTATTGCCTGTCCATCGACAGGGCACGAAGGATGAACGCCTGAACGGTGATTCATTCACTGATGCATTCACGACAGAAGAGGTGTTCACAGGGAACGGTATCCGGATCAACTAGGCAATCCTTACAGATCTGAAAATAAGTTTGTTTCCAGCCGAAGATGTCTTGAATTGATTCAAAGCTATAAATTGATTTCACATTCTTTATCAAGGGTTGGCTTTTGCCCAGGAGTTGGCCCTTCTGACCACTGTCCGACGAAAATGCTATAGCTTGTCAACAGGAGCGAGAAGACAAGCCCACGTCTGTCGATCTCAGACATATGAATCTTCTGCTTTCTAAAATTAGAAATACTAACATTATAATGCTGAGTATGGGACTACAACTCACTTGAAAATTTCAGTGAACGGGTGGCCAAATTTTGATGAAACTTGCTTATTTATTGAGATGATAATGCCAGTATTCTTTTGAACCGATTCAGCTTGATGCTCAAGCGCAATACAGAAAAGTAATTAAGTTGCGGGTGCTTGACCGTAAAAGGCACTGTTTATCTACACATCACTACTCATCGCAAAATCAAGTAAAATTATATGCGCTGAAAAAGATTGTTCTTGATGTTTTCAAAATTCAAAACACTGTTTAATCTTATAACTTTTGAAGGTCTGATTCATTGGTGAATATCTAAATTTAAATTTTCCATTTTGCGCAGCTTCGTCTTTAGCTATCGGTGAAAAAAATGACCAAATTACAGATTTTTTGTCTACTGACCACAGCTGATCACACAGAACACAAATGCTGTGTCAATTTAAAGTGCAAAGCAGAAGATAACACTGACTAGTTAAGAAGTGAAACATATACCAGAACAATCTATGAAACAGAAGGTTTTACACGGTACATTGTCAAAATTGAAATTCAAAATTGAACCACTACATCAAGACGAAAATTGCATTTTTAAATGTGTTTTGTCCTTTTGTCATTGTTTACATTTTGTTTGTCAATATACATTACATCGTTCTTCAGTTGCACAGCACCACTTTTTGACTCCGTCACAAGCAAAAGGATAATTAGTTTTTTACAAAATCAAACTTTCAATATTGAATTCGATTCAATCACATCTAGGTCTAGGATTTTTGAATGCACAGTGTGTATTTATACAAGGTTAATCAAAATCTATTAAGCAATTTGAAATCAAGCACGCAAAATAATGCGATGTATATGTTAATCTCGTTAAGTGAAATTTCTATTTTCAGCATAGCTTTGCTCAATCGTGATGTCCTCTGCTGTTGCATCAGTCCATTGGGTACGGCAAAATTAGGATAGGGTTGGGACAAATGAGTGGATGTGATTTCGATATACCTGAAAATTAGTACACGCCACAAATAGTATAATGAAGCAATAAATGGTGAGCATACTACATAATACTAAGCTAGGGTCGAGACAAATGAGTGGAGCCGAGTTCACATTATACCGGCAACGATAGAATCGTGCGTGAAGACATTTTATTTTATCGTTGAGTCTCGCTGTTCACATTAAACCATTTATCGTTGAGCAAATCGGGCTAATATGAACAGCAGCTATCTTACACATGCAGAGGGTAATTATAATATTTCAATTCATCGTTGTACAGATTGTTTCATAAAAAATGGATCACCCTTAAACATCGCCTTAGCTTCAACTTTGTCTAACTCCGCCAAACTTGAACGAATTTCTCTGAAATTTGGAAGATATGTCAATTGTGCTTACTAATATCATTGTTGGAAATCTCAAGCATGAATATTGAGTTGTTTTCCTGCTATAGATAAAAAAGTAGTAGATAATTTGATCTTCATTTAGCAATGTTACACAAAATCATACCTCACTCTTATAAAATTACATTTGTTTCCTTTGTTATGTAATATGTTGTTCTACAAGCCAAAAGCTATCAAGCAAAACAAAAATAAAGAAAATCGGTCAATCAGAGCCAGTATATCACCATTATTCATCAACAATAATGTGACTGCTACATGTGATTAACTGGACTTCATGTTCCATAGCTTCCTGACTTCGTTGCGGTGGTGTTGGCAGCACTCCCGATTGCCTTCAGCTAGAAATCTATCTCTTACCGGTTGAAAACAATACAAAGCACAAATGAACAATAACGAGATCGCATTCACAAAAGGCAAAGTGTCAGCCTTGCTAGAACTAGTGTTTTCTTTGCGAGCTACAAGCAAGCGACTAAATGTCCCTTACACAAATGTGCATCGATGGCATAATGATGATTTTCGACTCTGTCGTAAAGAGGGCTCTGGCCGTCCACGCAAAATATCCAAACGTAGAGACCGCCTAATTTTGAGATTTATTAAAGTTGATCCAAGTCTCTCGTTAACTGAGATGGCTGCACTAGTCTCGTCTATTTCTAAGTCCACTATTCGTAGAAGACTTATTGAGTCGAATTTCAAGAGCTGTAAGAGGCCCTCTCAGATCGAATTATCAGATCAGCATACAAAAAGACGTCTCAGATGGGCAATGAGTCATTGTCACTGGCGAAATCAATGGGATCGGGTTGTCGTGTCTGATGAGTCATCAGTCCGTCTGAAGGATAGTGATGGTCGATTGAGATTATGGATAAAATCTGATCAGGAAATTCCGAGACATTTACATCGTCCCCGGGTACAAGGTGGTGCGACTCTGCTGATTTGGGCTGGCATTTGGACCAATTGCCGCTCTGAACTTCACATACAGTAAGGAACCATGAATTCTGAACGCTATGTGAATGTTTTACGAATGAACATTGGCCAAATGACAGATCAACTTGGTGATCCATCGACTTGGTTATATATGGATGATAATGCTACGTGTCACAGGAGTAGTAGAGTCAACTTATGCAAGTCTCAATTAGGGCTTAGGACATTATCTTGGCCAGCTCGTTCTCCTGATCTGAATCCCATAGAAAATGTATGGAGTATTCTAAAACGTAACGTTCGTCGTTCACTGCTACCTACAGATGGCGTATCACAACTTACGTCACTGTTAAAAAGAGAGTGGAGAAAGTTAGATCAGTCAAAAATCAGCGATATCATCGAATCAATGCCTAGACGAATTGGTAATGTCATTGACAATAAGGGTAGGGCCACAAAATATTAGCTTCTTAAGAACCGTTACTGTATCATAGCTCATCAGATTATATAAGGACATTTAAATATATTAGGGACATGAAATAACATGAAAAATGCTTTCTGTATCATACTTATGTTTTATTTAGTCAAATTTTAGGATGATCCACTAGGATGAAACGGAATGTAGTTATCGATATCGTCATCGGTCAAATGCATAGAAATTGATAACAATGCGACCTCTAGAATGGAAGTAAAGCTCCATGTAATGCTCGTACACAAAAAGTGGCACAGAAATCGCATGCATTTTCATTTAGATACACTTGTCGACGGCTGCTTCATTGGGTTAGAATCAGTCACATGTGCAATTCTTAGTTCTTAATTGGTTCTTTATGCCCCAACTTAGTTCCCCCGGCTGTGCCGCGGCTTTGAGTCAATTTCCATTCAGTCAACTTCAGATAAACAAGTAATTTCTATGGTCTAATGTGAACAGGCCGTTAATAGTGGTTGATTCTGCTGCTTCTGTACATATAAAACTGGACGGAATGAGTCACTGCGAGGAATGGCATTGTCACTTCGAGGAATAGCGCGCGCAAACCAACTGCTTGAGGTAGCAGATATTCTGTTTGACGCAATCGAGTAATCTTCATGTGATCATGTGAAGTGTGACCGTGCTTGCCGTTGCTGCTGTAGATCGCCTGCACTTGCCTCTCATCAGCATTAGTGGAAGGAGTTCGTCAGCTCTTTTGGTCGGTCACCTCTCACAGAATTAGACAGGTCGTCTCTTCTTATGTTTGACTAGAAAGGAAGCATTAGAACATGCAACGTTAATGAAATGGTACAATCCACAGAATTAGATTGTTTAATCGTATCACTTTGCTAGAAGTGCAAACTGATTCAAACAGATTGCACATGCAGGAACTTAATAAGTGGGCAAAAAGAAATTTTTAATACCTTGCAGAGATAGGAAAAATAGTCGTGCGTCGCTTGCGGATTGCTCTGAATTCCTTTAAAATGCTCCGATCGCCACAATTCCTTCAGATTCGAAGAATTCAGATCATTGCGCAGAGGTTTTCTCGGTAATGTTTGGCCCTCCGATCATTTTTAAAAAAGTTAGCAGGCGCATGACAAAACGTTCACAAACCGCTCTGTAGAACTTGACATCGGCTGTGTCTCTTTGCTGTGTGATCCGGTTGATAACAGTCACTGAAACTTCGCACAATTTGATGTGTTTAATGTTGAACTGGCTGCTCATTGTTCGATTGCTATGGTATTTAGTCAGTAGATTGTGCCATTTCATTAACGTTACATGTACCAATGTTTCCCTTCTAGTCAAACAGAAGAAGAGACGACCTGTCTAATTCTGTGGTCCAACATTAAACACGCCAAATTGTGCGAAGTTTCAGTGACTGTTATCAGCCGTATCATGCGGCAAAGAGACACAGACGATGTCAAGTTCTACGGAGAAATTTGTGAACATTTTTTCATGCGCTTACTATTTTTTTAATAATCATCGGAGGGACCAACATTATCGAGAAAATGTTAGCGCTTCTTTTGAATTCTTCTAATCTGAAGGAATCGTGGCGATCGGATCATTTTGAAGGAATTCACAGCAATCCCCAAAACGACGCATGGCTATTTTTCCTATCTCTGTAAAGTATTAACCCCTTGACGCCGGCAGTTTTTCTGGGAAATGACGGAGACGTGTACTACACGTCCAAAACTTTCAGCATCAACTGTCGTCTTTTTGCGATATTGTATTTGTCCAATATGACGGGAACGTGTAGTACACGTCGATATTTTCATTGTTGCATCAGCCGAGGTCGTGTACAGTACGTTCTTTTGTCATTGACATTTTTCCTTTAGCCGTTCGTGGGTTACCTTGCCGATTTTTCAATTCAGCAAGTTCAGACAAATTTGATGACATAAAGTTTTCTATATTTTTCATGTGTATAACTGGTTTTGTATCTATCTAAGTTTGTTCTATTCCGAAAATGTGTGCTCACAATATTGGCGCTTTGTTTCTGCACTGTGAAAGATGCGTACAAATCTTAATTTTAATTCTTTTTAGTCGTCAGCATTACATTTATAAAGGTAACAGGCCCATGTCTTTATATAGTGCTCTAACCTTGAATTTGAGAAAGAATATTCCTATATAAACGACCACTTTAGAACTGAAGACAGCACGCCAAATGCAGCACATCCTTTTAATTTACGTATATCTGATGAAAGTGTCATTCAGAGTCTATGACACTCATAGTTATCTTAATTTTTATCGTGAGGAATAATGAATGACAATTTACGTCAATTATATTACGTTAAGTCAATCTTATTCATAAATCATTTTAGAATTTCAAGTCTACATTTCTGATCTTTTTTAAATCATTTTAAACTGCCCCGCAATTAAAAATTAAGTTATCACCATGCAACATAGCTAATAATCGTAAACACATTTGTTCTACATAAAAAGTTTAAAATGTTTATAATTATGAGGCTTGTCAGAAAGCAATAACGTTTCCAACTACCATTCATGATAATTTCCTTATTATTCCCAGAAAAAACGATCTTCATAGATCGTAAATTCGTAGAAGTATTTTGAACATTTGTCCTGATGACACAGACGAGAAAGATACACGTATGTGCAAATGATCAGAAATTGCTCGATAAAGTCAATTAGACGGACAAACAAGTTGCCGTCAGTTAACACAGTTCAATTGAGCAAGCTATCGTTCAATGGATAATAACATTGAGGACGTGTAGTACACGTCTTTAGGCAGGAAAGGGTTAAAAATTTCTTTTTGCCCACTTAGTAAGTTCCTGCATGAGCCATCGTTTTAAAATCAGTTTGCACTTCTAGCAAAGTGATACGATTAAACAATCTAATTCTGTGGATTGTACCATTTCATTAACGTTGCATGTTCTAATGCTTCCTTTCTAGTCAAACATAAGAAGAGACGACCTGTCTAATTCTGTGGTGATGACAGCTCTTCGTCGGACGAGAGGTGACCGACCAAAAGAGCTGACGAACTCCTTCCACTAATGCTGATGAGAGGCAAGTACAGGCGATCTACAGCAGCAACGGCAAGCACGGTCACACTTCACATGATCACATGAAGATTACTCGATTGCGTCAAACAGAATATCTGCTACCTCAAGCAGTTGGTTTGCGCGCGCCATTCCTCGAAGTGACAATGCCATTCCTGATGACACAGACGAGAAAGATATGTGCAAATGATCAGAAATTGCTCGATAAAGTCAATTAGACGGACAAACAAGTTGCCGTCAGTTAACACAGTTCAATTGAGCAAGCTATCGTTCAATGGATAATAACATTGAGGACGTGTAGTACACGTCTTTAGGCAGGAAAGGGTTAAAAATTTCTTTTTGCCCACTTAGTAAGTTCCTGCATGAGCCATCGTTTTAAAATCAGTTTGCACTTCTAGCGAAGTGATGAGCTTAAACAATCTAATTCTGTAGTCACCACAGTTGCATGTGAATTGACATGCGATGTTGGGCTGGAGGCACAGGTCGGCGGCAGCGGATCCTTGCTTCGAGCTGGAATCTTGGTGGTAGAGAAGATGATCTTGAACTCAAAGGCATGAAATGTGTACAGATGCAACAGAAGCAAACAGTATTTACACTCGCATTTCCGCTGCACTGACTTTTACTCATATAATGTAAGAGCTGGTGACCTTTTCTTCCTAAATTCTCGCACGAGTTTCTTAATATTTTTTATTTGAAGACTGTCAGCAAACCTCAGTAAAATGACAATTCTAAAGCTGCACTTCCAGTTGTCTTGCAAGTTACGGAATGTCAAACATCACAAAATTCTAGTTGTTTAGTATATCCATATACTTCCGAGTTTGGTACACTTAATGACGTAATGATCTAATATTCATTTAATTATTCAAAATGAGATTTTCCATTTTTATGGCTTTGATTGCACTTTTAGGTTAGATTTCTCCGATACGATTTTCTAGCACTACCTCGCTGACTGATTTTGAATGAAAGCGTCATGACAGCGAGTTTTACTGTTTTAGTTAAACAAACATGCTTTTCTGCTTTCAATAATAATTTTCACAGAATTTAGGCGCAACACGGTTTCAGTGATTTGATTGTTCTTATGATCTGGCCGCATTGACTAACTGTAGATCTGTGCCTGACTTCGCAGTTGAAATGGTCATCAGCAAACAGCTATTGTCCATTCTTAGTCCCACTAGGTCAGAAATATTCCCACTATTACGCAAAGAAAGACTCAGATTTCTATAGATATATTTGTCAGTTGATCAATTAATAAACAGCCCCTTTTTTTCTATAGTATACAATACAACAAATGCTATTATCGAAATGAAACACAATTCGACTGATGGGACAGTAAAATCTGGAAACGAAAGATGCCAATATTGAGTTTTCATGATTGTTGATAACCAACTTCGTTTTCCAATAATCATAAAGAAGCTAAGGAATTCCATTTCTAATTGAATGTGAATTATATATAATTCGAAGAATGTTATTTTTGCCTCACGGTGTCGAGGATGCAATGAACTGATGTGGTGCAGACAGGGGAACCAACTGTTCCAGGTTTCGAACTCACACACAAGTAAAAGACCCAAGTACAAAACTCTTTATGTCAGCAAACATGTACTTTATATGCATATGTGATATAGAATTGCCAGCTGTTCCGCATAAATGCAAGGAATTTTCACCTATTTGCATGGTCAATCACCATAAATTTTCAAAAAAAATAATGATATATTTTCGCTAATTGGTAATGAAAGATGCTTCCAAATATCCTTCTGTAATAAAAACATTTAATTTATCTCAAAAATATTTGAGATGTATTTGAATATTTATGAACTTTACTTGTAAGCCCTTTCTTTTACTGAATATAGTACCGAGAATCATTTGTATTTACATGCATATATGTGAAAAATAATCCATTCCAAGGTTGTTCAAGGATGTGAGAAAAACTGTTCTTGTTGACCTCCTCAGAACAATTCAGACACCCACATAAGAGATCAGATAAGCAGATGACGTCAGATTTATACTTAAACAACAGAAAACATGATAGTAGAAAATTACACTGTGAGTCTTCCGATATTGTTTGTGCTCTTGTTAGTGTCAGAGAGAACATTGCCAATTCTCTCAACATTGCTGTTGTCATTGGAAGTTGAATTAGTAGCCAATCTCAATCATTGCTATGAACCGATGTGAAAACTTCCCGTCAACTCTATACAAGTCATTCATTGTCTACAATTCCACGTTTGACGAAGAATCTACTTTTGTAAATGCATCGCTATTATCTAAGTTAGTCTATTCACAGGCAAGGTGAAATTATGGTCAATTCAACGCATAACTACGCAAACCTTGTAAGAGACACAGACCTTTTTATTGCTGTTTATAGCCTTTTTATCATCATCTCGGGAACCATTGGGAATATTTTAACATTGTTGGTCATTTTGCATTATCACTCGATGAGATCAACGACCCGAATGCTGTTCTTCACGCTCGCTGCTGCGGATTTGGTGGCTTTGCCTCTTGCAGCTTCTCGCTTCTGGCTCCAAGCGGTATATAACGACGACATCCGCGATAGAGACATGATTTCGTGCAGGTTACACAGCTTTTTCACTGCTTTATTCCTCAATATGGCCATTTGGGCAATCGTTTCTATTTCGATGGAACGTTTTTGTCAGACTTTTTGTTCAAAACGCCGTCATCCATTTACTTCCATCAAATGGACCGCTTTGTTTTTGGTTTTGACCTTTTTAGCACTAGCCGCAAAGAACTGCCCCCTTTTGACAAGATATTATAAAAATCACAAATGTGGAGCGCCTGCGATTTTAGACTTTGGATCAATTAGTTTGACCGATTGCTTGGTCGGATACCTCGTTCCTGGTGTATTGGTGCTTGTATTTACCGTCTCAGTCCTTTTCAAAGTGACTCATCACCATGAAAAAGCGAAGAGTTCAGAGAATTCCTCGGAGGTTGGCGCAGCACGAAGTCTTATGTCGGCTACACTGATGTTGTTGGGTGTAGCACTGTCCAGACTCATCATTGGAGTACCTGGTTATGTGGCCGATTGTCTTTCACACAATCCAGCTCTTCATGGACAACAGCCCTTCAATTCCATCCACCGCGTGTTACTGATAATAATGTTCACCAATAATGGTGCAAATTTTTATATATACCTTATCACTGTTCAAGGATTTAGAACGCAAATTCTGTTGCAATTAAAACGCATGAAAAATCGAATAGGAAGGCATAGAATCGAAGGTTAATGTCGTTGTACAGCTGTATCAACTAATACATGAAATCTTTCTAATTTGCCTCCTCACTTGGTAATATCCGATCGATTTGTGGGGCCTTATCATCAGGGACAATATTTTCTGCATAGTTTCTAACAAAAATTGCACTTAAAACTGCGTACTTGTCAAAGGATTTATGTGAAATGTCTAAAAATAATTCCAGTGGAATGTTTGAAAAATGCTATTAGATTCAATAGACTTCATCGATGAAGAAATTAGACGAAATATTTTTAATCAGTCTTCAATAAGCAACTGTATGCACTGACAACACATGCTGGTTAATCACCCCTTCCATAATTCCGGCATATGTTCATAGCTTCGTCACAATGAATAGTAGAGAACTTTAGTTTATCATTGCACGCAGATACATGAAATACTAGAACTTCATGCTATGACCGAAACTTATCGTTTATAGAATATCAGGTGTACCCTAATGGTTAATGCGAATAAGTATTTTCATTTGAAGAGAACATTGATTGCCTCTAACTTTCTTTACGAATTGAATTTATCTTGATGGAACCTTCATGCCAAGGATCTACGAATGAGGGAGAGTGGCATCACAATTGAGAGCGAAATTCACTTCAAGATTGACATGCGCATTTTCAGTGGATCAGTTGGGGTAGAACATAAAATACATTACTCACCACAATTTCCGTGGCCTTGGTTGTTGAAAATCAAAGACTCTTCTTTCTTCTTAGAAAAGTGCAAAAGCGTTTTTCAGAAGCTATTACTCCATCCATCTTTGGATCGCAGCTTTGCGTAATACTTGCGGAAACCCCCGAATATTAATCCAGCATCCAGAACAAGTTTCTGCATGGAACGACGCCGAAAATGAAACTTTCACAGAATGTGGTTCACCCTATGCCTAACAATAATCTGAACGTCCGCCGAGTTCTAGTTACAGAGCTGATTATAAAAAAAACCGGACCACCTAAATTTTACAAAAATTCAGTCGATTCTCATGTTCTCATCAATCGAGTCTCAGTGTCGCACATCAACTTGCTATACATCATTTGAGAGCTTGCATTATCAGCTTTAAAATGAGCTATGATAGACTTCCATCCGTTATTGTTTTTGCTGACCAGTGCTCAAAATACGAAAACCACTCAATTTTCTAATCGCAATTTTTCAAAAATAGAACATGTAAGTGGATAATGAATCAGGCATGGAGAGAAAGAGCATTTTCTGAGCTCTCTTTTGACATACTGGTCATCAAGATCGGTGAACTAATAAAAAATTTGTGATATCGTGAAGTTTTCACAAAAACACTACCTTCTTGGTTGCAAATCTCATGCTCTCACTTTTTCATAAAAAATATTAGTGTTTGGTATCTTCAGAATCCTTGCGATGTCAAAAGTACGAATCTATTAATTATTTTTATATAACTTCAATAGTTCTTTTTCAAACTTCTTCAATATTTTTTCTCATTTCCGCAAAAGTACACAAACAATTGAGGTAAACATCGGCAGCTGCTATGAGAGAACGAAGACATGTCTGCGCCAATTGTCTTGTTTTGAACCTTCGTTTACCTTACATGGTGTTTGTTTAGTTTTGCAGAAATGAGAAAAAATATTGCTCTGCACATCGCAAGGATTCTGAAGATACCAAACATTAACATTTTTTATAAAAAAGTGAGAGCATAAGATTTTCAACCAAAAAGGTCAATACATGTCATAAAAGGTCTTGATTGTTATTAGTTCACCGATTTTGATGACCAGTATGTCAAAAGAGAGCTCAGAAAATGCTCTTTCTCTCCATGCCTGATGCATTATCACACTTGCATGTTTTATTTTTGAAAAATTGCGATTAGTTTATTGAGTGGTTTTCACATTTTGAGCACTGGTCAGCAGAAACAATAACGGATGGAAGTCTATCATAGCTCATTTTAAAGCTGATAATGCAAGCTCTCAAATGATGTATGACACGTTGTTGTGCGACACGATTGGAAGGTATGAGAATCGATTGAATTTTTGTGAAATTTAGGTGGTCCGGTTTTTTTATGATCAGTTCTGTAGTTCCTCTTCTTTTCAGACGGGATCAAAGAAAAACATATGTAAATCAAATGAGACGCAGATTACAGTTTTGATAAAAATGATTTTTTTCTACGTTTTCTCTGATTAAGCGAAAAGTGCCAAGCACACAATTTTTTTTTCTCATCAAGTCATTTCCTATCATGTTCATGCACCCCTGTCTATAAAGCTAAACACATTCAGATTTGGCAAGCCTCCTAATTTCGGCAAACACAATCACTTTGAGGAATTTAATCCACTTTCAAACACATTCTTGCATCCATCGCGGATCAAGGACTGATAATAATTAATAACACGCACACATCATAATTAATGACCTGAATTAAATTGGTTGAGGCTAACCTCCGGTAGATCATAAAGAAAAATAATAATACTATAGGCCTAACTAAAAACTGAGAGAAAAAATAATATAACTTACTACTGCGTTTTAAACAAAATTATAAATCTAACAACTTACTTATGACATAAGCGTCTAAAAAGGAGTGATTACAGACATGACACTTGTGTGTCCGCTTAAATACTTCAAACTTTGTAACTTATCTAAATCCCAATCTGCTATCAGTCAAATACAAATACAAACAGACCTGTCATTTCTAATGCGGATAACTGGTCAACCACGTGTGGTGTTACGCAAATGATGAAGAGTGAGAAGATGAAGAGAGAAGATGAAGCTGAAGATAATGAAAAGTAAAGAATTTGATCCCTCCAAAGGACCGATCTGGCTTTCCCACAGGTTACATGAAGTGCAACTAAAACAGATAATTGATATATGCTGTGATAAAGTTGATGAGGACAAAAGCAATAGAGGTCATCAGCAGGAACTTGAGCAAGATTCACGTTTCGGCCCCTTAATTCCTGTACGTTCAAACTCGCTCAAGCGGGGCCCTGCTTTAAAGAAAGCAGCCTCGAAAGAAAAATCTCGGACATGTAGTCAGATACATTGACTACGCCATCGAGATGATTCGAACTGACTAAACTGGAAATATGGAAAAGGAACTTAAATAAAGTTCGGGCAGTTGTCCAAAAGTTGCTTAGCGGAGAAATAACCGTATTTCAATAAAGTCTCTCTGTGTTTGTGTAACTGCTTTTCAGCACTGCGCTTAAGATCAAAGCGATTATAACCTCTCGCAATGAGGGTGGTGGAGGTACGATTTATTTTTTCAATAAAATCGCTCTCATGTGTACAGATGCGAATATACATGTATCTCAAAACCTGTCCCGCGAAAACTTTGATACCTATTTTGTAAGGCATAGTATTTTGATGAAATGTTGTTTCAGGAAAATTGAAGTTGTCAACATTGTGAAATACAGAGGTAACCGCTTCTGTATTAGTGATTTGCATTTTAATGTCTAAATATTCAATGTTGTTATCATTATCTCCACTTCTACTTGCCTCCAGACTTGGTGGATAAATTTTAGGAATTAAAGAAGCGAAATGTTTATAATTAATAATACACAGATCGTCTATATATCTAGAGGTATTCGATAGAAGTTTAGCTAGACCACACTTTTTACTTTTCATAAGATTAGACATGAAAATATATTCGCAGTGTAAAAGAAAAAGGTCTGCTAGCAAAGGGCTACAATTACCTCCCATCGGTATACCTTTTATCTGTCGAAAAACCTGTCCACCAAAAGTGACGTAAACTTCATGAATAATGAATTTAATAGCATCCTTAAAGTTATCTTTAGTAAAAACACTATAGCATTGATACTTTTTACTAGCTAAAAAATATTTTTCATAACCGATGCATAAGTATTTCCTATTCGAATCATTAAACACCAAATCTAGCAAGTCAGAAATGTGATGAATAACATCGTCATGATTCAAGTTAGTGTACAATGTGGAGAAGTCAAAAACTTGCACGTTATGTATATTGATGTTTTGAATCTTATTTAGGAATTCGATCGAAGATACTATACTCCAAAAACAGTTAATTCCGCTATTTTTATAGATAGTGTTACAATATTCCTTAAAGTAATTTCTTATAACGGTTAGGCCTTTATTAATCTTAGTCGAAAGTTGTTTAGTAGTGCATTGTTTAGCACCTGCTATGAAGCGAAATTTGTAAGGGTTTTTATGCAATTTAGGTATCCAATACAATCGAGGTAGTTTAAGATTATCTTTATTACAAATAGTATGAAAGGAATTACTAATGATCTCTTTATGATTTACAACTAAACTGTTGATCTCTATGTTAACAGGTATGTATGTACTATTACCTATAGGAGTTAATGTCTTCAAATCAAATCCAAGTTCCTGTAATAAAACCAGAACATAGAATTTCTTGCAAATGAACGCATAATTGCTATTAGCCTTATCTACCGCAGTAATAATGAAGTTATCATGATAATAATGCAGTAACTTGCTAATCTTGCTAAGAGAATTAATGTTACTATTACTCATTGTATTCTTGCTATTGTTACTGTTTTGGTTCTTGAGCTTATTATTATATAGTTTGTCTCGCACTAATTTTAAAATCTTATTTCTCCAATCCGAATAATCAGCTCTTAAAATTTTTTTGTGCATCCTACACATCTTAGCTATGTGCTTATCGAGCGAAACTGTGATACTGTCTATAATATTTTTATGATTACACTTCCTGGGTAAACGATGCTTCGTTCCTAGAGCAAGCAATTCTTTAAACTCAGGTTCATTAATAAAATTCAAATCACCTGTGAAAACGTGCTTGTGATAATCATTAACAAAAGAAGGGTGATCATTACATTTACACTTAGAATTTAAGATATCATACAAATCAGACTTATCTAGCGTTTTCAAAAATTTGTTATAGTTGCAGAATGTCGTGAAGACATTCCAAGTCAAGAATTACGACTCTAGACTTAGTATTTTTAATATAGCAAGAGAAAACATAGAAAAATGCAATCTACGTCCCATTGGATTAACATGTGCTTTTCTTTGATTATGTCTGACAGGAAGAGGAACCAGTTAGAACTCTGTAGACGTACAGATTCGCAGGAGTTATACATACAAAATCATTCTGTGAAAGTCTAATTTTCGTCGTCGTTCCCTGCAGAAGCTCCTTCTGACTGCCGGATTAGATATTTGTTCATCTATAAAGGATATAACTTTATGGTTAACTCAGTGGAAAACAAAAGGCACAATTTCTAACATGTCTTCGTTGTTTCAAAAATTAGTCCTTACAAACAGCATTAGCGTAAAACTTTATTTGCACATCACACTTCTTGCCAATACACGCTGAATAATTTTCTGCGGCAAATTTAGTTTCCTGATAATTTTGCAATCAGTGATTTACACTAGAAATCCATATCAGTCTTGAACTATTTTACATCCAACCGAGATGTAGGTCTACTAGCATATAATCTTCAGACTCGCAGTTATTTAATGTGTTTTCAAACATGCTTGGCTGCCAGTGTGACTTATTAGGAGTTATTGTGAGTATGTGTACATAATTCAATCAAACAGTTCAAAGTATTTTTGCCAATTTTGCGATTGTTGTGCTGACCAAATTTGGTGCTGACAGCTGTTTTTAGAGCACAAAAATGGATCTCTCCCATGGACATTTCTACAGTTTCGATATACAATGTTTAATTGTCATTCTACATTAGCATTTCCTGAGTTTTTGAATGATCATTCCGAGTTTGTTAATTATTTACATAAATATAGATATATTTTTTAAATTCAAAAATATAAAATTCGGCACTTTGACTATACTCATCACAACAGTGTATAACTATGACGATTGAATTAATAGAGTGGAAACTCTATCATCAACTAGGTGAAGGTGTAACATCTTGCTAACAAATTATATATCAAACGAAATCTTTTTGAAAAATAATGACTTTAATGTCGTGAAACTAGTAAAAGAAGCGATCATATTTGTTTAAATGCTTGACCGTTCCAAAATTGTCCTCCATTTTTTAGACTACAACAAATGTCAGCTGTTATTTGTATCTAGATGTGGCGTGACCAGAAAATCAGAATTTGTCAACTGTTCAAGTGCAAATATTCCACCATTTCACCATTCTTTGTTGTTTAAAATTCTGGTCAGAACATCGATCCAATTTCATGGATGCATAGAACAATAAAATTGGTAAGTTCACTTTCAGTTGATTTGTTATTTGCTATGAAATAAGTCTGAACGAGTCATTGGTGTGCGGTATATTAGGAGATTTGTTTCACCACTACATTTTATTCATCTCAATAGGTTCTTCAATCGTACGTCTTCATGAATAAGACTTTGACCTTAAAACGTCATCAACAGTGACGTGCGCAATACGATCACTTGGTGAAGACAGGGATAAAGTTACGCAATCTTGGTTCTATAGTACGATTAGAAGTCGAAATATTATTATAATTTTCCCTGCCAATGTGTCATTTTCATCGATGTGCGCACACGTGCACACAACGTCATTTACAGCCATTGAAACAATTCATAGGTCAGTAACTGCTTCATGTTAAACATCTTCGAAGAAGTGTGAATTCGCAAGGTGAACTAGTGGAAATAAAGTGACTATTTTACAATTGCAACTGTTTTTGACACCTGCAATCTCAACTCTGAAAGTAAGTTGCAAATTAGAGCACACTTCACTATTCAACTCTACGTCTTGACGACAAACTATTATAAAAAGGGAATAATATTGACCTGCATAGGCCTGCCAATGCATGTCAATTGGATTAATGGACAACGTGCCTATTTGGTTTTCGTGCGAAGCCTTCCTTAGTAGGGTAAGGTGGTACAAAACGCCCCGGTCAGGTAAAACGCCCCACTCAATTTTCTTCGTGACATTGAATCGGTCGGTGTTTTAAGTCATCAATTTTTAAAGTCAACTATGCGCGCAACTTTGAATCATTTGGTTTCATCACGCTGGTCGAGAAATTGCAAGCTAAAGAGGTACGTAAATGATAATGATACATTCCTTGTTATTTTGACGAGAGACCTCTAGTGTAGCAGAGACTTAGGGACACCATACTAACGCACGGTAAAATGTATTTGAATAGGTGTGTTAATTATTAATTGTATGCTATTTGTATTTAATATGTGCACTAACGATTATTTTATAAAATCCTTGAAAAATCAGATGATAATGGGTTGGGGTAAAACGCCACACACTTGGGTGTACATAACGCCCCATGGGGCGCCTTACCTTCGTCGAGGGCGTCTTACCCCAACTTTTTCTATTAAGTAATAAGTTGATTAGTTGACATACGGTACTGAATCAGTCGTATCCCTAGCACCATTTGTCCAAATAATACATAACACTAAGCTTTTATCTTATCTTCTTAGTGTGCATAACTTCTTCACGTGTATAGCTTAGGAGAAACAAACTACAGTACTATTTTAATGACTCTTAAACTAAAAAAGGTTTGACATCGGACTTGAACCCTGTACCCTGCACGATAAATATTTAGACAGTTGCCGCTCATACCACAGCGCTACGACGTCGCTTGCCGTCAAGGTGGTGCTTTGAAATAAATATACCTTAAGCTATCTTCCTTGACTGCCTTTATACTTACTTGAGTAGTAGATTTTTCTAAAGATATCTGAAAAATAAATTGAATTATCAATATAAACATATCCCACTATGTCAACACAAAGTGGCTGCCATTAAGTGGTGGCCTGTCCATTGACTTAGTAGACTTAGTATTTAGTGATACCAGTACAATAGGCCTACCCTTAATTTTCCCAGGCCTTGTATGCCTGTAAGTAATATGAGGATGAGTTTGTGTGTACACTGTAACAATATACATGTAGTAAAATAACTAAATGTATGTACGGGTATGCCAAACTGCAAAGCTAATGTATAGGCTTCTGATAAAGTAAAAGCTGCTGAAGTTTGTAACAATATTTAACGTCTAACAAGTGATTTTTCTTTCAGATGCCTCGGGAGTACAAGCGAAAGATAAACGGATGAATTACGGAACAGAGGCGCTACAAAAGTCACTTCAAAGCTTGAAGAATGACATGGGTGTTCGTCAAATGTATCGAATGTTTGATGTCCCGTGCAGAACATTGAGACGACATCGAGATGGTCTTACTTCTCGTCCTGGAAGGACAAAGCTTGGCAGATACGAGACTGCCTTGCCAACCGACGTTGAAGATTATTTGAAGGAACATATATTATTCATGGTGAATCGACTCTTCGGACTAACAAACTTAGAATTGCGCTGTCTTGCTTTCAGTGTTGCTGAAGGTTCCGGTATCAACCATCCATTTCAAAATGGTCTTGCCGGTAAAGATTGGCTACGTGGCTTCTTGAAAAGACATCCTGATATATCACTACGGAAGCCACAAGGAACCAGCATCAATAGAGCTGTATCCTTTAACAAGCAAAACGTCGAAGAATTTTTCAAGATATACAAAGACATTTTGGAAAAGCACAGTTTCCAAGCCAGACAAATATGGAACATGGACGAAACAGGACTAACAACAGTTCAAACACCATGTAAAATTCTGGCCAAGTCGGGTAAACGTAGTGTTGGCAAAATCGTAAGCGCAGAGTGAGGACAATGATGACTGTCATTGTTTCATGCAGTGCAGCAGGTCACTATGTTCCGCCATTGCTCATTTGGCCTCGAAAGAGAATGGCTGAGCAACTCATGAAGGGGACTCCACCAGACTCGATAGGAGCTGTCAGCGATAGTGGTTGGACTGATGGAGACATCTTCCTTGTTTGGTTGAAACATTTCCAGAAGTGGACACACAGCAGTGCAACAATCCATAGTTGCTTGTATTGGATGGACATCATTCACACAAGACTCTCGAAGCTGTCCTCTTTGCTAGAGAGCACGGAATTCACATGCTGACCATCCAACCACATACATCACATAAGATGCAGCCTCTGATAGAACAGTTTTTAAAGCACTCAAAGCAAGTTACAATACGGCTGTAGATAACTTCATGCGTTCAAACCCAGGAAGCGTGTGACCATGTTTGATGTTGGAGAGCTGTTCGGCATCGCCTACAATCGATAACAACTCCAGAAAAAGCAATGAAAGGATTCGAGGTCACTGGTTTGTGGCCACTGAATGAAATGATATTTTCTCAAGAGGACTTCGCTCCATCATTGATGATAGATGAGGCCGATCCGAGATATAATAACAACGATCATGCTGAAGATTTCCATGAGACGAATGATGTCCCTGGTCCAAGTGGAATTTCAGGTAGCACAGCCGAATCGTGTCCTCATCCCCAGCAGTTTGATACACCATCAAACACCGGTGTACCGGTAAGCCCTCGATCGTTGATTGAAGACCTGTCACCTCTTCCAACAGCACCAAAAAGAAAGAGAACGAGGAAAGTGGAAAAGTCGAAACTATTGACCTCTTCTCCATCGAAAAAACAGCTCGAACACATGAAAAATGCGAGTGCAAAAAGGAAGGTCCGAGTGAAATCAGCAACTCCTTCTAAGGCACCAGCACCAAGTTATGACCGCACTTCATGTTTCATTTGTTCAATGAAGTAGGTCATGTCCTGCGAAGAATGGATCCAATGCACAAAATGCAAGCGATGGGCGTGTGTGCCGTGCACAGATGTCGAGAGTGCTGACCAGATCGAATATGTATGTGACTTTTGTCGTGCTTTGTGAACTTGTCTTGTTGTGTGTTGCAATTCTGTGCGTACTATGTAGTATTTGTAGCGCCTATGAAAGTCTTCATTGTAATAGTCAATAGATCTGTTTGATATTGGAAAATTTGTTATTGTTATATTTGCAGCTGGGTTCCGATTAGCAGATAGGTATAGACATATGTATAGGTAGGCTATATGGATAGGCTAAGCTTACTAGCATTCCTTTGGGTTGACATAATCATAGCCAAAATGTTATATGTCCGGTTTTTCATATTGCCTTAGCATCTGAATACTAATATCATTATGATATGCGCAATTTGAATACGATGTTAAAATAGTAGGGGGTAAAACGCCCCCAAGGGCGTCTTACCCTACATGGTGGGGCGTTTCGCCCCATGCATGGGGTTTAAAACGCCTTTTTGAGAAAATTTACAAAAAGGTATGCACAGAACATTGCAAAAGTGTTTGACGAAAATCAACTAGTCTGAATAATTCTACGGTCTCTATTCTCAAATTGAGCAAAAATCGCGTTTTGTAATTTGTGATAATAAAGTCCAAATTTAGCGTGAAAGTTAAGCGGGGCGTCCTGCCCCACCTTACCCTAATGAAAATGCAATCATGAGCACTGCTTCTAATCAACTTGAGGTCTTGATGTCGTTGACTTAATTTGCTGACAATGCAACATAACTCTCATTATTAGGCTACTCCGGACAGTTAATTCTGCCTGGCCTATCTTATCCAGTTGTATACATGATTATATTAGATGAAATAGCATTCGCACATCGAGTTGAGTCATTTTATTCATAATTTTTTATTAGCAGTAATAACACGTTAGCACTGGCGATGGTGGATGAATAGTAGAACTAAAACATTACCTAACTGAATTTTTCAGCGCATTAGTATCACGTGGGAATATATTTGGGCACCTTACAAACGAAAACAACGGTGCTGACAAGCGATAGTGATAGTTACTCATAAAATGTGCCATACTTTTGCACTATCTGATATAAACTCCTGCCATTCATTCTAAAGGAACTATTGTATACAGTACGTGGTCTTAATGTTGAAATACGATTGACCAAAATTATAGTGGTTCTTGACTTGTTCAAAAATGAAAAATCGAAGAAGCACCAGACAAGGGAGATTATCCGAAAGTTGAAAGCTTATAGCCTACATTTCTTTCATTAATAAACCTCAGCTAGCGCAAATTGTTTCATTTATAGATAGCTTGCACCTTTTCTTCTAACACATATCTGCACTCATTTTAAAGAAAAACTTTACACAGTGTGCATAATAATTTATGAAATACACATATTATCAGGTATGGAGAACCTTCTGGATATTTTACAAATTGTATGTAGTAATGCAAATTTTACATTTCCTCATGAGGCCCCATCGTCTGCGAGTGTTTCCGGATTCTCATTCCTGACATTGTCATTTTTGCGTGTGTAGGCCTAGTTAAGAGTTTCACAGAAGAATTTGACAACTTTCTCCCTAGCATCAACTCAATTTTGAAGAATTGTGTAGCATGTCACTTATTGAATGTGTAGGCCTTGATTATAAGAACTAGAGAGACATTAATTTGACTGAAAAAAGTAGGTCTGTTATTCAAGAAGAGTCTGTTATGATTTGTGAAGTGTGAGGAGAACGCAGCTCATTTACTGTAACACAGCTGTATTGTCTATGTTTTAGCCAGATGTGAGATGTGCACTGCATTCAGAATGAAAAATGAAATCAATTGATTCATGAAATTTGAAAATTCTATTGAATTCTAGATTGACTCTCTTTTGTGTGAGATCTTTCAAAAAGGTAATTTTTCTCCAACCAAGAAAATGGATAATCGGTTGCTGAAGGAAACCTACGAAAGAATTCATCATGGAAAAATAGTCAAATTCATTCTTTTCGAAACTGGTTTTAATTCTGAAGTACAAGTGCCCTGAAGAAAGTGCCACGCGTCCAGTTGAACATTGTGTAACTAAACATCAACATTTTATGGTTCTTTAAAATATATTTGCTATGTCAACAAAATGCGTGCTCAGCATAATGCATAATGGAAGAGAACTTTGGAGTTAACCAAGACATGAATTCTGATGAATTGTAAAAAGTACTTCCTGTCTCTTGTCATGTGCTGTTACTCAGTTAAAAATCGAATTTACGTTTTTGCTGAACTGAAAAGAAATGTTGCAAAATAACCCTTTTACTAATATTTGAGCACTGCTATAATTTCATAGTGTAAGCCTATAAATTGCTAACATTTCATTGTGTGAAATTATTTGTTACCATATCGATTGGTATAATCATGGTTGCAATTTTTATATAAATCTATCAACATTAATTGTATAGAAATTAAAGTGAACAATTTTTGCATACATCATCTCAGTTACAATCTGAAAATTCAAGTAAAATTATAATGCAGCCACAGGAACAAAAGTGAGAGATGCTTATGCATGTTTTACATCAATTTTTCTGATTAAAACTGTTGCTGAGAAGTCCTCTAAAATAGCATTCTCATGTGCCGCTAATATCGAAAACAAGAACCGATCTCACGAGTCGAGATATCAATTAAAATGCAACACATACTTAGACATCCGAATCTTATATGTAGACAATTAATCGCACTACTCACTAACATAGTCCTCACACGTAGCTGAAAATAAGATTAATCTCCAGATTTAACTGCAGACCTGGCCCCCGTTAGCCAGTAGTACAGCTAATGTTGTAGCATCTAAATCACCGCTCATGCAAAATATGGGACGCTTTTGTGATGATATTATTTTTCATTAGAGTTTCTCCATGGACGATTGCAGATCTGCTCTATTTGAGAGCTTAATGATGAATACCATTGAGACTGCAGTTCATATTACATTATGTAGGTTAAATACATGTGTCTGATACCACATTCATCGGCTTCCATCATACAAGATACAATTTGGAGTAATCAAGCCCGACGTTCATGTGAATGGGTATGCGATTTCTTTTCCTTCAGATGTCAGTACTTGTAGATATTAGCTAATTCAAAGTATTATTCAATTACTATTCTCGAGCTGAATGATGTTCCTACCTTCTTCTATTTTTGACTGTACATGCCCTGAAGTCACATCGCAGCAAATATAGATGTCTCAATCACCCTAATTGAGAATATACTTTCACCGGAACTAGGATTTAGGTGTGTATATCCATTACTACTGATTTAAAGCATTAAAATTTCACACATATAGTGTTATGTAACAATGTTACATGTACAATGTGAGCTCACACACGCAACTGACTAAAGTCTAGTTTCCATTAAGATTCGCTTGTTCGAACGGTTAAGCGAATTGTGCGTGCGCTTTGTATTCGCACTAGGGAACTAATATTCGCGCTACCGTAAGCGGTGGCTGTATCGAGCAATCATGATTTCTAAGGACGCCGCCAAGCAAAGCGAATAGGGATTCCCAGAAGTAAAAAATAGAACATTGAAATTATGGTGTTTGATGACTGATGAGTATATCAGGTAAGGTAGTTTCTCAGAAAACACATAGTACGTGGCAGATGGAGTGTGATCAGCGTTGCGAATTGGCGATTTTACTATACTACAGGCGATTAAAGAAGAAGAAATCAAGGAAGAGTCCACAGTTTTGGGTTTGTTCAATATATCTACTGAGAAGTGAACGAAGCGAGTATAGATTATTTATCGAGATGCTAGATCACGACAGTGAAATGTTTTTCCGATACATTCGAATGAGTCCAATGAAATATAGATACCTCCTTCAACTTGTCAGTCCTTTGATTTCTCATTGTGGGCCACGACAACTTATTACTCCAGGTGAAAGACTTGCCATGACTTTCAGATTTTTGTCGACGGAAGACTCTCAACAGAGTTTTCGAACAGTTTCCGCGTTTCCCGATCATCTGTTTGCAGAATTATTGAAGATACCTGTGAGGCAATTTATAGTGTTTTATCGGAAGATTATCTTTCTCCTCCAAATTTAGAAGAATTTCATCTGATAAAAAAGGAATTTTGGTCTCTTTGGAATTATCCCAATTGCTGTGGCGCTATTGACGGAAAACACTGCCTCATTAGTAGTAATAAAACGGCGAACACTCGACCGGCGCGCCCCCTCCCTCTGGAACGACAGAGTGTCGTGGTGGACTTGGGCGACCGCCAGGATTTGTCTTGAGGCTATAGTGTGTGATGTTTTTCGTGCAATCTGCTGAATGTTGGGTTGTAAAATGGGCTGTTTCGAGTGGAAGGAGTGCTCGGATGTGAAAACGGAGGCCAGATTCGGATTCAGCGTGAAATTCTGCATCGGTATGGTGAGTTTGAACGCAATCGGAGAGAAAATTTTTCGCTGACGTGTAGGGCTGTAAAAGGGTTTCGTTTGGGCTGTAGCACCAAAACGAAGCATCGGATTGGAAAACGGATTTCAGATTTGGAATCAGCGTCAAATTCTCTATCTGTATGGTGAGTTTCAAGTCAATCGGAGAGAAAAAATTTTCAACATTTTTCGAAAAAACGACAGAGTTAGAATTTGGGACGTTTTGGTCTCTAGCGCCCAAAGGAAGCATCGGATGGGAAAACGGAGGCCAGATTCGGATTCAGCGTGAAATTCTGCATCGGTATGGTGAATTTGAAAGCAATCGGAGAGAAAAAATTTTCGCTGACGTCCCCCCCCCCCCCGGCACCGACCTTCCAACTTTGCTTCCAGTGGACGGATTTTGTCGTGCCATAGCTCGTTTGAAAGCTAAGAGTGAGACAAATTCACTGAAAGAATCGGCTTGTTCATATCTGTCTTCGTTTAGATGTGAGACGCCATTTAAGATTTTGGGAGATTGGCGAAAAACGACAGAGTCAGAATTTTGGACGTTTTGGGCTGTAGCTTCAAAACGAAGCATCGGATGGGAAAACGGATTTCAGATTTGGAATCAGCGTGAAATTCTGCATCGGTATGATGAGTTTCAAGTCAATCGGAGAGAAAAAGTTTCGCTGACGTCCCCCCCCTGGACAGCTAGCTTCGATCTTGGCTTCCAGTGGACGGATTTTGTCGTGCCATAGCTCGTTTGAAAGCTAAGAGTGAGACAAATTCACTGAAAGAATCGGCTTGTTCCTATCTGTCTTCGTTTAGATGTGAGACGCCATTTAAGATTTTGGGACATTGGCGAAAAACGACAGAGTCAGAATTTGGGACGTTTTGGGCTGTAGCTTCAAAACGAAGCATCGGATTGGAAAACGGATTTCAGATTTGGAATCAGCGTGAAATTCTGCATCTGTATGGTGAGTTTCAAGTCAATCGGAGAGAAAAAGTTTCGCTGACCTCCCCCCCTCGGGAGAGCTAGCTTCGATCTTGGCTTCCAGTGGACGGATTTTGTCGTGCAATACCTCGTTTGAAAGCTAAGAGTGAGACAAATTCAGTGAAAGAATCGGCTTGTTCATATCTGTCTTCGTTTAGATGTGAGACGCCATTTAAGATTTTGGGAGATTGTCGAAAAAACGACAGAGTTAGAATTTGGGACGTTTTGGGCTGTAGCTTCAAAACGAAGCATCGGATTGGAAAACGGATTTCAGATTTGGAATCAGCGTCAAATTCTCAATCTGTATGGTGAGTTTCAAGTCAATCGGAGAGAAAAAGTTTCGCTGACCTCCCCCCCTCGGGAGAGCTAGCTTCGATCTTGGCTTCCAGTGGACGGATTTTGTCGGTGCAATAGCTCGTTTGAAAGCTAAGAGTGAGACAAATTCACTGAAATAAACGGCTTGTTCATATCTGTCTTCGTTTAGATGTGAGACGCCATTTAAGATTTTAGGAGATTGTCGAAAAATGACAGAGTTAAAATTTTGGACGTTTTGGGTTGTAGCGCCAAAACGAAGCATCGGATGGGAAAACGGAGGCCAGATTCGGATTCAGCGTGAAATTCTGCATCGGTATGGTGAGTTTCAAGTCAATCGGCGAGAAAAAATTTTCAACATTTTTCGAAAAAACGGCAGAGTTAGAATTTGGGACGTTTTGGTGTGTAGCGCCCAAACGAAGCATCGGATGGGAAAACGGAGGCCAGATTCGGATTCAGCGTGAAATTCTGCATCGGTATGGTGAATTTGAAAGCAATCGGAGAGAAAAAATTTTCGCTGACGTCCCCCCCCCTCGGGAGAGCTAGCTTCGATCTTGGCTTCCAGTGGACGGATTTTGTCGTGCCATAGCTCGTTTGAAAGCTAAGAGTGAGACAAATTCAGTGAAACAAACGGCTTGTTCATATCTGTCTTCGTTTAGATGTGAGACGCCATTTAAGATTTTGGGAGATTGTCGAAAAAACGACAGAGTTAGAATTTGGGACGTTTTGGGCTGTAGCTTCAAAACGAAGCATCGGATTGGAAAACGGATTTCAGATTTGGAATCAGCGTCAAATTCTCTATCTGTATGGTGAGTTTCAAGTCAATCGGAGAGAAAAAATTTTCAACATTTTTCGAAAAAACGAGTTAGAATTTTTGCGATGGCTGCCTACTGTAGAGCAAAAACGAAGCATTAGATGGGAAAACGGAGGACAGATTTGGATTCAGCGTCAAATTCTACATCGAAATGGTATATTTCCAGCTCAATCGGACCTCCAGAATCGATGATAGAAGCGTTTTAAGTTTTTGGAATATGGGTATTACGTCATCAGCTGATCGCCACAAACTACACGTATATAAGCTGGAACCGACAAGACTTGTCATTAAGACGAGAGCGATTGTCAGAGGTAGGTCGTCTCTCTGAGCTCCGATGATAGCTTCGGAAATTCCAAATTCCGGGTTTCAGTAAGAAACCGACTTAGAAAATTTCATTGCTGATATCAGCTAAGGCGTCAGACTTAGAGGTTAGCCAGGAGATGGCCTTCGTCTCCAGGCCATAAAAGACTCCAAAACTTTAAAGGCTTGTAACTTTGCTTCTACAAGTCCGTTTGACTTGATGCAAAAAATGTTCGGTCGCTATTGACCTGCCCTAAGTGATAGACCACTTATAAAATTTCATAAGTAGTGCTAAAAAGTTGAAAAATTTAAATTCACTAGTTTTGGAGGTTTTCTGGGGTTTTCGACCCTGCTGAAGTCAATGAAAGCATTTTTAATGATGTCTGAGCCAGTCTTCTCATGCTATAAGCGGCTTTTCACTGAAAGCGAGCAAGACACGGAGAGTTTTGCTGTAATATTCCACTGACAAGGTGTTCCTTCGGGACGGCGGACGATGCCGTAGTGATAAGTGTGGCAAGGGAGTGTGTCATAGTTTAGACCGTAACCGCTGGGACAACTCATGTCTCATGTTGGGCATTTGACACAGTTCTCAACGTAGCACTTTGAACGCCAATCGCTTGAGTCTTAGCTATCTTGTCATGGGTGGCCTCTAAACATCTCCATTGCGAAACGCTGGTGAATCAAGCTCTCTACGGCTTGCTATCAAGCTGATCAAAGCAATAACTTGGGATGTTTCCTCAAGGTTTTCAAGTATGCTGAGTTCAAATCTGCTATCAGATTTCAAATTTAACTAAGTCTAAGGCAGCTTTGGGGGTTAGATCCCAGCTACTGTTCACTACCTTTGACTCGGTGTTGCTGTTACCACTTCGGGCAGTGACAATGATGTCTTAAGCTGTAAATAGCGGGTATCGGGGAAGATCTCTCACTTCCCTACTGATCAGTACAAGGCCTTCGGGCTGTCGATGGGATCGAGTGCCACTCACTACACTCAAATCTATCATTCCTCACTAAGTGTAAATTACTGACTATACATTTGTCCTGCTATCAGGTTGTTTTGACTTGCTATCTAGTTGAATAGTCTCTTGCTATCAAGAGATTCACTTCTGCTCATAAAGCACATCATCGCTGTAATTCCTCCTTTGCTCGAGCGTTCCTTCGGGACGGCGGTACTGCCGTAGAGGGATTGTGTTGCACGGGTTGTTCGTCGTTTGTTAGACCGAAACCTCTGAGCCGTTTGCTCATGTTGGGCGTTCGACTTCATACTCAACGTGACGCTTTCTCTCGCCAGGTCAGAGTACTTCAGCCATTCGACAAAGGTTAGTCTTTATGATATGGAGTAGAGTGAAATGTAATTCATTAGATGCCCCTTCAATGATTGCTCCCATGATAAACGTTGATGAGACAAATGAAATGATTCTCATCTTCCCTTTTCAGTGATTGAAATCTACTAACACACTACCGTATAATCGTCCACTATGGTGCAAGACATAATAGAGCCTCCACGCGGTTTGCTCTGGACAGTCTTTAGACTGGCGAATACTATCATTAAGTTGAATCTGCTATCAGTCAACTTGAACGTTGCGTCGCGTTAGAGGGGTATATAAATCACTACCTCTCATTTCATTTCATTTCAATCATGCAGACGCCGAACAGTCAAGTCAGCTCTCCTCGCGGACCGCAGTTAAGGCCGCGAAATTTATTTGAGGAGTTTGTCAGGCTAGAGGAGCAAGACAGAGTCCACAACAATCTTGCTCAGATTGGTAATGCGATGACAGCAAGTGTTGTCAATCCAACGGAATGGCGCTACATTCCACTTTTCAGTCACATACCAATTAGCGTGGAAGTCGACACTGCTACCAAGGAGAGAGTCAAAGACTCTCTCAGCAGAATCGGTAGGCTGTAAGATGACGACCCCCGAGAACGAACCACCGGCTCTCTTAAGGGCCACCATGGGGCAAGACATGATAGAACCTCCACGCGGTTTGCCCTGGGCAGTCTTCGGACTGGCGAATACTATCATTAAGTTGAATCTGCTATCAGTCAACTTGAACGTTGCAAATGAAGTTCGGTGTAATACTTCCTTTCGACGGGCGTTCCTGTAAAGGGCGGCGGTGAAACCCGTAGCTATGTATACCGCAAGGGACATTCGGCAATGGTCAATCTTGTTAAACCTCTCTGCGTCATGTTTGCAAGTGATTGCCTCTGTCTCAACGTAGTATGCATTCGCGCCAGGGCGACATTTAGCCAACTGTCGAAGGTTGCCTTATAAACTATCCATTGCATACGTTATGAGAACCATGAGTTCTACCCACCTCTATCAATGAGATGAATTGATGAATGGAATGAAATGGGAGGACACTCACGCGCCACACGCAACATAACACACTTCTCTCTTCCGTAGTCTAACAAGCTCTTTACACATGGATCGCAGTCGATTGCTATCCCAGAATCATGTAATCTATCTTAATTTTATTTAACACTATTTCATCTACCATTATCATCCATATGAAATGTTATAAGAATTGCAAGTTAAACTAAGTGTGCTACTATTTTCCAAATGAAAAAGTATACATGCTTAAATCATCCACTGAAGCCCCATTCAAGTAAGTCAGTATGAAAGCAAAGATAATACGAAATAAAAATTTATTATGGCATGTATTTCAAAAGGTCTTCATCGTCAATGTCGTCCCAGAGTCTGGCTTCACATAGATCACAAAAACAGTTCACTTGCTTCAATCGTTCTTCTACCGCGAGCCTCACTTTGTCGATGTACTCCCCACTCCGCCATAGTTCGTGGCTGGAGTTAGGGTGTACCATTCCCATAATTGGTGGAGGAATTTGGTGCTGCGATCTCCATCACTATTCGTGAGTGTCGTTAGAAAGTGTATCATGGTTTGTAAAAGTTTTACTGCAACACAGGTTGATGTATAGTTAGAAAAGTTTGATCATCAACGTTGTATTCGTAAGTCTAGTCAGAAACTTTATCATGTTGTACAAAAGTTTTATTGCAACACAGGTTGATGTATAGTTAGAAAGTTTGATCATCAACGTTTTATTTGTAAGTCTAGTCAGAAAGTGTATCATGGTTTGCAAAGTTAGTGTAGTCAAATAATTTTACTGTGACACCCGTTTGAGAAAGTAAAGTCTGATCATCGAAGTTGTATTCGTGAGTGTCGTTAGAAAGTGTATCATGGTTTGTAAAAGTTTTACTGCAACACAGGTTGATGTATAGTTAGAAAAGTTTGATCATGACGTTTTATGAAACACACATGTCATGAAATGTAAGCGTTAGTGTAGTCAAATAATTTACCGCGACGCACGTTTGTGAAAATAAAGTTTGATCATTGACATTATATGACTGACCGATCTCATCACAGCACTAGAAAGTTTTAGAAGGTTTTACTGCACAGTGTAGATTGTCTCGTAACTTACTTTCACAGTGTTAGAAAGTTTTATTGGAGACAGTTGCCAAATGTTTCCCTATTAGAAATTCAAACTTCATGACTGTTAGATTAGCTTCATCAGGTTTAGTAAAAGCAAGACTGCGAGTTTAGAATGTTATATGAAAACAGTGTTCATCACAGCGCTAGAAAGTTTTACTGCGCTGTGTAGATTGTTTCATACAAGGTCTTATAGTCAGCGTTGAATGTTTTATAAAACCAGATGTTGTCACACACGTTGAGTGTATGAGAGCTAGTTCCATGACATTGAATCGCATGGATTGTAAAGTTCATAATCCAAGGCTAGGCTCCTCTACGGTTGGATTTAGGGTTTTATATACATGCGTTAACCGTTCGTGTAGAATATGTGAAGCACATGTTCCGCTTAAATGCAAATGTTGAAATAAGTTTGTAAGAAGTCTTTGACAGGTTGTTGTGAAACGTAGCGAACGTTGAAGAAATGTTTCTGCAGTCACACTCGTTAGCGTGCCAGCTTTACTAAATGTGTTCTATTCTCCAATGAGGATTGTTGTCTAATGAGAATCAAGCCTTCCACAGTGAGAATCATTCCATCGTTGAATCATACAAGTGACGGACGCACATTCTCTCTTTGGGATATCATTTTCAAAGTGAATGGGCTATATTATGGTCAGCACAAGGATAACAAAATAGCCTCTCTCTCTCGATATACACTGAATCCATCCTATATATTCCAAAGCCACCCAACGTAGATGACATTATTGACTTCCTTAACGGGGGTGGTACGAAGCGCAAGTCGGACAATAATGCTACCTCCAAACGCAAGTCAAGGAAAGAGAATTGCTAATCCTTTCCTAACTCTACCCTATGACAATTTGCTTATGTGCTTTGAGTGTCGTGGACGTGGTCTTATTAGATACATTTTACTTCTTCGTTGCCATCATATCATTTGTGTATTTTTTCGTGAAAAGCATCGATGTAATTCTTCATTTTGTGATATGTTATAGATCGTTTCCTTAGATGTGTAATTTCCGTTTTAGGCTTCTATCATCATTTTTATGGATTGTGAGGGTGAACCTGTACAGGAGCTCAGTGCTATTGCTATGAACAATTGGACATAACAGATTGTTAGTGTCTATCATCAACTGCAACATGCAAACTGTGATCCCAATGTTGATCAATGGGCGAGAAAACACATTCATGGACTAAATCTGAAATATTTGCAAGACTATGGCTTTTCTTGTGAGACTGCTCTTCTTATTGACTTTAAACGATGGTTAGCTGCTTTCAATGTTATACGCATCTTTTGTAATAATCCTGGTAAGGAGAGGAAAGTATTTCCCAATCTAGTCATTAATGATATTTTGCTCCCACCGTGGGATAGTAGAGTGAATCAACACTACCATGAAGTCACGAAACGTTTTAAGGATTTGTGTGTTCCTATTTTGTCTGTTCGTTGTAGTAGCTACGTTCATAACCAATGCTTCTTTCCTCCTTACCTCAACACTGCCAAAGTCCTGTATGGTTATCATTGCTCGCTATATGACAGTTACCAGCTGTATCTATTTTATCTGTTTTCAAACCATTGATTTGTAATGCATGCTTGTTACAGTTATTCAATAAATGTTATTATGCGAAGAGTTGTTGTTATCATGCAACGGATGGGTTAGATGAAGGGTGATCATATCTTTTTCAAATGACTGTGGAACATTGATTTCCATGATGAAGATTTAAACAATTAGATTCGATGACGAATAAGATTTACTAGTTTGCAAGTTAGACTAAGCGTTCTACTATTTGTAAATGAAAGATATAGTTTCAACAGTGTGTACGTTAGAAGTAAAGTTTTATCTTTTGTAAAATGAGATTGTAGGATTTACTAGTTGCAAGTTAGACTAAGCGTTCTACTATTTGTAAATGAAAGATATAGTTTTCAACGTTTACAGATTACAAAATAAAGTTTCAATACTGTTTATGTTAAAAATAAAGTTTAAGCTGTTTATATGTTAGAAATAAAATGAAGTTTCGCCAGTTTACAAGTTAAGAATAAATTTTATCTGCTTGTATGTTAGAAATGAAATAAAGTTTCACCAGTTTACAAGTTAAAAAATAAAGTTTCAATAGTGTGTACGTTAGAAATAAAGTTTCAATAGTGTGTATGTTAAGAATAAAGTTTTATCTGTTTGTATGTTAGAAATAAAACAAAGTTTCAACCGTTTACAAGTTAAAAATAAAGTTTCAATAGTTAACACGTTAAAAATAAAGTTTCAATAGTGTGTATGTTAAGAATAAAGTTCTATCTGTTTATATGTTAGAAATAAAATGAAGTTTTGCCAGTTTACAAGTTAATAATAAAGTTTTATCTGTTTGTATGTTAGAAATAAAACAAAGTTTCAACCGTTAACAAGTAAAAAATAAAGTTTCAATAGTTTGCAAGTTAAAACTAATGTTTCAATAGTGCGTATGTTAAGAATAGAGTTTTATCTGTTTGTATGTTAGAAATAAAATGAGGCTTCGCCAGTTTACAAGTTAAGAATAAAGTTTTATCAGCTTGTATGTTAGAAATAAAATGAAGTTTCACCAGTTTACAAATTAAAAATAAAGTTTCAATAGTGTGTACGTTAGAAATAAAGTTTCCACCGTTTACAAGTTAAAAATAAAGTTTCTACAGTGTCTACGTTAGAAATAAAGTTTTATCTGTTTGTAAAGTACGATCGTAGGATTTACTAGTTTGCAAGTTAGACTCAGCATTCTACTAGTTGTAAATGAAAATATCGTTTCAACAGTTTACAGATTAAAATGAAGTTTCAATAGTGTGTATGATGGAAATAAAGTTTAAGCGCTTTGTGCGTTAGAAATAAAGTTTCAATAGTGTGTATGATGGAAATAAAGCTTAAGCACTTTGTGCGTTAGAAATAAAGTTTCAACCGATACAAGTTAAAAATAAAGTTTCAACAGTGTGTACGTTAGAAATAAAGTTTCAACAGTTTACAAGTTGAAAAATAAAGTTTCAACAGTGTGTACGTTAGAAATAAATGAAAGTAAGAACTTCATCGTATGAGTATTCAAAGCATCTTTTGTAAATCAAATGTGTGTAGTCCTGACATGATAGAATCGCGTTAGAAATAAAGTTTCAGCCGTTTACAAGTTAAAAATAAAGTTTCAACAGTGTGTACGTTAGAAATAAATATTACTGTTTATATGTTGGAAACAAAACAAATGAAGCCTGACAAACGCGTTTGTCAAGCTTGATTCTATCATGTCAGGACTACACACATTTGATTTACAAAACATGCTTGAATACTCGTACGATGAAGTTCTTACTTTCATTTATTTCTAACGTACACACTGTTGAAACTTTATTTTTCAACTTGTAAACTGTTGAAACTTTATTTCTAACGTACACACTGTTGAAACTTTATTTTTAACTTGTAAACGGCTGAAACTTTATTTCTAACGCACAAAGCGCTTAAACTTTATTTCCATCATACACACTATTGAAACTTTATTTCTAACGCACAAAGCGCTTAAACTTTATTTTAATCTGTAAACTGTTGAAACGATATTTTCATTTACAACTAGTAGAATGCTGAGTCTAACTTGCAAACTAGTAAATCCTACGATCGTACTTTACAAACAGATAAAACTTTATTTCTAACGTAGACACTGTTGAAACTTTAGTTTTAACTTGTAAACGGTTGAAACTTTCTTTTAATTCTAACATACAAACAGATAAAACTTTATTCTCAACTTGTAAACTGTGAAACTTTATTTTTAACTTGTTAACGGTTGAAACTTTGTTTTATTTCTAACATACAAACAGATAAAACTTTATTATTAACTTGTAAACGGTTGAAACTTTGTTTTATTTCTAACATAGAAACAGATAGAACTTTATTCTTAACATACACACTATTGAAACTTTATTTTTAACGTGTTAACTATTGAAACTTTATTTTTAACATGTAAACGGTTGAAACTATGTTTTAATTCTAACATACAAGCAGATAAAACTTTATTCTTAACATACACACTATTGAAACTTTATTTCTAACGTACACACTATTGAAACTTTATTTAATCTGAAACTTTATTTTACTTGTTAACTGGTGAAACTTTATTTCATTTCTAACATACAAGCAGATAAAACTTTATTCTTAACTTGTAAACTGGTGAACCTTCCTTTTATTTCTAACATATAAACAGATAGAACTTTATTCTTAACATACACACTATTGAAACTTTATTTTTAACGTGTTAACTATTGAAACTTTATTTTTAACCTGTTAACGGTTGAAACTTTGCTTTAATTCTAACATACAAGCAATAAAATGTATTCTTAACTTGTAAACTGACGAAACTTCATTTTATTCTAACATATAAACAGATAGAAGTATATTCTTAACATACACACTATTGAAACTTTATTTCTAACGTACACACTATTGAAACTTTATTTTTTAACTTTTAAACTGGTGAAACTTTATTTCATTTCTAACATACAAGCAGATAAAATTTATTCTTAACTTGTAAACTGGCGAAACTTCATTTTATTTCTAACATATAAACAGATAGAACTTTATTCTTAACATACACACTATTGAAATTTTATTTTTAACTTGTAAACGGCTGAAACTTTATTTCTAACGCACAAAGCGCTTAAACTTTATTTCCATCATACACACTATTGAAACTTTATTTTAATCTGAAACTTTATTTTTAACTTGTTAAACTGTTGAATTTTTTGTTTTATTTCAACATACAAACAGATAAAACTTTATTATTTACTTGTAAACTGATGAAACTTCATTTTATTTCTAACATATAAACAGATAGAACTTTATTCTTAACATACACACTATTGAAACTTTATTTTTAACGTGTTAACTATTGAACTTTATTTTTAACTTGTAAACGGTTGAAACTTTGTTTTAATTCTAACATACAAACAGATAAAACTTTATTATTAACATACACACTATTGAACCTTTATTTCTAACGTACACACTATTGAAACTTTATTTTTTAACTTGTAAACTGGTGAAACTTTATTTCATTTCTAACATACAAGCAGATAAAAATTCTTAACTTGTAAACTGGCGAAACTTCTTTTTATTGCTAACATATAAACAGCTTAAACTTTATTTTTAACATATACACTAATGAAACTTTATTTTGTAATATGTAAACTGTTGAAAAAATATCTTTAATTTACAAATATTTGAAAGCTTAGTCTAACTTGCAAACTAGTAAATCCTACAATCTCATTTTACAAACAGATAAAACTTTATTTCTAAAGTACACACTGTTGAAACTATATCTTTCATTTACAAATAATAGAACGCTTAGTCTAACTTGCAAACTAGTAAATCTTATTCGTCATCGAATCTAATTGTTTAAATCTTCATCATGAAATCAATGTTCCTCAGTCATTTGAAAAAGATATGATCACCCTTCATCTAACCCATCCGTTGCATGATAACAACAACTCTTCGCATAATAACATTTATTGAATAACTGTAACACGCATGCATTACAAATCAATGGTTTGAAACAGATAAAATAGATACAGCTGGTAACTGTCATATAGCGAGCAATGATAACCATACAGGACTTTGGCAGTGTTGAGGTAAGGAGGAAAGAAGCATTGGTTATGAACGTAGCTACTACAACGAACAGACAAAATAGGAACACACAAATCCTTAAAACGTTTCGTGACTTCATGATAGTGTTGATTCACTCTACTATCCCAAGGTGGGAACAAAATATCATCAATGATTAGATTGGGAAATACTTTCCTCTCCTTACCAGGATTATTACAAAAGATGCGTATATCATTGAAAGCAGCTAACCATCGTTTAAAGTCAATAAGAAGAGCACTCTCACAAGAAAAGCCATAGTCTTGCTAATATTTCAGATTAAGTCCATGAATGTGTTTTCTCGCCCATTGATCAACATTGGGATTGCAGTTGGCATGTTGATGATAGACACTAACAATCTGATATGTCCAATTGTTCATAGCAATAGCACTGAGCTCCTGTACAGGTTCACCCTCACAATCCATAAAAATGATGATAGAAGCCTAAAACGGAAATTACACATCTAAGGAAACGTTCTATAACATATTACACAATGAAGAATTACATCGATGCTTTTCACGACAAAATACACAAATGATATGATGGCAACGAAGAAGTAAAATGTATCTAATAAGACCACGTCTACGACACTCAAAGCACATAAGCGAATTGTCATAGGGTAGAGTTAGGAAAGGATTAGCAATTCTCTTTCCTTGACTTGCGTTTGGAGGTAGCATTATTGTCCGACTTGCGCTTCGTACCAACCCCCGTTAAGGAATCAATAATGTCATCTACGTTGGGTGCTTTGGAATATATAAGATGGATTCAGTGTATATCGAGAGAAGAGGCTATTTTGTTATCCTTGTGCTGACCATAATATAGCCCATTCACTTTGAAAATGATATCCCAAAGAGAGAATGTGCGTCCGTCACTTGTACGATTCAACGATGGAATGAGTCTCACTGTGGAAGGCTTGATTCTCATTAGGACAACAATCCTCATTGGAGAATAGAATACATTTAGTAAAGCTGGCACGCTAACGAGTGTGACTGCAGAAACATTTCTTCAACGTTCGCTACGTTTCACAACAACCTGTCAAAGACTTCTTACAAACTTATTTCAACATTTGCATTTAAGTGAACATGTGCTTCACATATTCTACACGAACGGTTAACGCATGTAATATAAAACCCTAAATCCAACCGTAGAGGAGCCTAGCCTTGGATTATGAACTTTACAATCCATGCGATTCAATGTCATGGAACTAGCTCTCATACACTCAACGTGTGTGACAACATCTGGTTTTTATAAAACATTCAACGCTGACTATAAGACATTGTGTGAAACAATCTACACAGCGCAAGTAAAACTTTCTAGCGCTGTGATGAACACTGTTTTCATATAACATTCTAAACTCGCAGTCTGCTTTTACTAAACCTGATGAAGCTAATCTAACAGTCATGAAGTTTGAATTTCTAATAGGGAAACATTTGGCAACTGTCTCCAATAAAAATTTCTAACACTGTGAAAGTAAGTTACAAGACAATCTACACTGTGCAGTAAAACCTACTAAAACTTTCTAGTGCTGTGATGAGTTCGGTCAGTCATATAACGTCAATGATCAAACTTTATTTTCACAAACGTTGCGTCGCGGTAAATTATTTGACTACACTAACGCTTACATTTCATGACATGTGTGTTTCATAAAACGTCATGATCAAACTTTTCTAACTATACATCAACCTGTGTTGCAGTAAAACTTTTACAAACCATGATACACTTTCTAACGACACTCACGAATACAACTTCGATGATCAACTTTACTTTCTCAAACGGTGTCACAGTAAAATTATTTGACTACACTAACTTTGCAAACCATGATACACTTTCTGACTAGACTACAAATAAAACGTGGATGATCAAACTTTCTAACTATACATCAACCTGTGTTGCAATAAAACTTTTGTACAACATGATAAAGTTTCTGACTAGACTTACAAATACAACGTTGATGATCAAACTTTTCTAACTATACATCAACCTGTGTTGCAGTAAAACTTTTACAAACCATGATACACTTTCTAACGACACTCACGAATAGTGATGGAGATCGCCAGCACCAAATTCCTCCATCAATTATGGAATGGTACACCCCTAACTCCCAGCCACGAACTATGGCGGAAGTGGGAGTACATCGACAAAGTGAGGCTCGCGTAGAAGAACGATTGAAGCAAGTGAACTGTTTTTGTGATCTATGTGAAGCCAGACTCTGGGACGATATGACGATGAAGACCTTTTGAAATACATGCCATAATAAATTTTTATTTCGTATTATCTTTGCTTTCATACTGACTTACTTGAATGGGGCTTCAGTGGATGATTTAAGCATGTATACTTTTTCATTTGGAAATAGTAAGCACACTTTAAGTTTATAACTTGCAAATTGCTAGCCTCTCCCGAGGGGGGGGGGACGTCCAGCGAAAAATTTTTCTCTCTCCGATTGCTTTACAAATTCACCATATACGATGCAGAATTTTCACGCTGAATCCAAATCTGTTCCTCCGTTTTCCTATCCGAATGCTTACGTTTGTGCGGCTACAACACCAAAAACCGTCCCAAATTCTAACCTCTGCCGTTATATTTCGAAAAATTGTTTGAAAATTCTTTCTGCTCCGATTGACTTGAAACTCACCATACAGATAGAGAATTTCACGCTGATTCCAAATCTGAAATCCGTTTTCCAATCCGATGCTTCGTTTTGAAGCTACAGCCCAAAACGTCCCAAATTCTAACTCTGTCGTTTTTTCGACAATCTCCCAAATTTTTAAATGGCGTCTCACATCTAAACGAAGACAGAATATGAAACAAGCCGTTTGTTTCACTGAATTTGATCTCACTATTTTACTTTCAAAATGACTTCCCGAATCACCTCGGTCAAAATACCGTTCCACTGGAAAGCCAAGATCGAATGTTAGCTTCTCCTCCAGAGGGGGGGGGACGTCAGCGGAAAAATTTTTTCTCTCCCGATTGCTTTCAAATTCACCATACCGATGCAGAATTTCACGCTGAATCCGAATCTGGCCTCCGTTTTCCCATCCGATGCTTCGTTTTGGCGCTACACACCAAAACGTCCCAAATTCTAACTCTGTCGTTTTTTCGAAAAATGTTGAAAATTTTTTCTCGCAGATTGACTTGAAACTCACCATACAGATAGAGAATTTCACGCTGATTCCAAATCTGAAATCCGTTTTCCAATCCGATGCTTCGTTTTGAAGCTACAGCCCAAAACGTCCCAAATTCTAACTCTGTCGTTTTTCGCCAATGTCCCAAAATCTTAAATGGCGTCTCACATCTAAACGAAGACAGATATGGAAAACAAACCGTTTGTTTCACTGAATTTGTCTCACTCTTAGCTGTTCAAATGACAAACCTCGTCACCTCGGCAAATATCCTGTCCACTGGAAGCCAAGATCGAAGCTAGCCTCTCCCGAGGGGGGGGTGGGGAAGACGTCAGCGAATAAATTTTTTCTCTTCCGGATTGCTTTCAAATTCACCATACCGATGCAGAATTTCACGCTGAATCCGAATCTGGCCTCCGTTTTCCCATCCGATGCTTCGTTTTGGCGCTACACACCAAAACGTCCCAAATTCTAACTCTGTCGTTTTTTCGAAAAATGTTGAAAATTCTTTCTCTCCGATTGACTTGAAACTCACCATACAGATAGAGAATTTCACGCTGATTCCAAATCTGAAATCCGTTTTCCAATCCGATGCTTCGTTTTGAAGCTACAGCCCAAAACGTCCCAAATTCTAACTCTGTCGTTTTTTTCGACACAATCTCCCAAAAATCTTAAATGGAATACTTTGTTCGTCATCACATCAATCTAAACCGAAGACAGATATGATAACAAGCCGATTCTTTCACGGGAATTTGTCTTCACTCTTAGCTTTCAAACGAGCTATGGCACGACAAAATCCGTCCACTAGAAGCCAAGATCGAATGCTAGGCTCTCCCGTGGGGGGGGAGGTCAGTGAAATTTGATTCCCTCCGATTTGACTATGAAATCATCACCTATGTACACGATGCTAAGAATTTCACGCTGATTCCAAATCTGAAATCCGTTTTCCAATCTGATGCTTCGTTTTGCCGCTACAGCCCAAAACGTCCCAAATTCTAACTCTGTCGTTTTTCGCCAATCTCCCAAAATCTTAAATGGCGTCTCACATCTAAACGAAGACAGATATGAACGAGCCGATTCTTTCAGTGAATTTGTCTCACTCTTAGCTTTCAAACGAGCTATTGCACGACAAAATCCGTCCACTAGAAGCAAAATTGGAAGGTCGGTGCCGAGGGGGGGTGGAAGTCAGACCCGAAGCACCACGGCGGCCGACCACGGACACTCTGTCGTTCCAGAGGGCGGATCGGCCGCGCCGGTCAGAGTGCTCGCCATGTTTTAATTACTACTCTCATATCAATGTCCATCCACAAAGTTTGCAGCGTGTTTTTTCAATTACAAAAAGACTTTTAGCCATCGTAACTTTTTGGCTGTATGCGATGCCAATTACTGCTTCACTATGGTCGAACATCGGTGCTTGCTGGGAGACAATCCCGACGGTGGAACGTTTAATAACTCAAACATTTATCATTCCGCTTTGAAAATGGCATCCTACCCTCCTCCAGGATTTTTTACCCAACATTACCGTCAACCGAAAAACATTCTGAAAACAAAATGCAACATCAGGTTATTGTAGCCGATTGAAGCGTTTACCACTAGCGAGATTTACATGATGAGGACCATATCCAGGAAGGAGTAATGATGCTCGAATCAAGCTAGTCTTCAATTATCGACTCTCCCGTGCATCGCCGAGTTATTGAAAATGCTTTTGGACATCTGTATCATCTCGATGGAGACATTATATAGGCGACCTATGATCTTGCCAGTCGAAAAAGTTTGTTTCTGCTGATAAAAGCACCAATTGTTATTGCACAATTTTTTAAAGAAAACAGATGCTAGTAATCCTCCGGACCCTACCAATATTGCCCATCACCGTATGTTGAACCCCCCCCCCCCCCCCCCCCCCCCCCCCCCCCCCCCCCCCCCCCCCCCCCCCCCCCCCCATGGGAAGAATCTGCTTATTGGGAGATACAATCACAAGGATTATGTAAGAGATATTACCGATTGGCGAATTCTAATTTATTGCCTATTCGATTCGAAACAGATAGGAGTGAGATGAACTCACAACAGGCTATTCGGGAACGCTTTTAGTGATTTTTTACATCTAACCATTGTGCAGTTCCCATGAGCACGGAAAAACTCTATTCGTAAAGGTTTGACGCCAATTAGCGTAGATGATAAAAAGCTTACAGGCCTTCAGTGCACGACAGAAATATATTGATTCTTGTATCTGTTGCACATTGTTTCACTGAATTAAAATTGATGCTTAATGGTAGTCCTACATGTTTTTTTTTTCTATAGAAACAGAATGTTCTTAGTTAAAAAGTTATCGTTTTCTTAGGAATTTATATTCGGGATATTATTCTATTATTTTACAACATTGACGTTCATATTATAAATATCATTATTGAACTGTTTTCATTTTTAGCCTGTTAACGATATATTTAATGTAAAAGCTTTTTTTCGCGAATTTATGTTGTATAAAATTTACGACATAGCCTAGCCTGTCTGTCCTGAATTTTTTAAACTAAATCCGTTAAATAGGCTCCGTGTAATCTTGCTAAGAAAAAACAGAACAAATGGGAAATTGTAAAACAACTAGGTACTTATTCTAATCTTTCTAGGTTCTATATAACTTTGTACTTATTCCTTGATAGGCATTAACGAAGCCCACTAAAGATTTAGAGAAATTCAAAGTAGACGAAATATATTATGAAACTTATATACTTGTAGGTCAAGTCATAACATGTTGACTAAATAAGCCATATAGGTGCTTCCTGTTGTATTTCTCGATAGGATTACCGCAGTTATGTAATTTTTATTATTTTACTTTCTTTAAAAATGTATTATATATGTTTGATTAACATTATTTCAATAAACTTAAACCCGAAAAATCGAATAAAAAACCAAAGTAGATAAAAAACAATGAACACGAATGTCTTTCAAGAATATATATTTTAATCAAAATACAATTGTAATATTCTTAATTGTATAATTTTCTCATAATTCCATAAATAATGATAACATAAAAACTGAAATACCATCCAAGACAAATAGTCGCAATCTTACTATTTAGTCCTACTATTATTAACGTAACACAATATCGATCACGTGTTATCCGTGTGATTCAAAGAAAAAAGATTCAAGCAATCACTAGGAATATGCACAATTTGGTATCATGACTTGAGACAATTCTCGCATAAAGGTTCACTTAATTTTCATTCGGAGCTAATGCTTGCTTATTTGGCAGAGGAGTCCTTTTAGTTCCATAGCTTCTACTGTTCGATCCGAAACAATCATTCACCATCTTTAGATTGAGGATTATGAATAGTTTTGATTGTAGCCATAAATCTCTTATCGTCAGTTTGAGTTTCACTGTATTATCGCTTCAATCTTGATAGGATGGACCTGACAAAATGTTCTGTAGAAGGAGATTCCAACTCAATATTTCGAATTTTCTTTGTCATCGATTTGTGACAATGTTTCAATGGTGGCATACTGGAACGATAATGTTTGAAAACGTTTTTCAGATGGTCGAATTCGTATGCACTGAGAAATATCTAGAATATCGTAATGTGAATCCATTTTGACTGTGATGTAGCAGCACTACCGCTGGTAGTTTTGCGCCAATTTCGTTTCGTGGATTTGAGACGTAAGTATCGCGTTATAAATTTTTCCATTATTTTCTTCGCTTGTATCGACTGGTACGTTCAATTTCACCTAGCAGTTTTCTCTCCAGGAGTTATCTTTTGCAAAATTGATTCTTATAATCAGAATCAGATGGATCATACCAAATGTGGTTTGCTCCCGTACAAAACTCTCCACCAAAGTTTCTGTTTCTATTTGTTCTGCTTCGTTCTTCTCCACATCAACGCTCCGTATACCCCCTCGATGATGCATTTAAATGAATGAAAATAAACTGATGTGGGATTCCCTGAGGATTATTAATAGAAGAATTGGTCGGATTCGACAGGCATCGTGAATTTCATTGTTTCGCATTTGTTCGCTTCGCAAATGAAGATAGATTGCGACTTGCCACATTCAATTGAAGCGGCGTCACGGCCCACAGAAGGGAGAGGCGATAAGAGCGATTTTTAGCGCGAATTCTAATGGAAAATCTCATTTTTTGATACAAGGCGAAGCGAAAACGCGAAGCGAAGGGAAAGCAGATGGCATGGAGTAATTGACCAATCAGCATACCCTATTGCTAATCTGTCGTGTTAGGTAACGAATTTAATGGAAACCGGCCTTAACTGGTAACATGATTTGCGGGACTAATTGCCAGGTTTAGAGCTTACTTTGACCTTTTAATCAGAGCAACCCACCCTTTTAAAGTTAAAATGCAAAGTTGTAATAGATGTGCCCTGATATTAATTGTCACATCAATTGTTTAAACACAGAAACGACCACATTTCTTTTATATCAGTACTAGACTGCACTTACACTTAACAAAGCGCTGGAAAACTGTTCAAAAGATGGTCCATACGTAGATTATACAAAGGAATCCCGTAAATTTTATCGATCTAGGAAGATATTTTAGAAACTTGATAGAAAATTAGACATAATTTTGAGCAGTATTTCAACTAATTCATACTTCAATCGCATGAGCAATACTGATCATATGCCAGAGCTAATGATTACACAGAATTTTCCAGCCGATTTCATACGGTCAGTGACAGAGTTGTACCTGGTCATGTCCTTTCAATGTCCTAGTCATGTTCCTTTTTCATGAAACTCAACGAGCCAAAAATAGTATTAAATGAGCAATCAATGACCTATAAATGCATTGTAATGTAATGCAATGTAATGTGTGAAGCGTATGAAATATTGCATCATCTCATGAAATCAGCTGCATAAATAATTATATTGGGCCTTGCATACAAACATAACTTTTTATGCTAGATCAGTCAAATATAAATACAGTTGACATAACTTTTGATTATCTTATCCGGATATACGGATACATTGGAAACTTATCACAAATTACATCTGTATAAATTTAATAAATCTATTAGTTTTTCTTCAACATGATATAGAGCTACATAGTTTTGTAGGTGCCCAAACTCACTTAGGTCGATATTTTTGCTTGTTTTCTATGTCAGTTTCTATATTGTATGTCTTCAAAAAGAGACAGTGTAATAATTATTAGAACTACGCCATGCTTAAAGGAATACAAAGAATCCTGAAATAAGCAACAAAGAAGCTGACAGGGCTTTGGAAAGTGAATATATTGCTGCGCAAACAGCATAATAACTCCCAAAAAGTTGCAGCATTGCACTTTGTAATCTTAAGCCTGTGGCCCATAATCAAATGCTTTTTATCAATCAAGATTGCTCACGGATGAAAAACATAATAAAGTTTTAGTAGCGTCTAACAAACGTTAGCCAAACTTTTATATTCGATCCATATAGCAATTTCAAAATCCAGATCATGCAATTTACATTAACATGATCAAATGAAATTACCATTTCGGTATGAGTCTACAGTCAGGATCAAACAGTCTGTCAGTTGCTGGAACCGACAAGCATGCTACTTTTAGATTACTTTTAATGTTTTTAATTGTTGTTTTCTTTGTAAGCCGCAATTGATTCAAATACCATTTTGAAATATTTTAAGCAAGAACTTTTTTGAAATTACATGCTTGAGAGAGCAGACACAATTAAATAACATACGCATTTTTCAACAGCTCTATTAAAGTCGGAATCCATAATGTTTTAGCAATATTTCTATTTCTCATGTTTGACTCTTACATGAGACTTTTTCAGCTCACATTTCTTAGTGTAATGCATTTATAAGCGAAGTGTGCTACCCATTATTCTACATGATCACGATCAATTCCTGCTAAATTCATCTTCCAATATTGAATTCATGAATAAAATTATAAAAAATCAAGTTTCGAAGCACTTACGATGCATTATGGACGGAAGCTATGGGACTTCCTAACAGTTGTTCGGTCGTGCAGTAACATAGGTGTGGCTTCGCGGCTATTAGGGATATTTGACCCTGGGTGCAAAAGGAAAGTTTAACTTTATAGTATCAACTTTCTCCGAGAATATTTGGAATCAAATATTCATCCCATTTTTGTTTCAATATGATTGACTGCATACCTTCCGTGCATTATATCCTTTGTACGCAAAAACAGAAACAGATGAAAATTTATGAGCTTGCCGGGTTTGACATTGTATGATATAGCTTGAAAACATTTAGCTTAGGGTTGCCACATCCGCCGGAATTGACCCAACTGGCCAATGCATCTCGCTGTTATTTTGGAGAAAATAATGAGGACGAATTTAACGAAGAAATAAAAACACATCAAAATACAACAAGAATCTTAAAATGCTTTAAAATTAATTTTGTAATTAGCTTTTATTGCATAGCATATGTCGCTTTGTGGAATTTGTATATAACTTTTTGAAGCATTTCTGCATTCAACAGAATACTTCAAATCGTGTACATTCGCTATCTATGCTATATATAAAACCCGGAGAGAATTTTATTCATCGAGATCTGGCTTGGCACGTTAACGCTGCATGTCACAATGCAACTCTAATGCAGCATTGCCAATACTTATTATGCATTGCATCTGTTCAAGCGGCTCAGTTACTTGTTTTCGATGAACAATGGATTCGCGAACAGAATTTTCAATAAATTCATGTATTATATCTGAATTCGCTTTAACAAGAAGAATCCTTGTAAAATGTCATGGCATGACTGCATATTATAATGGAGATTTCAATTAGTTCTTGTTAGATCTTTGGTTATGCATCTTGTGGCTGATCCAAACGGCTTATTTATTAGGCTAGTTAACACACTCGAAGTCCCATTAAAGCGCTGGAATAATTTTAGTAGTAATTGTATTGTTAAGGCTTTCCTGGCAAAGCAAAGAAGAAACTGTGCGGCACGTTTTGGGGGTAAGAGGTAATTGCAGCTAGGCCCACAGCTTGTCGTGGCTCCATGTCAGTAACTCTGTAGTCCATTACTTTACAACTTCAAAATGCGTCCACCATAGATAGCTAAATCAAAGTTTCTTTTTGATTACAATGTTATGAAACATGTTGCTACATTTCTCGTTCAGAAATGCCTTCACAATTGTCTGCCAGACTGTGCACTGCAAAGCGGGAAGTCGTGAATGCTGCAGCCATCGCGCAGAGCATGGAAATTCGATTTTTCTTCTGTTCAAGCAAGTGACGCGGAGTTTCTTTGTGAGAATTTCATGCAGATTGGTTTTAAGACTACATCTGGAAAACCCTGTGCTTTTAAAAGTGCTGTCGAATGGGGGCTAAGTGGACAGATCTTTGCCTGTTTAGTGTATCCCTTACGAACTGGCAAACAATATATCGGCAACGTGTTATTTACAAAGACCTTATAACTAACAGTGTCCGGAAAAACATATATGCTTTCTTTTTGATGACGAAGGCAGGCAAATAGTGGAGAAAAATTTCAAACACAGCAATAACAGACAGTGCAAAATATGGCGATTTCTATTAGGTTAAATGTCATCTACCGGCCGCATAATGCAAAAGCATTCATACTCAAATTCTGCAACAAACATTTGTAGGTCTATGTGAATAGGCAGCACCCCAGCTATGTGGCTCCATGCATATCTAGAGGTATGAATTGTCCTTCAGACAAATATGAAAACGCTTGGGTTAGACAACGTATATAAATATCAAATTAATATAGAATAATTACACATTTAATTCAATCTCCATTTGTAACCTATTATAATAATCTTATTAAGTCTACACTCTACATGGGCTAGGCGGATTATAGGCTATACTGTACAATAGTGGCGTTGTCATAAATCATTTTTGATGACTGAATAAAGAGTAATGGCGTGCAGAACGATCTCATGTATAATAAGCATGGAGTCGCCACTGATTAAATCAGAGTAAATTTGCTATAAGCATAAAAGAACACTGAACCAGTATTTTTACAGGTATTTATCTAAAAGATAACCTCTTAATAGCTTTCTTATTCCGTAGGCTCCATAAATCTCTCTTTATATCTACATCTTTGAATAGAGCAGAATAAGCAAGATGCAGAGTAATAATGTTGACGCGCTTGTCTCATGCGACGGTTATATTATTTTTCATTGACGAAACAGCCTCAAAGGTTTTTGAAATTTCATATGTAACAAATTCAACAAGATCGTTGATTTTACCATGACTTCACAACGGTGCATGCAGAAGAAAATGGAAACAACATTAATGTTTTATCAATGCTCACTGAACTTCATGATAACTGCTATAGCTTTCGAAAGAATGGTCTCAAAATTAATCACTTCAAGGTATTTTTACACAGATGGCCGAAGAAAAGTGGATCATGGGCATTGCGTGACGCTGTGTCTATCTTGCGCTTTGGCGATCTTCGGGTACCTGAGATTAGTGTAGTGGTGATTGGCATGATGTGTACAAGAGGTAAAAGCCCAAGATTGGAAAAAGGAGTCAATTCAGCATGCTTATCTGCTCCATGGTTTTTCACTTATATTACTAATTTTGAAATTTTGCTAACTTTGGAAAATAAATTTCCAAGCTGATTGTGAATTGTGAATGCCGAAACAGTTACATGTGTACTAAGAAGTCACAACAAAGCACCAAAAAAAAAAAATTTAGTCGTTTGATTTATGCATAGAATGAATTTGCATATGGATTGTGGAAATATTTTCTCTTTCAAATGAGACCGTTGCTGTGCATCTCTGAAAATTGATGGAGATAAATTGAGATCGGAGTTACTTTTGTCCTTTCACCAATGATTTTTTTAATTCTTTGGACATGGTCTAGCTGTCTCTCCCACTCTTGTTTTTCGATCCTTATGTCATAGAGATGATGATTATGAAGTTGCTTCATACAGTCTAATGCTGATTGAATAGTGCAGTGTCCATTGAAAATCTATACTTATCAGTGAAAGCTATTAAATTACATGAAATTTCACTAATGAGGTATTTACATATATTAAATTATATTAAATTGCATGATTTATTTAAGAAAGGAACCCTTCAACACGTTTTTTCTTGAGCATAAAGATTAATTCTGTGTTGGACTAAACATGTGGGTCTTTATCAACTGTTCAGTTACTTTCCTTGGGTTATTCTATGTACATCTATTCAAAAATTATGGCAAGGGCAATAGTGGAACTATAGTAGACAGAGTAATCGACTAAAAAGATTGTCATCAGTATTTTTGCGGATGAATTACGCTCCTGCGATTCTAAAAAATACAATATGATCATTTCTAAAAAAGCTAAATTTTTTCAATTCATTCCTGCATTTATATACTAGCGACTTGGAATCTCAGGACTTCAATATATAAGTAGTATGAAACGTCTAGCATATCGAAAATAGTGATATAATTGCAAGAAGCTTAATTAAACGGAAATAAAGTTGATTGCAATTGGCGGACTATGAAAGAGAATTTCATGAACAGTATTTTAATGCAAATCTTCATGCCAAAATTGTAGATCATATTCTGCTTCTTGGTTTCATTTCAAGTTTGCCAACACTCGAACATCTGATTCATTCCACTAGGTTGACATGCCACGCTCAATTACGCGTAATTCACGCGTAAACCAACGCGTACTTCACACATGACCCTAATACATCCGTTGCTATTGCCTGGACTTTTCTGCAACATCTGTTATATAAGTTAGTATAGTTGGCAATCCTGTTATATAGACTTTGACGTCTCAGTGTGTCTGCATGTATCAGAGGCTAAACAATGTGATAGGACCTCAATTTCATGCTTCAGGGAAGACAAGAACATGCTTAGCGGGTTCATCCGTGGTTCAAGCGGCAGCGCGAAGTAACTACTGAAGTAACCTACTGATTACTCGTGGAAATAACATTAATATACAACTACTAGCAGTGCAAGCGGTACGGCCAGCAGTCTGTTTTCGGCAGGGCCAAGGCAGAGCCAAATAGATTCGTGGCAGGGCCGCATAAATGTATGCCAAGGTCATTTCAAACAATGTTGAAAAGTACATTTTTGGGGTCCCTACAGATATAATGAGAACAGTAAGTCACCAATAGGCCTGTATTATGTGGCCCTATCACTATGCGAAACGGTGGTAGCAAAATTTACTGATGCTTAGCCAATTATGCCAATTCGTGCTTATATTCTGATGACATGAGGCTGATTTCTACTTCTATACAGCGGCGTCCTATAATTCATATCCCGCAATCCTCACCATCATTTACATATGATAAGTACGGAGATAAGCCAACCTCGAATTATGTATAGGTTCCATATTTAGAGGATTATTTTTTTCATTGAGGCAATTATTTCATTAAACCATTTGAAGAAAAACAAAAAAGTACAATAAATTCTTTTAATAGCAGTATTTGTGAAAGAAAAAGTCATGAAAATCTGAAACTAATCGCTCCAGATAAACGGGAACATAAAAAATCACAAAGCGCATGGTAAAACACAGGATATATCGTACAATCAGATAAAACAAGATTGTGTGTACGCGTATTAAATCTCAAAAACCTAAAAAAACAAAAATGGTAGACCGAATTGGAGAAAATAATTACCCCCAAAAAATTGTATACCGGATTGGGAGACAATAACATGAGGTGGGCATCCCTCTGTTTCATGAATATCTTTTGCCTGAGAACTGAAGAGATACACTCATGCAATTTAATACTCATGACACTTCACGCTCATTTTATAATGATCAGTTTCTGGGGAACATAGTCAACTTAAAACTGTTGGGACAATAAAACATCAAATTCAACGAGTTTGTTAAGATATGATACACTAAGATGTGCATGAATTCAGAGGGATGCTTGAGAAATACAAAGAAGGTATAAATCCTCTTTAGCTGCCACGCAAGCAATCAATAATTTTTGGGCGTCAACTCTATCAGGGGACCTGTAAATGTCTTTGTAAAAGATACTTGTATAAAAAAATTAATGAAGCATAATGCGACAGTTTGGATATAGTGAACCGAATTGGTCAACAACAATGTCAAGATCGATCATTTTCGCTCTCGATTTGTGAGCAGCAATAATTATGATGTCGGACAACCTTTCAGTTGACATGGTTGTCCGGAGGTAAGACTTACCAATCTCAATTTGCTGAAGCTCCGCTCGGCTTCTGCAGACGCTACAGGGATAGAGGCTGCAATTTTGAAGCAACCTCATTGTCTCGAAGAACGCATCTGCGTACCTATCAACAAAAGTCAGCGTCTCCAAGATTGTCAATGGACTGAATTTTGAAATCTCTTTTTTGCGAGATATGATGCTCTTTAGTTGAAGCAACTCGACTTTCAGAAGCTCCAAGTTTGATTCGTAATGCTTCGCTAAAGGAGATAACGACTCAAAGTCCAGAAATTATCACTGACTGGACACAGGGCTTTTATTCCCATGAGGACATTCATATTGTCAGGAGAAAATCGCATTTTCAATTCAGCAATGGCGGTGTCAATGATTGGGAAGTAAATGCGTATCGCATGATTTGTGGCATTCGTGGGTTGATCTGACTGAAATTCGTGCACATGCTCATTGTCTTGGGTATGGATTTATCGGTCACGACCATGTTTTTCAGCTTTTCTGGCATTGGCCTTTTCCGCTTCGCAGGGACACTGGCGGTGTTGAGCCCGACTATCTCGTTCTTGGAACATATTTCATTTGCAGCTTCAATGAAAGAATCGCACTGTTCCTCACTGCGCATTTCTGTTAATTCGATTCAAGAACTTTGATGAGATCAATAGCCGCATCCATTGATATCGAGCGACTTTGAAGGCTGTCTGATACTTCGACAAATGGACCAACAACTGGCGAAAAACCAACAAGCAAAATACAAATTTGAAATCGATCAGCGCATGAATCGCTTTCGCATCACAGGCTCGATCACTGTGTGAATTCGTTTGAGATATTTTCCAGAAGTTTGATCAAACACGAAAAACGTTGGTACACAGCATTGCAAGCAGCAACCTGTGAAGCCCATCTTGTATCAGAAGAGACTTCAACTCGATCGTCTTTCAGTGGAAAAAATCACCTCTTGAAGATCAAGCCACGCAGAATGCACATAAGATCCACTGATGAAGTTGTGAATGAATGCGACGTAATGTTGCGAATAAATGGTGGCCTGTCCTGCTTCACGGACAGCTTGCAACAATCCACCACTACAAGATTCAAGCGATGCGCATAACAATGAATGTATATTGCCCATTTTGACACTTCACGAATTCTGGCCTGGACACCATTGATATGACCGCTAATTACGGCAGCGCCATCATTGATTGAGCGATACAATTTTGAATTGGCAATCCAAATTCGGAAAATCTTTTCCAGAATGTAATTTGTGAGAGATGATGCAGTAAGTGAAGGTCGCTTCCACAAATCCAATGAATTCTTCATGACATTCGCCTTCGAAAATGTATCTCACGCAAATCGACAGTTGCTCTTTTTTTGAGAGATCCTTCGATTCGTCACAAATTATGCTGAAAAATTTTGCTTCAAGTACTTCATCTCTGATCTGATCAGAAATAATACTGCTCATAATTGAAATTATAGCATTTTGGATGCTTGAATGTGTGTATTTGGCATTTTCGGCACCATTCAATCTTTCCTCTATGACAGGATCGTGTTCTGCGACAATTCTCAAAATTTCAAGGAAATTTCCCTTATTATGGGAGACTTCAGTTTCAGCAGTACCTCTTTGAGAAATATTTTGTATGCAGGTCAAACGCAGCACTTTTGCAACAGTCTTCAAATAATGCCGGTTTCGGTTAATCTGTGTGACGTGAGCTGCATCAAGGAGAGTGGTGACCGATTTATTTTCCTTTGTCATGGCCTTGTAATTTTCGAACATTTCCACCGATTTTAGATGGCAATCAGAGCTTGCGTGCTTTAACAGGGCATTTGTCTTTGGATTTTGACCAGTAGCCCGATTCCACGCCCGAAACCCATCCGAAACAAATGTTTCATTTTCACCAGCAACGTGGAAATTGTCGACATACGAAACAGAAGACCGCGTCAGCAGACTCAGAATACTCCAGCCACGAATGTCTTTTAAACCACGCTGAATTGAAATGGCGATGTCTGTTGCCCATGTGACGCAATGGATATTGCTGAAGAATAGGTTGTTTAGGTGTTTCAGATGGCAATCGAGACAAGTCTTTTGGACCTACATGTTCCTTAGGTGAAATAGTTTTTGGTAGGCCTGTCACCTTTTCACCTAGAATTTCATTGTCAGGCACATCTTCAGCTGTGTCTGAGTCTGAATCGTTATCACTGTCACTTTCTGAAGAAGTTGGTGACGTTGTGTGTGTCACATTCACATCACAGGTATGTTGTTGCGCTTCTTTGTCACCGGTTATTTTTTTTATCATCGCTTGTGTTCGGGAGGCGCGCGTTGGTAGATTGACGCAACCACGACGAAAGCATTCTCCTAAAAAAAAGAATGAAGTTTTCATCGCCGTCACCGATATGTAAGATATAAATAAGAATACTGACACAGAAGAATGTTAAAAAAGTAATGATATACATCGGCGCTTATACAGTAAACAATGGCACAGTGGAATGGCTACTTGTTTACGGTCTGTATTGATTCATTGATTGGTTGATTGTACATAAGGAAATATACATGTTAAATATTATACACTCTTCAATAATACTAGGGCTCGCAGGACGTTTCGTATTCGCAATTTTTGCACGCAGTCATACCTGTAAATTACGGGTATGGGGTGCTTTCAGATATTAAAGCAAACAGCTTGTCTCTAAAAAATATACTTTTAGACGAAAAACTGTTTGCGTCAATAAGAAACTAATTCTGAAGCCATCCCTAGATATGTAAGTGAGTTGTTTATGCTCGCACGAACCCCCACCCCTATCCCCCCCGCACAGCTAACGCCATAAATTGCAAAGGTTACTGATGGAATAATAAGATACATGTATAATGAGTATAAAATGAATATAAAATGAGTATAAATACAACAGTAAGTGACTAGGATAGTAACTTGTCTTTTGAAAGTCATACTGAGTTGGAAGCTGATTCCACCACATATGCGATCAAATAAACTCCGTGAGCGATCTTGGGTGCGAGTGCGTTCAGTAATACTCGTAACGCGATAACATCGCGGTGTACGTCACTGAATTGGCTCTTGCAAAGACTTTCAGCCTGGAAAGACTCGTTGAGCGAAGAGAAGTACATGTATTTGCAAAAGAGATTGAGGGAAGCCACATCTCGTTCTGACAGATAATGAGTAGTTTGTTAGTTTGCGACTCTCTCATCAGGTGCTTAAAAAGTGCTTAGAGGCATTCTGTACATACGATTTCCCCGTCAAGTTTTGGATTTCGGTCGTTGAGTTTATGTAGATAATACCGCGAAGACTTTGTTTAGAGCATCACATCATGAGCTTTAATTGAGTTGTAGAATTCGTCTGACAGGATTCTTTAGCAAAACTTTCCAAATGCTGATATGGTCTTGGTCTTGAACATTTTTATGTTTCATTTTTCACTTTTATGATAGACTCTTTTTAGATGGTTTGTAATGTTGACAGTCAAGTTTCCGGTAGTTCATTACTGTACTACTTAAAGTAGCTTAATCACAGGTGTTATATACATACGGTAGTTTGTCATTTCAACGAAAGTGAAGGATATGCACTAAAGAGTAGGTTCTATCATTTTATGAAAAAGTTACATTTAGCGTCCACTGGAGCATTGTGGCAGGTGTCACAAGTCACAACTTAAGGTTTGAAGACCTGCAAGAAATTCGATAAAATACCTGTCACGGTAGTCGTACATTTTCTTTGTTCGCGTCCTTGCGTGGGTGGAGCATTTTTGTAATTTACCTGGCTACGCATGAAAACAGAAAGATGGTCGCTTTTCCTGAGTTAGGCATCGCAACTAGTCGCAAACTAATGAAATGCTTCACAGATTGATTGGCCGATGCAGAATTGGTTATACTTGTAGGCCTATTACTGGTTTGAAATGTCAAACCAAAACAAAATCACAAAATAATCAATAATGCCTTGGCGCCCCTTTTAAGTTGGCCCTCCTGTGCCCCTTTCCAATTCTAAATTTTAACTACGCGCCTGAATAGGACTATTAGACTAAGCATGCATCAAAAATTTCCAAAATGACTGTCTAGTCGAACCGAAATATTTATAGAAGCAGCGTCTGAATATGCATAACGTGGATTTTGACACTCTTGATACTGAATTGTGTAGAAGAGGCAAAATTTACATCGGCTTCTAGCGGCCACATTGCTAGAATCGTCCATATCCGCGTCTGTAACCTTGCGTCCTCTCACTTGTAAACCAGTGACATGATTTCACAGTCTCTGATAGTGTACCAACTCTTCCATTCAGGGCAATTGATAGCCAAACATTTTCGTCTCACATAACTACCTACCAGTCCTTCATTTTACAGAATTTGACTGTTAGACTTTCTGTGGCACCTAAGTGGCTGAGGCGCTGTCCAATCACATACCTTCCTTAACACTGCACTGTCAGTGACATCTGTTTCTTCCATTTATTCAATGTTACTGTTTTGTGCCAAGAATTTATTAAACTTTTAGGCCTAACAGTCTTCGTTCTATCCACCCTGATCTAGAAGAGAAATGGTGCCATTTTCTTTGAAAGTAGAATTTGCTATTTGATTATTTAGCTGGTCACTATCTTCTTTCAGTCGAGAATGAAAAACACTGGAACAGTTGAAAGCTACGGACCATTGATAACCCCATTAGGAAATGGTTTGCAGGTCTGTCTATCCTTGAGAAAAGAAACAACCAGCCTGCAACGTTGCCTGGTTGTATTTTCGTCAAAATATCTTTGTGTCAGACTTATTTGAAAAACTAGAAATTAAATATCCTGATCAACTGAGCGAGTCTCACCTCGCATATCTCGCACCCGGATGATGTGCTCTGTCACATAAAAATAAGATCGCCAGTATAATGAGAATGCCGAATGCTGCCGTACTGCAGGTGTTGTGAGAGAAGTGTTTTTGAAGCTGAGTGTTTAATACATTAGGCCTAATTAAAATCAATCAATATAAGCATATATATAGCATTTTCAAGTTACACAACGTAAGTAACGCTTCAAATTTGGTTACCATACTTCAAATGTAGAATTAAAAGTAGGCCTATTATCTTACAACATAAAAATCTAAAGGATAGACCCTATGCGTTAATGATACGACCTTTTAAAAAGGTTGCTGTAACATAATGCGTATTTCGCAATACTATTAACTACTATTGTAAAATTGGAAATACTTCCTTGATTCTGAAGTCTGGTCAATCTGGACGTCCGCATGAAATCCGGACTGTCGGCAGCCCTGTGCCAAAAAGTGAAATAAATAAGATTTTGGCCGTATTGGCCCTCCGATAAATATAGCGTATTAATTGTCCTAATTTTCTTTAAAATTGTAATTACGAATTCAGTTTATAGTTATAGAGTTTATTTTATTTGCATAAATTAGGTATTGGTGAATGATTAGCCTAATAAGAGTGCAAGATGATAAGAGTGTAAAACAATTTGAAAAAAAATATCACAGCTGATTGTCAAGGTCATGGACATCCAATTTAGATTGTCCGTTTTTAAACAAACCGATAAAAATAATTGGTTTGTCAATGGAGTGAGAACAGCCGTCGTTACAACAAATACGTGTCAAATATTTCATCTGTATTCTCTGCAAAACAACCATACCAAATAAGAATAATACAAAAAAATGAATAAAATATTGCTACACTGTTAATTTACGAAATGTTCAAAATTCTCTCAAAAAGTTGGCAGGGCCACAGGCAAGGCCAGATGAAATTTGGCAGGGCCGCGGCCCTGCCTGGCCCGCCCCTGCCGTCGCCCCTGACTACTAGCTAGTAATTGCGCATCTCAAATTTTTTGCCCCGAGTATGACTACGCATAAAATAAGGAGGTTTAATGTTAAATGATGAGAGCTGGACAGGCTTGCCGTGGGAGTGGGATTTCCAATCGATATTCCCTTTCTATGAGAATTCCCTTAAAATTGTGAAAGACTCAAGAAGAATTGAACATAGTTATGTAAAAATAATGTAGACTCTCTCTTTAATTTTACAAGAGTTAAAAACAATATTTAACCCATTTAGCGCAAGTGTAACGTTTTCGTTACAGCACTTTTCGGAGTCTGCTGTCTTCTCCAGCTTCCGACATATGAAACAATATTTTGATTACCATGCATTATTTATCACATATTTTCAGGTAGACAATCGCCAATTCAAAATTCATCACTTTTTAGTGCCTATATTTTATCACGAAATTAGACAAAAAATGGGCTTAAAATCTGCTAATATACTGAAAGGCTCAGTGTATGAACGTCCACATGTAATTTACTGTCAATGTCATTTGCGTGATCTCATTATCCATCAGATACCGAAAATAGCAATCAATACTTGCTCGGATATTCATTCATGACATGGCACGTAATTTTTTTGAACCGTAACTTTTTAGTTACACTGGCGTAATATGATATACAAATGTTAAATACAGCAACAATATAAATGAAGTAAATGGTGGTGAATACTATCAATTTTCTTTAAAACTAATGTTTGTTGAATACTGAAAACGAACAATTTCATTGGAATATTGCATTCTTAGTGTATTCTATGAGTCTGTAATGCTTGTTGCTATTTATAGTCTATGGCTTTCCCGTCACAAAACCAACCGAAGTCAATTGCCGTAGTAATTTCCTCAACATTAGACTTGTTAGCTCATGTACAGAAGCAAGTCAAAGAGAGATCAAATCTCAAGTATTTCCTCTTATAGCTTAATCATAAACATTGCAGGGTGCCAGTTCGCCTGGTCATAGAATATAAAGATGTCCTCCGACTCGAGCAATTTCAATACAAAACTTCTTTGGCTGTAGACGATACGTCTCTCCCTACAAGGGCACGCCAGAGGCTCGAGATGGCCAAAACTGGTTTAAAATATCTATAACAGCTTAGCTTGATTATATCAACCTGTGTAGCTATCTGAAGACAATTCCCAAGCTGTTGATAACTATGGATAAAGAAGTTACTGAAATATGCAATAGGCCTAATGCCGACGATCACGGTATATGAATGTTGCCACAAAACCTCCATAAGTAAATGCTTCATCAGAGTTTTGAGACGATGATGAGTTTATGTGTCTAAGAGGTAAGTCTCTCAAACGATGTCTCAGAGGTTAGTGACATCGTAAGGCAGTGTGATATTGCAACGAAAGATGATTTGAATGATCATTTCAGTAAACAGAAAAAGCAGTCAACATAATGGCAAAAAAAAAATCGGTAATTTCCATCTTCGTAGATAGGACAAACATTCTCTGGATGCATTTCAAAGCAAGAATATGAGATGCTTGATACGCATGCTGATGGTCTTATCGACCTCAGTGGCAGAAACCAGTGACTACCCGGGACAAAGGAGTTGTTTAGGCCTACATAATACTAAACAATCTCAAATGCGTTCATTTCTTGATGTTCTTTATTTATGTGGACATTGCGAATGACCGAGGCGTCTCCAACTCTACCATGAATTTTGAATTTGGAGTCGATGAAGAAAGAGAATCAATTTCTCAACATGAATTTCGAAATATAAAAACTTGTTCTCATTTCAATGATAACGACTTCACAGCAAACAGCAACGACAAGTAGCATAAAGCAGGCCTTTGATTAAATTTGCTAATTTACAGTTTCGACAAATGCCTCTGAAATATGATGGAGAGCTTTCATGCTGAAGCTATGACTCATTGCTTCGGCAGGAGTTGCTTGAAGCAATTCATAAGCTGCATTTGAAAAAAAGCATGATTTTGTATATTTTGACATCATATGAGGCCATCGTAACGAAATCGTCACGGCCTTAATTTCTAAGATAGGGTTATTGTAATGAACTGGTCATCATATATTATTCTTAATTATAACATTCTGAAATACTTGCCACCGTTTTTATAGAAAATTTGCCGATATTTACATAGGCGGCTTTAAATGAGTTGAAATAGTTTTTGTCTTGGACGTTTCGAGTGCCGACCCTTTATCAACGACAAACTTAACGAGAATTGAACAATATATTCGCTGAGCAAAGAAATGTTCACCAGCGGAAGCTCATCCTTCGACGAGTGCAGTCATACATCAGCGATAATGACTTTATTTCCATCTATAATGCCTTGGTGCGCTCGCTCATGGAGTATTCCTGTCCTGTCTTTTTGGGTCTGTCTTCCACTGATTCTTTTTTGCTTGAAAAAATTCAAACCCGATGCCTTAGAATTAATGACAAAGAAATCAAATTGGCAAGTATTTGTGAAAGAAGATGGATCCAGGCCAGAAAACTCTTTAAAGAGATCGAGGGACTTCACATCATGAGTCGCAGATCTGAGTCCTTCATGCTTACATGTACCTAGTGGACGCATATTAGTTTTTGCTGCACTAATACACTATACATTTTTTCCAAGGATGTGTGTGATTTTATCTGCCTGTACGCCTCAATAAACTGCTTTATGACTGATTTCAAACAGTTATCTTCTTCATTATCAGAAGTTACTTTGCTGTTAAGTTTTATGTTGAAACAATATATATTGTAATTTTCGATTTCCATTTCAAGAATCAATAAACATATCTCTCTCTTTTAGTAGTTCTGTGGAACGTTTTCATAGCGCCTAGATATCATGCTAATATGAGCATTCAGTTCTAAAAAAGATTTTGGCATGAAATTATTGTAATCAATACATTCACATTATTTTTATCTTCACCAACGCGTTGCATTAATTGTGTCAAAGCGATCGAGCAATAAAAATTATCAAAGTATACTCTTCGAATGTAGGATTGTTGCTAACGAAGCAATACTAAATTTCTCGCCTTGATTTGGAGTGAGACTGTGCGATTTACTGTACGTGGCAGATAAAATGAAAATACCAGTTTGAAATTCTGTGTTTGATCCTCGCACATGCATGCAGTCTATTTTCAAGCACGAGTGGGTGCACTTATGCCTATTGCATAGACCAGTTTCCATTCAGATTGACTAGACATCATAGTCGTACGAACAATGTGCTAAAATGTATATTGTAATTACATCAGACTGCACCACACTAACCCGTTTGCAATCCCTTTAGGCTAACAGTGTTGCCATCCACTCATCGGTTATAGGTACATGTATATTTCCTGTTGGGAGGTATCTGTAGTAGAACCATCATGTTTATAGCCTATTAGGAGTGATGCATCGATATTTTTTTTAATATTTTGGTAATTAGTGCTATTAGTTGTGAGCAGATTGTACCCATAAAAGGGCGCGCATGTTATGATACCTAACAAGGAAGCTAGCTTAGATAACCTGCATATATTGACTTTTTGTTAATTCACTTTCTGATTTTGCGAGGGATGTTTGCATTCTTGACAACATACATACACTACTCGTACAGCTGCTAGATAAGTGGTGCTTAAAGAATAATTGGCGCTATTGTAAAATGAACGATAAACGATATTTAATGTTCACACGTAGCCTAAGTGAAGAGCAAAGCTATTCATCCAACGTTTTTGTATAGACATAAACTGAGGAAAAAACTAGAAAAACCTAAACAGCATTGATCTTGTTGGTGAAAACCATGAGGAAAATGCGACAAAATTTCAAGCACAGCGATGACAGACAACATAAATTATAACCCTTTGAATTCACGCTACTGACATCTGATTCAAGTTGCTCAAATTGCGCAGATTCTTGCATGACATTGATAGGAAACACATTCAACAACATGAGTCACATATATACGAAGCTTTGTGCTGATTTTCTGTTGGCGGGCGCGATTACGAATTGTGCGATTCTTCGCATGATTAATCGAAAATAGCGCAATTCTGAATATTCGAGACCCTTTCAAATTCAGTTATTAGAAGCGCACAATAGCCTACATGCAGATTGCATCACTTTTAGCTTCTTTTAGTCTCTGGACCATTAGTTTCATTATGGGTTTGATGATTTGAATTTAATTTCATGCTGGGACACAGTCTATATTTAGCTATAAAAATTGTGACTGTCTTATTGATGAATGCGATACTTAAAAAGAATCTGCTTCAGATCGATTATTATGTAGTAGACGTAGTTTATTGTGAAGCATCTAATAATACTTTTATTTTCCTGATTTTGATTATTTCGCTGTTTATCAATCATATTTCATCGAATATAATTTTTATTAACAACAATGAAATTAAATAAACGATAGATTAAATTGCCATGCAAAAGATTTGCGGCTGGTAGGATTCGAACCTACGACCAAGGTTAACTAGACTTGTGCTCTAACCATCTGAGCTACGAGCCACTTACGCGACTCTGTCAATTGGCAGGGTCAAATCCTCACCACCACACATCAGTTGTCAAGGCAATAATAATTATACCAATACAATAACAAATACAATAATGATTTATGCATTTATTCCATCAATCTTGTAATAAGCATAATTATGCATAGTTACAAATGAGAGAACTGTAGCCATGACCGACTGACTACAAAAACATGGAGCCACTATGGATGACATCAAAGCTAAGATCAAACCATGTGCATATGTTTATTTTCACTTCGTTAAATCACAAAAGAATACTTTGATATAGCTTCACCCTTTTTTCTAAAAGATAACTAACCTCTTTATGGCTTTCTCATTCCGCAAACTTCGTATTTCTCAATCTCTAATTCTAGATCTTGTCAGAATCCGATGATTGAATGATATCAATCAGTATTCATGAAATCTGTACTTGAATGCTAGTAAGATTATTGACGCGCTTGTCTCACATCTCACATACATTTTCGTCTGCGAAGTTGACAAAATACATTTACTAATTCAAAATGGTTATGTCCTCCACAACTGCTTAAGTGCGAAGAAAAATCGTATAGCGAGACAAGTACACAATCACACATAAGGAAAGTAATTTTGTTTTCAGTAATGCTGATAAGGAATCAGGGGTGCGCTCCCTCGGACAAAAACGGCAATAAGAGTTCATGATAAGTAGACTGATATGATAAGCTTATCTAGCTACTTCAAAAGAAAAATCTCAATATGTCTCCTATATTGTGATCGTAATCTGCCCAACAATTGTCGAGAAAATCAACTTGAAGCACAGATTGCAAATACCTAGGTTTTCAAGCACCCGGATCCTAGACACGGATCCAATTATCAAATGTGATTAAGCTCCATTAATTCGCTTTCATTATCATGAAATATTGAATAGCTTGGTTTCTGAGATTAACAGAATACCACAGTATACGTTTCAGAATACATACTTATGAAATGATATTGAAATCTTGGGATTTTGCTACCGCCAACTGCAGCTGTCTGGTTCTCAGATATCAATAGATGATTACAAGCATTTATAATAACGGTAATACAATCTGAGACCGACTATAGAGAAATGTGCACTCCTTCTTAAGTAAGACATGATAAACAGAAACTGAATTCCCGTATGAATTATTTTTATATTTGCCACGATTGCCAATCAAAAACAGATTAATCCAGAACAACTTCAATAACGATAAACAGTGTATTTAACTAAAACAAAGGAAAGACAGCAAACATACTTTTATTTGTGTATATTTAAATAATATGAGCATACCCCACTATTACAAACTTATAAATAATTACAGATATTGTTCAATGATTCAATGAAATTGAATGCCATTCTTATGATGGTATTTCAACTTCACGTGCATAAATCACATTTTTCGTAAATTTTGAAATACCCATCGCATGAATGTAAGACGACTGTCCAGCACACAGAATTAGACAGGTCGTCTATTCTTCCGTTTGACTAGAAGGGAAGCATTGGAAGATGTAACGTTATTGAAATGGCACAATCTCCTGACTAAATATCATAGCAATCGAACAATGAGCAGCCAGTTCAACATTAAACACGCCAAATTGTGCAAAGTTTCAGTGACTGTTATCAACCGGATCGCACAGCAAAGAGACACAGACGATGTCAAGTTCTACAGAGAAGTTTGTGAACGTTTTTTCATGTGCCTGCTAACTTTTCTTAAAATGATCGGAGGGCCCAACATTATCGAGAAAACTTTTGCGCAATGATCTGAATTCTTTGAATCTGAAGGAATAGTGGCGATCGGAGCATTTTGAAGGAATTCAGAGCAATCCGCAAGCGACGCACGACTATTTTTCCTATCTCTGCAAGGTATTAAAAATTTCTTTTTGCCCACTTATTAAGTTCCTGCATGTGCCATGTGTTTGAATCAGTTTGCACTTCTAGCAAAGTGACACGATTAAACAATCTAATTCTGTGGTCCAGCATTTCATCCGACATGCGGCCGCGTTGTTTTACTGAGAATTGCACAGCAGCATAGAATGCCCGATCTGCTTCACACTTGGTGTCTTTGATGGTCATCAACTGTCCGCATAATTTGTTAAGAGAAACTCCTCAATGAAGATTTGGGCATTGATGTTTATGAAGCTGTGTGAGTCTGCATTGAAGGTGCAAGCTCACGCTCTACAGCCTCCTCCATTGAAATGTCCTTTGAATCAATCACATTGTCCACTTCAGACGATGTTTCATTTTATCATAAGCGCTCTACACGGATCCCGGATCCGCATCTTGACCCAGTGCTACCCTGCTTTGAAGTCTTAAATGAGTGCTAGAAAGAGTACTGAACCTGAATACTTACTACGACTAAGAAATGAGTCCCATATACTAGTAATCTTTTTTTAGAACTGTTTAGGTTTGAAGCCAAAACAATTAATTCGTACTCATCTTAGTATTCATTCAATGAGTTGCATGTGACAAGCACCTCCACTAGTCAAGAAATGCCATATCACATATGCAATCAGCTGCATCCCACAAGCACATTCGTCTAAGAACCGTTTTGTCAATTAATCACAAATGCTTTTTAATCAATAAAGTATGCACAAGACTCAAAGCGCAGTCGGGGATGATGGAAAACATTGACAGGACTCAATGGCAAACGTTGTCAGTACTAAAAGCAGTGCATAGAACTCCAAGCGCTAGCAGGACTGCAAGCACAGTCAGAGACAACATTGATGGACGTTGGTAGGACTCAAAACATAGTCGGAGAGAATGGTAGTCATCGATCAAGGTAACAAAGGCATGCAACGATACTTTGGAGAAATCTCTGGCGCTGTGAAGTGTGAAGTGATGTTATGGCAGTAAAATGACTCACCTCGGTCGATCGATGTATCGCTATTGCCCTACTTTACTACCATTCACGCTCATGGAGCGCGCATTCTAACTTTCATTATCCACCCTGAAGTACTGACTCATGTGATGACAATTATTATTGACAATTGACATAACATATAGCATGCATTAACACGAACTCGAACGGCCTTCGCTTGCGTAGTCATATTTTCACGCTTGCATGTCTCTCCCTTTTAGTAGCATTGCAACATTGAAACTTCATCATATTAGTACTCAATGAGCATTTTCGTACTTCTGCGAATTTCAGCTAGGTAATTTTATTTTTATACTCTTTCATTAAGCACTCAAAGTACGTACGTAAATAGGAATTTATGATTTGCATTGATATTTCGTGTGTGAACACTTTAACGTTGGCATTCATTCGCCTTAACTCACTTACATTCGTACTAAAAACAACAATGCTACTGGATCATTAACATCATCCGTCAACTGCTACGATATTTTTCAGGAGGTATTCCTCTCCAAAACCTAGATATGGTGAAAATCAAATATGACAGTTAATTTCATGTTATTTCTCAGTAGATACATATCTGGAGAGACAAACATCGCTTTTCTGTGACTAGGCATATAATTTCGAACGTTTTATTAAATGCGCCCCATCACCTCTGCTTAATGATGAACCCGAGCGTGTGAAAGAGCCAAGTCACATCAGGTTAGCAGGCATAAACATGCATACGAAAATATTTTCGGCTTTCAGAAGGGAGAAATTCTGAATTGGCAGAGCAAAGGATTTAAAATCGGAAAAGGACAATAGCTAATGCCTTTGTGACTACACTGCTTGAAATATTCCACATCCGTTTATCCTTCGCCACACGGTGGGGGAGGGGGGCGCCTAACCGAACATTTTTCTGCACGCAGCTTCTGAACGAAGGAAGATGCGAACTCCAAATTTTAGATAGCTACGTATTCCACAGCCTTCCTCCAATTTTGAATAACATTGGATTCATGCCCGTCATAATGAGATTTCAAAAAGTTGAATGCACGACAGATTTGTCGAATTTTGCACTGTTTTCGCTTTGGATGTTTTCAGGTGTCCTTATTGATATCAAACTACTCGAATTTATAGAAGAAAGTGTTCTCGTGTCAATTTGAACAGAAAATGATAATTCCCTTGTAGATTCTATTTAGACTTAGACTATTTGAATACAAAAATAAAAATTTAAAATGGTGAAATTTTTTTAATTGGACCGGATTACATATTAAAAAATCATTTTTTGACTTTACATTTGACCTCGACAATGACCTTGAATATCAAAATAATGATGTTATTCTGACTCGTCATCATAAGAGCTTTCATTTGGTGTAATTTGCTTTGAATTTGGACTTTTCGTTTCGGAAAAGTTTAGTAGGACCAGTGGTGCGAGGGTGCGAAATGTGTTGAAGATCCGACAGTGGCACATGTTATATTTTCATTTTAACTTATGGCTGACCAAAAACTGCACCGGAGAGAAATCACGGGAAATGCAAATCTCAAGTAATGAATAATATGATATTCCACACACCGATTGAAACTTTGAAAAAGCAGTAATGGAATTACACTTCATTATTAAACTATGTTTTATGTCCATAGTTGTCATCTAGCACTCACTTCCAGACTTCTGTGATATGACAATAAAATCCTGGGTCACGTACTACTTTACAAACAACCAATATTAAGCTCTATCCCTAAAACTCTGGGACCTCGTTCACGACCGAGTTAAAACTTGCAAATCAGCTTAAGTCAAAGTTGATCCCACTTTTCAATTTGGACAATCTTTTCGCGTGATTCATGGAGAGGCTTGAGCTGAAAATTAATCTCCAGACTAATGGCGCATTCAGATCAGTTCTAGACTGATTGATTTGACGATGATATTTGAACTTTGACAATACCTTATATTTGGTATCAATAACAGCAGAAGTTGTAGTTCAATTCAAATACGATTATCCATGGCTATAGTGTATCTGACTTCTGGAGAGGAAATTTTAGAAGATATCATGAAAAAGGCAATAAAAAAATACGCAGCTACGAAACCTAGAATTCAATCACAGTCGCTGGCACCAACAGGAAATTTATGTCCAGTAATCACCAGCCATTCATCATATCATATGTACAGACATCTGGATGGATGTTTGTTATTTTGTGCACGTCAATATGAACTTCAATACTATCATCAACCTAAAGTGAGGCCTCGTGCTTCAAAATTGCTATTTTTAGTCAAAAAAACTTTCATGACAAATAATGATGATGCGTGTAATCTAAATTTTTCAAATTACCCATGCAGCAAAAACAGCGAATTACTACATAAAATCCATCAATGCAGGACAATAAATGTGATTGGGACAATAATTCTAGAGACATTCGTTGACATCAATTTCTAAAATTTTTTTGATCTGATTCTAGAAACCTTGTTAAGAGTCACAATGCAAAATGCATCTCTTTATTTCCATTCACCAACGGGAAATTTGCTTATGAAATTGTTGCCACTGCATTAAACCCACGCATGAAAATGAAATCAAAGCAAAACGAAAAAAATCCATTGTATTTTATGGCTGTTGTTAAGCAGCTCCAAACTAAATTGGGCGTAGGCCAACCATGACGAGGATCCTGTGCAGACGCAATGATCTTTAAATCTAGATAAGCATTTGGAGGCATCCCAGAACCTGGGGCGTCCGAAAATCTTGGTTGGACGCCTCCTGCAGTTTATTCGGAACATTGAATCAAATGAAGCTTTGTCTGTTATTTATCTAAAGCAAATCAATCCAAATCCATCGTCATTGTGATTGAATCTTTAATATATTGCATCAATGTGCAGACCTTTGTAAAATACTGCATCGATTCCATGAGATGGGATACTCACATTTTGAATACACACTGAAATAATTTCCGTGCTCATCTACACGATATACCGTCAGCGTGGAGTGGTGAAGAAGGCGCGAGCTTGTCTCCAGCGTTGACTTCAGTTCTATTCCTTGGTCAGGCGAGTGCGGTCGGAGAATCAAGGGTGTTGGTATCTTTTATTGACTTGATCGTTGTCATTCTCTTTAGATATTCAATATACTGCGACAGACCCTTGTTGTCAGTCGACGATAAATCGTGTTCTACACTTGATGCACACACTCAGAAGACTAACGTGTTCTAGAACCACAAAGGCATGTTCTACAGCTGTTTCATCAATTACTTTTCTTCTAGACTTTTTATAGAATTATTTCATGCATACTTTTGTGAAATTTTCGGACTTCATATAGTGACTGTATTGTGTTTACTTAAAATCATGTTGTGGATGCACACTTTGTACTTTTGAGTATTTTTAATAGGTTTTCATTTTTGTTGGACCCTTGCGCTGGTCACTTTTCTGGCGTCGCGCCAGCTCAGAGGAGACACTTTTCATTTCATTTTATTGATAATCTTTCATCACAATCTTTCTGAAACTTAATATCATTTCATTTGTTTATGAAGAATAGTCTCAATATGAGTCGAAAATGAACCCTTTAATTATTCTGCATTAAAGGTCAACTACAACAATATTCTTTAGTAAATTCCGCTCTTCTCACAGTGACACTACACTGTAAATCGCTCAATACCAATCACATACGAAGGATGCATACCAAAATATTTTTTGGTATATTTCTGTATGATCTTGGTATATATTTGTATGCTTTTCGCATGTTATTTCAAGTGTGGTATGCTTTACATACTAAAGCCATACCAGCACAATGTTAAAAGAAAGCATCAATCATGTCCAAAGTATGTTGATTTAAGGCTTTTTGTCAATAAAGATCACACTAATGCTACTACTGCTTTATAAGTAATGAGATAATGACATTTTATAGTCAAACTAACAATACTGAATTCGATTTTAATACATGTAAGTCTAAGGCATTTCATAAATAATCAATAAGTATTTGACCATCAACAATTATGCATTATGTAATTTTGGAACTAAGCATATTATCAATCCAAAATAAAGACACATTATAATTCATGAACGCAAAAATAGTTATGTTTGAGATATATAAGTCAACATGGTTGCTGAAAAGTTATCGTTTTATTGAAATGATGTTTATCAATTTAGTTCAAGGAAATGAGCTAATTATGAGTCTTATGAATGCTATAAGACAAGTTACAAAGATGACATGCGGCTTTAATTCCACAAGAAATCTAATCTAGTTAAATACCACACTTTCACGAAGAAATATTCACGGCTGGTATTACTGGAAAAAAGTTATTTGTAAGTAGTATGTAGTATAACATATTTTTTGCCAAATGACATAAAGCTATTCATACGAAAGACATACGAAACACATACCAATTTGCATCGGGTCTCGTATATAAAACATACCAAGAATTCGTATTTCAACGTAAAATAGCCAATCACAGTTAGCATAGTTCGTATCGTTTACATACCAATCACATACGAAAGTAAATGGCCATTCGTATGAAAAACATACCAGATTTCTTCATATATACCAGAATCTCGTATCGAATGTTGGTTTCAAATTGTATGTAAACTTGGTATGTGTTTGTATGTAATTTTCGTATCCAGCGATTTACAGTGAGAATTCAAATTGAGCGAATAATTTTTCTGAAATCTGCAACAATCTACTTTGCTTCAATTACTTCTTTATGAGAAAATGTAACAGCACATACCTCTGTGACTTCAGTCAGAACTTCCTCTGTTTTACTTCCTGATGAATCTAACCATTAGTAGCCTCCGTCTTAATTAGTAGTAATTGCCTTATTAAACAGCTTAATTTACATGAGCCAAACGCTTGGCTCATGTTCTATTTGCATATGAAAATTCAAAACAAACAGATCTAAACTTCAGGCGTTTTCAGATGCTGGAAGGTTTACGTGAAATATCAAGCGATGAAGTGCACTTCAATAGGAGTGCTACACACAATAAAAGGCACCCGTAGTGTGCTCAAAAGCCATCGTATAATCGACAGCCAAACATCTCCTCTTAAGGGAAATGCATGCAATACTACTTTAAAAATATTTTCAACAATAAGGAGATCAGTAGTGTAAAGAAAATACAGATCTGAATCCAATGCGGTCAAGCGAACAATCCATATTTGGTGCATTTTCAGAATTGGCACCTACAAAGAGTGTACACAGGTTCACCAATATACCAATTGTATTTGTACAATGTACCAATCACAAGTCTAGAGTGTAGGTGTTTATTAAGAAAATCATCTAAATGTTTCATATTTTAATTTTGTCAAAATGATTGTGCAATAAATCAATTTAACAACATCTAAATTTCAATTAGAAAATTTGATTTCTAATTCCCTTTGATGCTAATTTCTATATTCTCAATTTTCACTTCATTTCTTTTGTTTTTTAGAGGGCGCAGAATGTCTCCAACGCTCCCTGCTACTCCATTCAAATATTTCCAAAGAGAAAAAATAAAAAGGCAATATCATTTCAAAACGTTTGTATTGTCTTCAGTGTAGTCAAAAAAAGTGGTTGGTTTGAAGAAACTTTTCCATTAGACGGCTCCAGCTTTTCTCTTATAGAATGGCTATTTTTACTTCTTCAGGTCCAGTATTTTCTCAAACAATTGCTGCTTGTTCAACTCAAAGAGCTAGTCCAGCATTTTCAGAGCTAACACGGCAAACAGTGTACTTTAAAAAACGCTCATTGTTATCTGGAGCCTTCAGAAGCGACAGAACTATTCTCTATCAAAGTAATGTAACCTAAGAAATGTTTGATTAGATAATTGCCATACATAGTCCCTGAAAAATATTGCAAACTAGTTCAAAAATCAGATTTTATTTGAAATCCATTATAGTTAATATCAAAAGATCGACGGAATATTAGAACAGTTGTTCATATCTTTCTTTTGTTTTAGCACTTCCTTGCTCAGAAAAGAATTGCTCACTCATTCTTACAAAACCATCGGTTGACACATGTCAAAGCCTTGGGAATATTTTTATTCTTGTTCTCAGTCAAAGAAACAATGCAATCTGAAGTGTTTTAGCTGGGACAGATTATCTCAACAGCTCATTTCAGTGACGTCAATTGAAGAAGAAGAATTTCAATAGTGACGCAATTGCTTCTCCGCTTAGTGATTTTTCTACACTGTAAATCGCTCAATACCAATCATATACGAAGGATGCATACCAAAGTATTTTTTTGGTATATTTCTGCATTCTCTTGGTCTATATTTTTATGCTTTTCGTATGTTATTTCGAGTGTGATATGCTTTACATACTAAAGCCATACCAGCACAATGTTAAAAGGAAACCATCAATGTCTAAAATATGTTGATTTAAGGCCTTTTGTCAATAAAGATCACACTTATTTTGCACAGTGCTTACTACTGTTCTGTAAGTAGTGAGATAATGACATTCAAGAGTCATACTTTCAATACTGAATTCCACTTTAATACACGTAGATCAAAGGCATTTCATGAATAATCAATAAGTATTCAACCATCAACAATTATGCATTATGTAATTTTGAAATTAAGCATATCATCAATCCAAAATAAAAACACATTTAATTCATGAACGCAAAAATAGTTATGTTTGAGATATATAAGTCAACATGATTGTAAAACAAATATCGGTTGAATGAATTGATGTTCATCAACTTGGCTCATAAAGTAGAGCTAGTTAAAGGTCATGTTAATGTTGCTAGACGAGTAGCAACGACGACAATCTCGTGGAGCATAAAATTCACAATACATCTAATCTAGTTTAATATCACTCTATCAAACAAAAAATATTCACGACTGGTATTACTGAAAAAAGTTATTTGACAGCAGTATGTAATACATATATATTTTTTTGCTATGTGACTCTTCATACCAGAAGCATACCAGAGGCATACGAATGAGGATGAATTTGCATCGTATATAATACATAACAACAACTCGCAGCAACTCGTATTTCAGTGTAAAAAAGCCAATCACAGGTAGAATACTTCATATTGCTACATGTCAATCACATACGAAAGTAAGTGAGATTTCGTATGAAAAACATACCAGATCTCTGTAAGCATACGAGAATCTCGTATCAGATGCTAGTTTCAAATTGTATGGAATTTTGGTACATGTTTGCATGTAATTTTCGTATCCAATGATTTACAGTGTAGGGACATTATGATGCTACCTAAAGAATGACACTCTAAGAATATCAAACGCAAAATCAATGGCTAGCCTATGTGCAAAAGCAACCGCTGTCTGGTGACTGAGGAGAATCGAACGGCGAATTCGATGCTTCGGCTTCACAAGGTTGTAGCATTCGCTGTAAAAGTTGCGTGATAAAACTGTGTTGACACGCAGTCTTCACACGTAAAATTATGAAATATTCTTGTGAGTCCAAAATGCAAAAATATCTAGTCACACGTTTCAATTAATGCTATTCGAACACCTTTTCATGCAACTCACACATGCTGTGAGGAACCATAAGGCCGGAGGCGCACAGAATAAGTCATAGGCCATAAGCCATTTAACTGATAGCTTATGGTATGCCCTCTCATTGAAACCAATGTGTCTATTCCAAGTTTGGCGGCTAACGGTTCATGACTTTTGACTTATAAAGTATGTCCCCGGCCTAACACTCTCAAAGGAAGTGATGTCTGTGTCTTTCTTTCTTCAACAGTCGAAGCAAGCGATATGCATCCAGAGCACTAACGAGAGGACGCAATGCAAATTATTAAGAAATTCATGTCGATGTGCGATTTTTCATTTGAAACTGTCCAGGATATTCAAACTTAGGCACAAGCATATCTTAGGTTCTTTGAAAGAATCTGTTAAATGTTGAGGCAAAATGACTTGTTGCCATCACAAATTTGTTTTGCAGCACCATTTAGTCTCAACGCTATTTTCATCAGGCTGTTTTGAAATCTTCGTTGAAAAAGTGGGGGGAAGATATCAAGCCATCATGCTAGTGATAATAATTTCACGTATTTTTGATTTCGAGGATTCCCGCTATTATACTACATTTCTTTAATTGACCTCTTGCATAGCAGCAACTATTTCATCTATAGTTAAGACTATAAACAGTATGCAGTATTAGTAACAAAATGAGTTGCTAAATTTGGCTGAAGTAATTTATGTAAACGTAATAATCCCTATGAAATTGTACTACCCGCAGACCTACCAAATGACAAGCTGCTCATTTCAAAGCATATCATATCACAAACATGAGGATGCAACTCAATATTTAATTATTCTATTTACATTGTGTCTTAAAAAAGTAGCATTTATTAATCATTGTAGGCGCACTAACTTAGGCGATTTGCCAGAAGTGTGTTCAAAGTGTTTTTTTAATCAATGTCAGTCGAAATTTCACTAACTTGCAAATTACAAATCTCAAAGACGATGAAAGTCTTTGCACATAGTCTTTGTATCATATAATCGCAAATTTCGAAGATTGTGGTAGATTAACTTAATCTATAGGCCTACCGTATGTGCTCTAATGTGCTTCATCAATAAATGTCTAATGAAGTCCAGACCTGCATTGCAATAGTCATTTCAATTACTTTGAAAATTTCATGTAATCAATCACATTTTCTGAGTGACTGAAAAAAAAACGCATAAAGGCATACTTTAATTTTGAATCTCGAGATCTCGGTATTTAGAAAACTTCCAACTCGAAATCTCAAGATTGAAATTGAATTCAACAGGAATTACTCGTGTTTCACTTGACGTTCTTGAAACTTGGAACCATGAAGTCATATTTACTTAGTTTGCAAACAAAGACACTTGTTCGCGTGACTTTTTTCTGGGAAGATCAACTCAGAAAATGGAATGTAATCAAGCACGAGATTCTACATTCATATAAAGCATGTAAACAACAGTGGCAAAAACATATTGACTTCTCATTGTGAGGCGCACATATATTACCGTCACATTATCGAAGAATCAGGAGGATATGATGTTTGCGAGAACGTCGTAATTAAATCTCGAAGATGAATCTCCTTTTGAAATTCATCTTTTACTTTCACATTTTCTGTAAAACAAATTACAATTCTGGAATTCATTTTGAGCATTTTTAAAATTTCGAAAATTGATTTTACATCATCTGAAATACATTTGAATTAGCTTAAACTCATTTAACGAATTCTGATATACAATTTAGTTTTCGAAAATCAAGCACACATTATCTGAAATACAGGTGGAAAAGGTGCAGTGCGTCATAAATTTGTATCAAACCGATGCAGTGAAGCGGCAGATTTTCAGGATCAGCATTCTGTACAAAAGGTTGCACATGTCAACGTTAAGTTGACATAAGTTGCTTTTTGGCTTGGTCGTAGCAATGCCTGTCACCATGTCACCTGCATTGTCATATTTTCACTAAATTCGAAACAGAATGAATTGCGAAAGAAATCAATCCCCTATACTGCAGCTGCTAGCAGTAAGTTTTGACCTTCTGAGCGGAAGGTAAAATAATCAATAATCAACACTGTTTTGAAAGCATTTCAATCACGGCGCCAGAAGTTGATATCCACCAAATGCAACGATAGATTTACCGAACTGTTCAAACAATCGTTACTGTTACAATTAGTCAAATATACATCAACTGTACAATTCATCATGTGAGATGAAGAAATCAATGTAAATGATAGCTGAAAGCAGGAAGTACATTGTACATGCACTCAAACAACTAAACACTTAATGCATTATATAAGGAAGGAAGTTCAGTTGTATTGGAGAAAGAAAGCGTCCCAATCGATTCATTCAATCGTTCAGCAGGAAAATTGAATATACTGTATTAGACACAAAGTTATGAATCTAACTTTCTGAGTGATTTTGTGCCTCTTTGAATCAATGATTGTATTAGGGTCCACATGAAACTGCGATCAACTTGAAGAAATTGGTAGACGCACACATAACCGATGTACCGTGCACTTCACAAAGTGTGGTACCAGATAGGAGGAATTTCAGTACACAGTCGTATGGGAGGGGACGGGCAGGTTAAAAAAAGATGGGATTGATGGAACTTTTGTCAGGATCGGCATGTTGTAGCTACTATTTGGAGGAGCGGCTTGATAAAGATGCGAATAGACTGAACCTCTAGAGCAGGGGTGCGCAACCTGCGGCCGTCACAATGAGAAGCAAATGAAAAGAATATTGTACATGTATATTGCAAATATTACTGGAGTTCAAGGCAATCGAAAAGCAATCGTCATAGCATGCTAGTCATCTTGTAACTGGTCCTTCACCTGAAGATGTTCCCTTCTGTCACATTGCTACAGTCTTTGATGCGCTCCATCACGAATTTAGTACGCGGTTCAACGACTTCAACGCACCTGCTCCCAAAATAAAGCTCGTTGCCTCGCCACACCTGATTCAGATAGAAGAGGTGCCATTCGAACTTCAAATGGAAGTGATCAAGTTGAAGGCGAATGATTGTCTTGTGAAGCAGTTCGAAAGTGGTGGTATTTTACATGAAATATGGAAATCAGCTGTGGAATATCCAAGATTGCGAGAGTTGTCCTAAAATGTTTTAGTTCTATTTGGAAGCACATACGCCTGCGAGGCAGCGTTCTATAAATTGAAGTTCATAAAGAACAAGTACCGGACGCACTTAACAAAAAACAATCTCGAGAAGGTTTACGTTTAATGACATCCTCTCAAATACCTGATTTTCGAAGTTTGGTCAACGACGGACAGCAGCAAGACAGTCACTGAGTCTTACACTGATATAGTAATTTTTTCACGAGATATTGTATCTCTACCTATTTAGATCTTGTGTATTTTCATAAATGAAATATGTAAAAATTTCAGCTGTGTTTTTATTTCACATTTCAATAATAACGCAAGGTAGGCAGGCTTATATGCGTGGTTCTAGAAATGCGTAGGCCTATATACGAGTGAAGGCCTAGAATAGACCGGCTCGTTATTCATTTATGAATTATTACAGTAGCTTATTAAAGTGTATTCTCCTTCGGTTGCCCTTACAAAAACATGCTTTCAACTTTTCAAGTGATAATAATACCTTAAGCTTAAAATCATTTCGGGTCAAAAATGACCGTCGTAAATGGGTAAACGTGCTAACTCATTCTTTTCGAAGTAGGCCTTATGCGATTTTCACTGCGTCATTCATCAGGGAAAGCTTTTTGAGTGGTGGAATATAAAAACGATTGGCTATTGACCTAGTTGTTTGCACACATATTAAGTGCGGCCGTGATTCTTTCGGCCTTCGAAATGGAGGCCGAAAACTGTAAAAAGTTGCGCACCCCTGCTCTAGAGTATGGCTAGAAAGAATATTTTGATGAAATTGTACATCATCCAAGAAAATCACAATGCACATTCTATTGAACTGTGAAAATTGTACTTCCATAGACTTGTATATTTTGTCACAAGTGTATGGATTCCAGTCAGAGAGATACATTGTAAAACACCCACTGCATCAATCTGCGCTGCATCAAACTCCAGTCAGTGACCTGCGCAGATTCCAAATTGGAGATAGTCGGTGACAGTCGATTTTAGAAGTAAATAGGAATAGAGAGCTAATGACATTTTTTTCCTAAATTCGCGCACGAGCTTCTTATTAATTTTTTATGTGGATTGTCACCCAACATCTGTAAAACGACAATTCTCAAGTTGTACTTCAAGTCATCCTGCAAGTTACACAGCCTCAAACATCGCAAAATCCCATTTGTTTAGTAGATCCTTGTACTTCCGAGTTTTGTGCACTCAATCGTGATGATCAATGCATTTGAAAACTCAAAATGAGAATGGTCATTTTTATAATTATGAATGCACTTTTAGGGCAGAAATCTCTGTCATCATGCAGAAATACGACATTCCTCGGTAACTTGACCGATTTGCTGTTAAAGATAATGAAAACGTCATGACAACCGATGTTATTGTCACATGAAGTGGGGACCGACCCTCTGTTGATGGACAGAGCGCGCTGCCCACCGCCCGAAACTGAGCACAGTAGTGCACACCTTCGCCACTATCCCAGCCACTTCCGCCACAAGTGAATGTGGATTTCTAGCAGCGGGGTTTGTCATAAACAAAAGATGGTGATCTCTGAGTCTACATCAGCTTGGTAAGCAACTTTTATGATCAAAAATTATGAAAGAGACATCAACCAATGTGCTGCAATGTATTTGCACCAAAATGATTTTACTCCGCAATGCATTTGGATCACAAGCTTCTGCCTAGCAATGTTCCCGAGCCACAATTCTTCTGCGCCAATAGAAAGCATGCATTTGCGATGAAATCAACCACTTCTATAGAATTCTAATATACTACGATAATAGTATATTCTTCAGAAATCATGTGTTAAGTATACACTTTCCATCTGATTCATTTCCGACAGAATCTGAAGTTTATGACAGTCCAAACACTTCTGATGATAAGGCGGATTCTGCTTTAACTCTGCAGACAAGGGTTGACAGTTGACAAGGGAAAAATTAAAATTACAAAAATGCGGCAGCCATAAATGCTTCTACTATAATTCATTTTAGCATAAGATTTCTACATTTTGCCTGCCGGAAAATATTGGTCTTAGTTGGAATATTGTCCTGTAAATGCCATGCAATTCCTATGGAAATTATAACTAAATGGAAATTAAGGCTAAATTATAACCGCTACCACAGATGTTTCAGTGATTCATTAATCACATTAAATTAAGCATTGCCATTGTAGGCTATGATATAATTGCTTAAACGAATCGCAATGCAAATTTCTCAATGACCAATTGTGATTTTGACGCTTCCATTTGTCCGCCATTTGGATCCACCCATCGTCTATTGGTGTTGATGTAAAGCATGGATTCGATGCATTTAAAAAGTATGTAGATGACTTGAAAAACATGGAAACATCTATTTGGGCCCTGTGATAATGATGTGACTTCACATGCAAAATTACACTGGCAGAATTTCGTCGGAAGATTTGTGTCTAAGTCACAGGATACCATTTACTTTTAGAATGAGCGAGATGTTTATGCACATGCTTCGTCCTCTGGTAAATTTCAAGCATAATATTAGTATCCTGATCATCGTGACATTAATTTTGATTGGAATTTTAAATGGCATCGATGGTTGTTGAATCAATTACTTGGAATACATGTTGAAATGTCTATGCATGATAAAAATCGCTTTTCTCAAATACTTCCATGAAGATTAGCATTCAGGATGAAAATATTGTCAAATTTGCCCTGTCATTTTCACTAGAAATGGTGTCAGTTGGTATCCATCAATGAAATGAGCATTAAGCAAA